>JAZKJV010005189.1:1565000-1895917 GCA_037367405.1 Ottelia alismoides | reverse complement strand
CTCCTCTGTCCAAGCACAGCCCCAACGGCAAAATCTGAAGCATCCGTCATGATCTCGAATGGGAGAGACCAATCGGGTGGCTGAAGGACAGGAGCTGAAACAACCATATTTTTGAGAGTTTCAAAAGATTCAAGACACTTATCATTGACAATAAACTCGGTGTCTTTTGTCAGCAAGTCAGTGAGCGGTCGGGCAATTCGACTGAAGTCCTGAATGAACCGTCGGTAGAAACCGACATGCCCCAGAAAAGACCGTAACTGACGCAAGTTGGACGGTGGATTGAGCTTTCTGATGATATCCACCTTGGCCGGATCGACCTCCATGCCCCTGTTGGAGACGATATGACCAGGGACCGTCCCTTGAGTCACCATAAAAGTGACTCTTCTCCCAGGATAAAACAAGGTTGACCTGAATGCAGCGCTGAAGCACACGGTCTAGGCAGTCAAGACAAGCATCAAACCCGTCGCCATAGACCGAGAAGTCATCCATGAAGACCTCTAAACAATTACCCACCATGTCTGAAAATATGGACAACATGCACCTTTGGAATGTCGCCGGAGCGTTACATAGACCAAAGGGCATCCGTCTGAAAGCATAAGTCCCAAACGGATAGGTGAATGTCGTCTTTTCCTGGTCTTCGGGCGCAATGGCCACTTGATTGTACCCAGAGTACCCATCAAGGAAACAATAATGACTCTTCCCAGCTAACCGCTCGATAATCTGATCAATGAAGGGTAGCGGGAAGTGATCCTTCTTGGTGGCCTCATTCAATCGTTTGTAGTCCACACAGACCCTCCAAGAAGTCGGTACTCTGGTCGCGATCTCCTCTCCAGACTCGTTGACAACTGTAGTGATACCCGTCTTCTTGGGTACCACATGGAGTGGACTAACCCATTTGGAGTCGGAGATGGGATAGATGAAATCGGCGCTCCACCACTTGGAAATTTCCTTCATTACAACGTCTCGAAGATTCGGGTTCAGCCGTCGTTGGAACTCACGCGACGGCCTAGCGTTATCCTCAAGATAAATGTGGTGGGAGCAAAGATTCGGGCTCAGCCCATGGAGATCAGCTATATTCCATCCTATTGCCTTGCGGTTTCTTTCAAGAACCTCCATCAGACGAGATTCTTGCTCTCCAGTCAAATCTGCTGAGATAATGACTGGGTGCATTTCTGGCTCACCCGCAAGGAATCTGTACTTCAACGACTGCGGCAGAGGTTTCCGTTCTGGACAGCTGGGAGGTGGCAGATCTGTCTTCTGATATGTCTGTGTAAATGCTACCAAGTCTGCATGGGAGAACTCTCGCTCTGCATGGATCTCTGACGAAGGGTGGCCTGCTGAATCATCAATAAACTGTACGGGCTCGCACTCTGTCATGTCTGTCAGCTCAGAAGGAATCAGACAAGGCAAGTAATCATCAAAATCGTCCCAGTCAATGTCTGAATCCGAGGGATCAGAAGAAGACGAGCATGAATGAAAATCATCTGCACCACTCATCACAACACTATCAGCCTCAGATGTATCCTCCTCCAGGGATGTGCTTTCTCAGCTCTCGACTGCCATGAGCGTGAGATATGGTGAATCTGTAGGCAAGGCGAGAGTCGGTGCTACAGGATCTATTCAATTGGATTCATCATCAGTCATCACAAAATCACAAACCTGGTGGATGTCTAGCTCTTCCTCTGTCAGCTGCGCTACTTCACTGGACTGCTCGGAGCACTCTAACTCTCTAGCTCTGGTCTCCTCGATCGTCTCTATTTGTATGGTTTCGCCCTCGACGCGAAAACATACCTTCCCGCTATCATGGTCAGTCACCGCCTTGGCTGTGGCCAAAAATGGACGTCCGAGAATGATGGGGGCATCAGTTACCAACTCAAGGATCTCCATGTCCAACACAACGAAGTCCACGGGGAATTTCAGGCCCTGAATGGTAACGACCATGTCTTTCAATAACCCCTTCGGCCTCTTAGTCGACCTATCAGCAAACTGAAGGATTGTCCTGCTCCTAAGAAGAGGACCAAACTCGAATCGGTCGAGTAGGGCTGCCGGAAGAAGGTTAATTGAAGAGCCGCTGTCTAATAGAGTACGATCAAACTGTTGCTCCTGAATCTCGCATCTGACATAGGGAGCTCCTTCGTCTAGCCGCTTGGCTGGCAGCTTGTTCTGTATGGTGCAGCAAGTGGAATGAGTGAGCACATGGATCTGATCTCTGTGATTCCTCCTCTTCCTGCGGATAGTGGTTTTCTCTTTCAGGTTCTTCTTGAAGAGGGGGATGTGCTCAAGTGCCTCTTGTAGAGTCAGCTGAATGTGGAATCTGCCTATCATCTAATTGCTGAACTCTACCTGCTGGTCCTTTTTTGGATTTTCTTTTTTATTCCCCTTCGCCCGGCGGAGTGCCTCGGGGAAGGGGATGGTAGGGGCCTCCACAGATGGAAGACTGGGAATAGGTCCCTGTGCCTGTGAAGAAGGAGAATCCATACAATAATCATCATTCACCACATGTGGACCCGTAATTTGAACAGAAACCTTTCCTTTATTCATATTTTTGTTTTTCTTTTTGTTCCCACAGTCCATAGGTACAAAATGTGGCAACATCACAGATGGTGGTTCAACAAAAGTAGATGTGGTGGCCTCAGCACCACCACTAGCACCGGTCTTCGCGGCATCAACACCGCAATCTGGGTCATCATCCAAAATGGTGGTATCAGCACCACCGTCTGCAACTGGTATCACGACGACATCAGCACCGTCGTCCTGGACTCCATCATGGGTGGCATCAGTACCACCGTCAACATCATCATCAGCGGCATCAGCACCGCTCCTCTGCTCCTCTGGCGCTCCTGATCCTGCATCTGGTTGTCGCTCAGAAGAGGCGTCGCCGGCTGGCATCCTACCGCTCCTAGTAGTAACAAAATCAACATCATGATAGGAATAAGACATGTCACTCAAATAATCACTAGGAAAGGTATCCTCTATAAACTCTACCTGCTCAGACTTTCTTTTCAGATTGTTCAGGTTAGGTTTAATCTGAGCAGGTATGGCGGCTTTCCCTTTTATAATCTCTCTCATCTCCTGCCGGAATTCATCCATTTCTTGCCTGAAGGATACTCGCTGTTCGGAGAGCAAGCGAGCAAGATCATCGAGAGCTGGGTTCTCAAAAGCAGGAACCTGAGAACCGGATGGTTGTCCCTGCTGGAAATAGGGCTGTTGCTGCTGCTGTGGTTGATACTGGGAGTGATGGGAATAAGACTGCTGAGGCTGCTGTCGCTGCCTCCACTGCTGTCCCTGATAGGCGGGACGAGGACCACTCTGGTATTGTTGTTGATTGGCATACTGGGGCTGCTGGTGTTGCTGCTGTGGCTGGCTGTTCTGCTATCCTTGGGCAGAGTTCTGCTGCTGGGAAGAGGATCCACCATTGCCCCAACGGAATCCGGGGTGATCACGACGAATCCCGGGCTGAGGGTACCGGTCGTACCAAATCCCATTGACTTCCATCAATGGTTCCTGCTTAAAGGAGGGTGGAGGAAGAACGGCCAGTGGCTGCTCCGGCTGATAGACCACCATCTGCGTATCCGTAGATAGCGATTGAGATGGATAGTACTGCAGCAAGGGAACCGGCTCTGCCTGAATGTGATTCACCTGGCGGTATGAGGTAGATGCCTGGTTGGAATTGCTGCTACTCGGATCAGCACGTGATCTGGGAGGCTGTTGTGACTGAGTTTGTGCCTCCTGAATGCACAAGATCTGCGTCTTCAGATCACTCATAGTCTTGGCAATCTGGTCCATCTGGGCCATGCCTTGCATCTGTTTCTTCTCGAGGATCTCGAGGCGGTCCAGCTTCTCACTAATGATGCCCATGTCGGCTGCGGCTGATTCAGCTTGGGCTGCGGCAACTGACACTGTGTTGGGACCGGCATCGATGCGGGCGATCCTCTGAAATGATCTTGCTCCTTGCGGGGGCTTCTGCTGAGTGTAGACTCGGGCTTGAGCCATCACAGTAGAGTTTTCTGCCATGCCTTCGTAGATGGCCCAGACGTCGTCTTCTCCCTTGGAGAAATAAGACCCACCGCAAGAGGCGTTCACTAGCCCCTGCAGCTCCGGTGTCAGCCCACAGAAGAAACTTTGCACGAGATTGGGCTTGGAGATGTCATGATGTGGACACCGGTCGATGAGCTCTCTGAATCGATCCCAGGCTTCATGGAACTATTCATTTGGGATCATGACGAAGTTACTGATCATGGCTCGAGCTGCGTTGGTCCGACCGAGAGGGTAATACTTCTTCAAGTACGTGGTCCGGAGATCTGCCCATGTGTCGATGAATCGCCCAAGGTGTTTGAGCCAATATGCGGCTCTATCAACCAAAGAGAATGGAAAGGCGATCATCTTTATAGTGTCCTCGGTCATCAACCGATCATGGATAGTGCTGCAAATCATCTCGAATTCCTGGAGGTGAAGGTGCGGCTCTTCGGTCGGCAACCCATGGAACTTGGGAAGAAGCTGGATAGTGTGGGGCCGAAGCTCGAAATCTCCGTGAATGGGCGGGAGTCTGATCCAGCGGTGCGTGAGGGATGCATCTGGGTTATGCAATTCCCTCATAATGGTCTGCGGCGGTCTCTCAGCATTTGGATCGCCTCCTCCTGCATCAGGTCCTCCTCCTCCTCCACCGCCATCGCCCCCAGGTCGATTCTCTCTCATCTGTTCTATCTCTCTCATCAGATCACCCATGAATGTTCCCTGGTCACGGATCTGTCTCTGCATGGTCTCCAGGGACGCTAACAAGGAGTTGTTGATGGCCACCTGATCAATTATGAACGGATGGTGATCATGGTCATCTGGGTGCTCGCCTCTGTCTGCCATTACTGGATTTTCTGAAAAAGCAAAAGAGGCCATCTCAGGTGCTGTCGAATGATCTGAACTCTGTGAAGCACTGAATTCTGAAACTCTTGGACTGAGGGAAGGAGAATGGGAAGGGTGGTCGAGGGGGAACAGGGTGGATGTAAACTCGGGCTCGGAGAGTGGACTCTCCGAGGTATTCTTAGATAAATGAGGAGGAGTGCTGGATAGCGGTGCCGACAAATCGGCCTAAGAGATCTCCGTCCCATCATCTTGATTATTTTGGAAGAGCAGGGAAAATGCAAGAGAAGAAGAAGAGAGATGAGATGCAACAAAATCGCGCACAATTGTGCTGTGTTTTTGATCTTGACCTAAACAAATCTAGCAATCAAACACAAATCAGGGGTAAGTTCACCAACTCAACACGTGAAGCCGTGAAGGTTCGGCTTTTATCTTGTCAATTTTATCTTGATTCAGGAAGTTATCTTTTCACGAGTCCTTAGAACGCTACGCCTAAAGGAGAGAGAGTACTGCCGGAAGAGTATCCCGTACTTGTCCTCCTCCTGTGTAACCTGTAGCTTGCACTTTTTGAGGTCCTTGTAACCCTTCCTGGATCCCTACTCAGCCAAAGAATAAGAGAGGAAGCCAATAGGCGAAACCGATACTTCGGAACTTGCTCGCAACGGAATCACCCGTGAGCGTGCAAGAACCTACTCGGACGCGAGACGATGAGACAGACACCCCCGTGAAGGCGTGGCCTAGGCTCGATACTTCGGACAAGGTCGATGCTCTTCACAATAGAGAGTCACCAATGTTGACCAAGCCCTACTCGTCCACGTACGATAGAAGCGCCAATACTTCGGTAATCCAGGCGATACACAAGGCAGCCACAAGCTGGGATTTTGGCTCTAATCCTTACGAAGCGCTCACCTCACTTGGAAGGAGACCTTCCCATGCAACCTGAAAACAAGTGAGGGTGTTACTCTCCCCAATCAATGAATACAATTACCAATTTTATTTTTGGTCAAGGTTTTCTTAGCAGTCCCTTTTTTAATTTTTTTGGTGTTATCGCTTCTTTTGAGTAGATTCAAACAAGCGCCTAACGATTTTTGTGTTTTCTTGATCCTACTTTATCCAAAAACAGAGGGAGAATAGAGTCGGAAAAGCCGTGCAAGTCGACACAAAGATGGAAATCTCACCTTTGTGCCTAAATGATGGATGCAAAGTAAGAAGACTTACAGCGAATCCCAGCTCTCTCCATGCGGGATGCAAAGCAGAATTTTATAAACCTAGTCTATATGCCGATATGCAATGCGGAAATCGTCCTAAGATAGGCAACTGCTAGCGTGAAGAACCACAAGTCAACCACCTATCGTCGATCCTAAGAGTCCGGTCTAGACCCTCCCCTCCTCTTCTCGACACATCGAGTTCAGGAGTAGCGCTTGATGGGGAGGGCTCGCGGCGTGACGGATCTAAGAAAGGGGGCTAACTGTTTAATTTTTTTAACTAAGTCCAAATACGAGCTATAGGTACATGCAAAGGTTATTAGTGTGTTTGGACCTAATTTAATCGATCAAGCAGGCCTAAATCTAAGGGCTCAATCCACAAAAGAAAGTGAAAATGAAATCAAAACCGGCAAATGACAGCGGTGAAAACTCGGTAAAAACTGCGGTGAGCCCTCGGGTGAACAAACACCCGGAAATTAGGCCCGGAGTGTCCAAGAGTCCAAGTCTCTGTGTTATTACAAATTATCAATATCACTCTCTCACGAAAATAAAATGCAACTAATCTAAGCACTCTCTCTCACTCCTCCTGCTCTCTCCTGCCGGCTTGACCTAAGAAGGCCGGCTCTGCTTCCCAAGGTTGCTTCGGGTCACCTAAGCGATCCGCCTTGCTCCGCGGTCCCTCGCAAGAAGACAAAAGAAGAATGGTCAGAATAGCTCAATCAATATATGTATCAAAAGTGCAAGAGAGATAACTGAAGCTATGGTAGACAACAATCACAAGCAAACAGAAATGTAAACTACTCGCTGTTGCTCCCCGGCAACGGCGCCATTTGATAAACTCAGAAATAGATCGGTCTTGTGTTCCACACAGGGCGGGAACACAGTCGAAGCGTCCACCAATCAAAATCTGAATTTAATCAACAATTAACCCACACTAAAGATCAATAAATTAGAAATAATGTGGAGTTAAAATTTATTTTTAACTCTGCACAAATGGTGTATAGTGACAAGTATGCAGAGAGTTCGAACACAGGGAGCAAGCAGGGCAGTTCAAACAAGTGTGCACAAGTGAGTGTGTGTGAAGTGTCTACACTAAGCAAGCAAGCAAAGATGTTTTTGTGGGTTTTTAATTTTTATTTTTTTTATTTAATTTTATTTAATTTTTAATTTTGTATTTTGATTTTTAATTTTCTGATTTTTATATTTTATATTTTATATTTTTTTTCTTTTCAATATTGGAATTTAAAAACAATGTAATGAAAGGCAAGATAAAATATTTATAAAAATGTGCAAAAATAACCAAAAATTCAGAAATGAAATATTTTTGATATTTTTAGGATTTTTTACTGTTTTTGTGATTTTTGGGGATTTTTCAAGGTCTTTTTGGTATTTTTAATTACTGAAATCAAAGAAAACAGTGACAAAGTTGCTGGCTGGGGGTAAAACTGGAATAAAAAATAACAAACAGCAACCAAAAATTTGCAAACTAATTTTAAAATAAATAGAATAAAATCTATAACAAACAGGAACTTAGTTTGTATTTTTTAGAGTTTTCTCTGATTTTATAGATTTTTTTGAAGTTTTGGAGTCTTTTTAAATTTTTAAGGTTTTTCTTTTGAGATTTTTAGTGGTTTTTGGATTGACACTAAAACATGATAAAATAGACACTAGGAAATTTTTTTTGGAATTTTTCGAAGTGTTTTAATATTTTTTTGGCATTTTCTAAGTTAGACAGTAAACAAAGAGCACGTTTTTGATTTTTAATAAAGGTGAAAATAAAATAAAATCAAAAACTAAAGTGATAGCGTCAAAGTACAGGTGTCCAGGAGCTTAACCCTATTTTTGTGGAATTTTTGGGCTTAAAATGGCAGTCCAAATAATTACAACAAGCATCCAATCAATAAACAGGTCTGGCAGGGGTATTTATGCAATTTCTCAAACATCCAGGGGCAGATATGCAAATTTCCACAAATATTTGAACTGAATATTCGATTTATAGCTCCAAAATTCAATTACAAAACCCGCCTGGGTGTCGATGTAAATTACCCCCAGGGCGCGTGACTGGCATGCACCTGGCAGGGACCAAAATGCAATATTCCAAACTACCAGGGGGTCGATGCAAAATATCCCAAAGTTTTACACTATATTACAAAATCTTGGGACTAAACTGAAATAACTAAACCCTAGGGGGTCCTTGCAAAAAGCCCACCACCTTACGTGTACAGGTCACGTGAGGTGACGTGGCGGAGGACCTGAATGTAAATAAAACTAAGTGCCGGGGCTTACATGCAATTAACCCAAAGTTTTTAAAATACAGCTGAAAGTTTAAATACTAAACAGTAAATACAAAATGGCGAGGGTTGATATGCAAAATACCCTCGACGCGTGATCCGACGGCGACGAAGGAGCCACTTAGACACGTGGCGCGTTGAGGACGGCCGATGACGCTTCGCTTGGACGGCGGAGATTAGATCATCTGGAGACGATCGGACGGTGGAGACGTGGCGCGATCCAACGGCAACTGTGTGATCTGGGGACGCTCCTCGATCCAACGGTTGGAAGTCGATGACGAAGAACGACGTCGGTCGCCGGCGAGGGCGAACTTCGCCGCTCCAGATCTTCGTCCTCCGGCGATGTCTGGGCTTCAAAATGGACGAGGAGCTTCTTGGGGGCCTTCTCTTTCTCCTGGGGGCATCAAAAGGGCACGGCAATGGCCGTGGCGCTCACAGGTGATCGGCGGAGCTGGGGAGCTCGGCTGAGCTCCGACGAGCAACAAAAACGCGCCCAGGCGCGAGTCCACGACCTTTGACTCTGCAAAAATAGTTAAGAGGTCCAGGGCAAATTGCCTGGACCTTAGGTGGACCTAATCGAAGTGGACTAAAGGGCGAAAGGGGAGCTCGCCGGAGTTGCGCTCCGGCGAGGTATTCGATGACGTGATTAGGTGGATGATTGAGCGAGGGAAGAGGGGCGAAATGATCCTACGACTACCAGGAACAAAATGCGTGAAAGAGATGAGAGGGAAACGACCCTCGATGGCCGGAGCCAGAGGGGATAGGGTACCTCGACGCCGGCGGTTGGCGGAGGTGGTGGAGACGCCTCGAGCCTTCCTCGACTCGCCTGACGGCAGGGTGGTGGAGCTCTCACCTCCGGCTACCCGAAAAGCACGAAAGCGAGGAGGATGGATGGTCCAAGAGGGTTCCAAATTCAATCGCATGGTTGGGGGTTCCTCTTATTTGGTTTGACCCTGAGTTACAGGGGTCCAAAGACCAAGAGAAATCTTGCGCCACAGTGATTCTTAGCCCGATGCAATCACATGGCGGGCAAGATGGATGGTAGGTGGAGAGATTTGCAGAAGAAGATATCGCGAAAGGATGAAAGTTTATGCCTCGAAAAATCCGCAAATGCGGGGAGAAAACAAGGTGGTCAGAGTCTACAGGGGCTAGGTCACCTAGTTGACCGGGGTCAACTAGGGTTTGCACCTGCTTGGTCCACGTGGACCAACCAGGAAAAACCCTGGAGAATTCTTTTATTAATTCAATTTAAAATATTAAATGGCCGAATTAAATTATGGTTATAAAATAAAAATATTAGTTATTTTATGTAGTATTTTATTCTGAACTTTAATTATTTTTAGGGATATTTACCCAGCAGACCCTGAAATCTTTCGAAATTACCTCTACGACCTTTGAAACATCATAATTCCTCCCACGACCCCGTAATCTTGCTCCGTCTTACCCCACAGACCCTGCCGTCAATTTTAACTTTACTGGAGTTAATTCTTGAGTTAACCTTGAGTTAATATCATCTCCCTCTCTCTCTCCTTCCTTCTCCTCCCCCTGTGGAGGCCATGGAGGCAGGGCGGATGATCAGCGGAAATTCCCCGATAGAATCGGCAATGGTGAAGCATTCGTCGAGGGTGGTGCCGATGCCGGAAGGGGGGGTCTTGAGACCGATGTTGGACATGGCCTGCTTGAAGAGCTCGCGGTCCTCGGCCTTCTGGATGGCGTCGAGCTTGGCGCCGATGAGCTCAACGTTGTAGCGGGCGAGGGCGCCGGAGTGGGAGAGGGCGACAGCGAGGTTGAGGGCGGTCTGGCCGCCCATGGTTGGGAGGAGGGCGTCTGGGCGCTCGCGGGAGAGGATCTGCTCGACGAGGTCGGGGGTCATGGGGGCGACGTAGGTGCGGGAGGCCAAGTCCGGGTCGGTCATGATGGTGGCCGGGTTGGAGTTGAGGAGGACCACCTCGTAGCCCTCGTCGCGGAGGGCCTTGCATGCCTGAGTGCCCGAGTAGTCGAACTCGCACGCCTGCCCGATCACGATGGGCCCCGCCCTCAGTATCAGGATCTTCTTGATATCAGTGCGCTTCCCGGTGGGAGGGGAGGGGGCGGTGATGGTGCTCGAGGAGGAGCATGAGATGGAGCAGACGGAGCATTGGAGGAAGGGGAGGGGAAGGCGGTGGTTGGTGTTGTGGGGGAGGCGCAGGGGTTTGGGGAAGGGGAAGGGCCCTGGGAGGTGGAAGCGAGGGCGGGCTCGAGTGGAGCGGTACCTTCGCGAGGGTCAAATGGAAGGGCTACAGAGGTGAGATCAGCGCAGCCGAGGTCGGTAAGTTCACGATCGGCAGCCTCATCTCCGGCAACTCGTGTCTTCCCGGCACCGACGTGCCCTTCACGGCGGGGCCCTTCAAGGCGAGGTCGGGCGGAGGGGAGGTCGGGCAGAGGGAGGTTGGGCGGAGGGAAGGTCGGGCAGAGGGAGGTTGGGTGGAGGGGGTCGTGGAGGAAGCTCGGAAGCGTGAGGGAGAAGGGGCATTTTCAGGGGCATTTTCTGTAATTTTGAGAAACAAAATGGGTATTATGAAACTGAAATTCACGGAATCGGGTTACTTTTAATGAGTAAATGAACGGGGGTTAACCACAGGGTTTGTGGGGTAAGAGTTAGCAAGATTACGGGGTCGTGGGAGGAATTATGATGTTTCAAAGGCCGTAGAGGTAATTTCGAAAGATTTCAGGGTCTGCTGGGTAAATATCCCTTATTTTTATAAGGTGTATTTTTATAAGTTTACTTTATAGTCCTATATAGGTATAATACCTATGTATTTAAGTATTTAATTTTTATTTGTGTATTTTACTTTCATTATTTTTATTTATTATTTTCTAAAATTATAAAATACTTTTATATACACAAATATATTTTTAATTTATTTTTCTGGTATGTTTTGTATCTGTAATAAATTATAAGTATAGAAAGTAAAAGTATACATACATGTATAATACCTATGTATCAAATATGTTTGTATTTTATTTTGAGTTTTATTTACATTTTTATTTTGATTTTAATATTCACAATTATTGTAAGTAATATTTGCAAAATTATAAAAATATAAAAATGAATAAATAATGAATAAAGAATAAATTGAATATTTTATTCAGTACAGGTATACAATAGGGATCCAAAACTCAACTTTCAAACCGTAGCTCCGCCAACTGCGAAACCACCACCATTGGATAGATTATTTTATTCTATATACAATTAAAGGTGAGTACACTGCATTTGGAGTTGTCAGTGGTGAGATACTGGTCTGGGAAGTTGGGACTTTGGATTCTTATTCAGACCATAACTTTTTATCTGTACATTATTTTTCTGTGAAATCAATTTTGTATTTTTCTTTATAAAATTATCTACAATTTTCATGTACAAAGTTTCTTTATTTGATGTATAAAAAGTAGAACCAAAAATAGGTCCCAAAATGAATAAAGAATGAACAGGAAGTATAAGTATTGTGCACTGTATTTTGACCTTATCTCCCCCTACTTTATTCCTTGTCGACCTATTCATCAAGATGCCTAGGTCTCGGGGTTTCAGGTTATAAAATATTTACAATATTTTATTCTTTTTCTTTTCTTTATTTATTCTATAATTTTGGCTTTAATTACAGTATTTTACACACTAATATGATGCACATGCATGGATGCTAAGATGATGATTTTAATGCTATTGACAGGCATTTGCTAGGGTTTTTGGTGCCAAAATGATAGAATAAAGATGATGAAATGTGGATTCATCACCTGTTATGCTCTATGGATCTTAATGTTGGCTTGTGAACCATAGACACACGCAGTGGATGTGTGGACACACTAATGAATCCCCATTCATCACTCTTTATTCTTTTATTTTAGCTAGATATCTTGGCAAAATACCATGTATATGATTGTAAATACAATAAGTTACCAACATGCATGCTTTGTGTAAATATGAATAATTAGCATGTATTTGTACAAAAATAAAAGAATAAAGAAATAAAGAAAAAGAGAGAAATATTTAGAATAAATATTGAGTGACCTGAACCCAAGAGAGGGCCCAACCTGGGTCTGATCGCCAAATAAAATAAGTAGAGAGAGATAGGGCCACTCATCCTTGTACATATCCCCTATATATATATGTACATACATAATTTATTCTCTCAAAAATAAAAATAAAAATGTATTTATATTAATTTGTATATATTTCTAAAAATAAAATAAAAATGAGAAAAAGAAAATAAAGAAAAAAAATAAAATAATTTCTCTCTCTTCACATTGTACATACCATGTATATCTGAATAAGATACCTATTTATTTCACCCTTGTAAATAAACCATAAAAATAAAATAAAAAATATTTTATGTTCTAAATTTTAGAAAATAAACCATTGTACATACCCTTGCAGTTTTGATCTTATTCCATTTTTAGAAAATTCATTAAAAATCATAAAAATCTGAGAAAAATACCAAAAACACATGAAAAGGTATAAAATCCAAAAATATTTTTATTGCAATTTTCTGACTTATTTTGGTGTGTTGAATAATTTGTTGTTTATGACTCTTTCCCCCTTTTCTATATTTTCTTCCTTATTAAAAATTACAAAAAAAATAAAAACCTAAAAATCCACCAAAAAAATATTTTATTATGATTTCTGACTACTTCGTAGGCTTTTAACCAATCTGTGCTCCTTGAGTTCGACCTTGGTAGCTATACCAGGTTAAATAAATAGCTAGACCGCTATTTGGATTGGCTTGTTTGATTTTCTTCATATTTGGTGGTCTTGATTGATTTTCTTGATTAAGCCTGATCTGAGGGGTTGAGGTCACAACGATTCTTGATACCTTCTCTCCTTAGTCTCTCAGTTTTCGTGCTCATCAAAATGGCACCGTTGTCGGGGAGCACGGTTTAGTAGTCAGTTTTTATTTTTCGGCTTTTTGTATTTACTTGCATTTTTTAGCAATAATTTCATATTCAATTTTTATCATATTTTTAATAATCTGTGGACTGACACACTCTTGTTTACTTTTCTTGCGAGGGCCTGAGGACTGAGGCGGCTTTCTTTGGGAAGCTGACGCAACCGCGGGAGTCACAGGCGGCTCTTTTTTGTATAGAGCCGCAGGAGAGCGCGAGGAAGGTGAGTAGGAGTTCAGGAGCGTAGATAGTCGTAGATAGCCGTAGAGTAGTTTTCATTTTCTTCAGACTTATTTTTGTAATAATACAGGACCAACAGTGACACTCAGACTTTTGTGGTGATTGTCGGGGTCTGTTTCGCTGAGCACCGGTGTGCTCGGGGGACCTCACCGCGGTTTTCGCTGGTTTTGGTTTTTATTGCCTTTTTATTGCTTATATGATTTTCGAGGATTTAGCCTTAGCCTTGGGATTTTATTTGATCGTGACGTAATTAACTAAGGACCAACCCTAATTATCTACATGTACCTATAGTTCGATAATTGGACCTAATTAATTAACTCACTAAGAAAAAGTCGGCTTAATTAGGCTCGAGTCCACATGCCTTGAGGAACCACATACAACGCGTGCAGGATCTGTTGTGGTGGACACCGAGTGGTTCCCAAGATCGAACTTAGGACTTTAGTTTGATTACCCGACTACTGTGCTTCGCGTGTAGAATTGTTTCGTTTAAGGTCATTTTCCTTGTGCATCATATAGGTAGTTTTATTTCAGTCTTTACTTTTATGCACGGATCACCCTGCATGAAGAGAGCTGGAGTCATGTACACATTTCTTACTCTGCATGCATCACTGCGTTTGATCGTGCATCGGCTTTTTCGCCTTCTCCTCCAGTTTTGGACTTAAAAACCAGGAGAACCGAAAAATTCGTTAGGTGTTGTTTGTTTGAGAAATATCTAAAAAACAAAAACTATAAAATTAGGACTGCTAAACACACTTGACCCTAAAAGACACTTTACCTAAAAATTTGTCTTGTGGAGAGTTACCCCCTCATTCTTTGGTTTGGATGAGCGAGAGAGTGACCCGCACACTAGGCTAGAGCCACATCCGATTTCCTAACATACTACCGGACTTTTATACGGGACAGTCTATTGAGAATATTGGATTCCTATCAGCTCTCTTAATCGCTCTGAAAGACTGATTTGATCAACTAAATAAAATTGGCAAGATAATTGACCGAACCTTTACGGTCTTCAGCTCCGCGTTGAGTAGGTGAATCGAGGGTTTGCTTTCTCATCTTGTGTGTTTACAGATCTCATCCGCATTCACTCGCCAGATTGAGATGATGGGCAGGAGGTCCCTTAGGTAGCCTTTGGCTGCACTGCTTTACAACACTCCAGCTTGCTCATCTAGGTTGGTTCGTGAGAGCCGAGACCTGCTCTCCGAACCCGAGTTTGATTCCACCCTGTTCCCCCTTGACCACCCTTCTACCACCAGTTCTGAGATACTAGTGCTCGATCAGAGAGAGCAACAACTAGTTGATTTATCGGCACCTGAGTTTGGGTCTTTTGCCTTTGCAAAGACCATAGCCAGCAGCGAGGAGCGCACCGATGGTCCCAGACCAGAGCAGACACAAGTGTTGGACCAGGATGCGATCAACAACACCCTATTAGCCTCCCTTGAGATGATGCAGAGACAGATTCGAGATCAGGGGGCTTTCATGGTTAAGATGCGTCAGGAGATGGAGAGACTGCGAGCAGATAGAGATCAGCCGAGAACCGATGGTGAGGGAGACATGCCAGACAGAGATCAGCCTGAGGAGACAGTCTAGTCAGCATCTGCACGACCGATGCGGGAGTCGCACAACCCCGGATTGACACTTACACACAGATGGATCGTGCTGCCAGCGATTGTGGGGTACTTCAAGTTCCCCCCTCAAACGATTCAGCTTCTTCCCCATTTCCATGGGCTTGCGACTGAGGAGCCACACCTCCATCTCCAGGAGTTCGAGATGATCTGTAGCACTGTCCACGATCGGCATGTGGATGAGGACACTATCCGGATGATTGCTTTTCTATTCTCCCTCGTAGACAGAGTAGCCAATTGGTTGAAGCATCTAGGGAGATTTGTTACCACCTGGGAGTAGCTCCGAACTGAGTACTTGAACAAGTACTATCCACTCGGTCGGACGAATGCAGCGAGGGACTTGATCAGCAGCTTCTCCATGCTCCCCAATGAGCAATTCCACGAGGCATGGGAGAGGTTCTGAGAGCTCACAGACCGGTGCCCCCACCATGACATATCCAAGTCCAACCTTGTTCAGAGCTTTTTCTGCGGGCTTACACCGGAGCTGCAGGGGTTAGTGAACGCATTCTGTGGGGGCTCATATTTTGCCAAGGATGAGGATTAGGTCTGGACCATCTACGAGGAGATGGCTGAGAACTACACGGTGATGTCCCAGACCCGACTCTACACACTGGGGAAACCCACCCCACATGCCATGTCGTATCAGAGGATATCACAGGTCGATGTAGGTCCTTCTACTTCGTCAGCGACAATAGCACAGGCAGAGTCGATAGCCGTCGACATGGGTATCATCAAGGAGAAGTTGGACCGGATCGAGTTGATAGAGAAGAAGGAGTGCCAGGGCATGACGCAGATCGATCAGATGGCACAGAAGCTGAGTGACCTGAAGACACAGATCATGTGTCTCCAGGAGGCACAGATGGCTTCTCAGCCCCGTCTCAGGTCACGAGCAGACACCCGCAGCGGCAGCAGTTCGGCCTAGCCCTCCGCCCAGTACCGACAGGTTCAACTTGTTCAGGCGGAGCCCTACCAGCCGCAACAGCAGCAGTACGCCCAGTCGTCGCCATCTCAGGACAGCCAGATGGTGGTGTATCAGTCGGACCAGCCCCTGGCAGTACTACCCCCACCCACTTACGAGCAGGAGTCGTTGATGGATATCAACGTGATATGGTATGATCGACCCCAGACTGGGATCCGATGTGACCATCCCAGATTCTGTTGGACGATCGGAGGTACCAGTTCCCAACAGCAGCCTCCAATTCAGGGTGGCTAGTATGGCCAGCAGCGAGAGCAGCACCAGCAGCCCCAGTTCCCACCACACCAGCAACATGGTCCCCGTCCCTATCAGCAGGTACAGTCTTGGAGGCCGCAGCAGCCTCAACAGCAGTATCACTAACAATACCCCTCTCACCCTCCTCCAGAACAACAGACTCAGTTTCAGAGAGGCCACCCGTCAGGTTCTCATGAACCCATCTATGAGAACCCTGCCTTGGATGACTTAGCTCGACTCATGTCCGAGCAGCAGGCCACCTTCCGATGGGAGATGGATGAGTTTCGACAGGAGATGAGGGAGATTGTGAGAGGGAAGGCCGCCATTCCTGCCCAGATCGAGCCGAATACGAACAACCTGAAGAGGAAGTCTGAGCAGGTAGAGTTGACTAAGATTACCACTCCTAGTGCTTCACTTGGTGATGTTACTGCATACATGTTTGATGTTGATTTTGTTACACTTAGGAGCGGTAGGATGCCAACAGGCGGCGCCTCGTCTGAGAGACGACCCCATGCAACCTCAGAAGTGCCAGACGAGGAGGAGAGCGGTGCTGATGCCGCTCATGATCATGATGATGATGGTGACGCTGAAGCTACCAAGGATGTTGATCCAGCCAATGGTACTGAGGTCGTCACTTCACCAGATAGAGGAGGTGGTACTGATTCCACCATTGTTGCTGAGCCAGAGTGCGATACTGATGCCGCTATTCCATATGCCGAGGGTGGTGCTGAGGCCACCATTTCCAGTTCTTCACTTCCTGTTGCTTTTCATTCAGTTGATGTATCTCAGGACACTTTTGTGAATAAAGGAAAGAGTTTAGTATTTACGGATCCATCTGTGTTGATTGATGATGATTGTATGGATTCTACTTTGCCCGAGAAGCATAGACCCGATCCTAGTCCTTCATCTGAGAAGGACCCAGCCATCCCCTTTCCCCAAGCACTCCACTTGGCTAAGGGGACCAAAAAAGACCCCAAAAAGTCCCACCAGCTAGAGTTCAGCTAGCAGATGATGGACCGATTTCATATACAGCTGACTCTACAGGAGGCCTTGGAGCACATACCTCTCTTCCAGAGATACCTCAGAGACATGACTACAGTTCGGAGGAAGAGGCGGAACCATCAGTCACAGATCCATGTGCTCACTCGCGCCACATGCTCTACGATCCAGAACCGTCTGCCAGCCAAGAGGCCAGAGTCAGGAGCCACGTATGTCAGATGCCACATTCATGAGCAGAGGTTCGACCGTACTCTATTAGACAGCGGGTCTTTGATCAACCTACTTTCGGTAGCCTTACTCGACCGCTTCGAGTTTGACCCTCTACGATAGAGAAGGGCGGTCCTTCAGTTTGCTGATCGATCTGTCAAGAGGCCGAAGGGGTTGCTGAAGGACATTGTCGTCACGATTCAGGGTCTAAAATTCCCCGTGGACTTCGTTGTGTTGTACATGGAGACCCCTGAGTCCATTACCGATACCCCCATCATTTTAGGACGCCCGTTCTTGGCCACAGCCAAGGTAGTGTCCGATCATGATAGCGGGAAGGTATACTTTCGCATCGAGAGCGAGAGTATACAAATAGAGACGATCGAGGAGACTAGAGTCAGAGATTAAGCTTGCTCAGAGCTGCCTTCAGATTCATAGCAGATGACAGAGGCAGGGCGAGACATCCACCAGGACTGTGATTTTGTGATTACAGATGATGAGGTAGTTTGGTCCGATCCAGTTTCACGATCCATCCTCTCACCTTCAGAGTCAGCTGATGCACAGATGCCGGTAGAGGAAAGCTTGGAGAGAGCATTCGTGGTCCAGGATACATTTCAGGCAGCAGAGCCGGTTCCCGATCGCGAGGCAGATTCTTCTTTCGATTCAGATTCAGATCCCTCGAAGTCAGACATAGATTGGGCAGAGTTTGATGACATGATTCCTTGTCTAATTTCCTCAGAGCCTACAGCTAGGGTGGAGATGGATTCCATTCAGAGCGGAGACACACCAGCAGATCAGTTTCCACCGGATTTAGTTTTTCAACGAGAGTGGTGGAGCGCTGATTTTATCTACCCCATCTCCGACTCCAAATGGGGTAGTCCTTTACATGTGGTTCCCAAGCAGGCGGGCATCACTATAGTTGTGAGTGAGTCTGGAGAGGAGATCTCTACCAGGGTATCTACTTCTTGGAGGGTCTGTGTGGTCTACAGACGATTGACTCAGGACACCAAGAAGGATCATTTCCCGCTGCCTTTTGTTGATCAGATTATAGAGAGGCTAGCGGGGAAGAGTCACTGCTGCTTTTTGTACGGGTACTCCGGATACAATCAAGTGGCCATTGTGCCAGAGGACCAAGACAAGACTACATTCACCTGTCCCTTCGGGACATATGCTTTCAGATGCATGCCCTTTGGTCTATGCAACGCTCCGGCGACATTCCAAAGGTGTATGTTGTCCATCTTTTCGGACATGGTGGGTGAGTGCTTGGAGACCTTCATGGATGACTTTTCGGTCTACGGTGATGGGTTCGACTCTTGTCTTGAGTGCCTAAACCGCATCCTACAACGATGCATTGAGGTCGACCTTGTTTTGTCTTGGGAAAAGAGTCACTTCATGGTGACTCAAGGGATGGTGCTTGGCCATATCATCTCCAACAGGGGCATGGAGGTTGATCCGTCCAAGATGGATATCATTAGAAAACTCAATACACCGTCCAACTTGCGACAGTTACGATCTTTTCTGGGGCACATCGGTTTCTACCGACGATTCAATCATGATTTCAGCAGGATTGCCCGATCGTTGACTGATTTGCTGACCAAGAACACTGAGTTCATAGTTGATGATAAGTGCCTTGCGTCATTTGAGACTCTCAAGAGTCTAGTTGTTGAGGCTCCTATCCTCCAGCCACCTAATTGGTCTCTCCCATTCGAGATCATGACGAATGCCTCCGATTTTGCTGTGGGGGCCATGCTAGGACAGAGGAGGGATGGATTTTCTTTTGCCATTCACTACGCTAGTCGTACTTTGGATGCTGCTCAGCGGAACTATACGATCACAGAGAAGGAGATTCTAGTCATAGTTTTTGCTTTGGATAAGTTCAGATCGTACATCATCAGATCTAGAGTGACCATTTACGCCGACCATACCGCCATCAGGTACCTCATGGCCAAGAAGGATGCCAAAGAGAGATTGACCAGATGGATCTTTCTACTCCAGGAGTTTGATATTGAGATTAAGGATAAGCCTGGAGTCAAGAATGTGGTGGCGGATCATCTCTCCCGATTGGAGTTTCTTGAGGATTCTGAGCAGATTGAACCTATATGTGAGACCTTCCCAGATGAGGCGATCCTTGCTATCGCCTCTCTCCCATGGTACACCGATATTGTGAACTATATTGTTGCCAAGAAAGTTCCACAAGATTGGCCCAGGCAGCGACTTGAGACCTTCCTCGCGAAGGCCAAGTTTTACCATTGGGAGGATCCCGTCCTTTATCATGGAGGAGGGGATAGCGTCTGGCGTCGATGCATTCCTCAAGAGGAGCATCATAGCGTCCTCACTTACTGCCATAAGCTTGAGGCAGGAGGACATCACTCTAGGAGGAGAACGACACAGAAAGTGCTCCAATTCGACCTATGGTTGCCTAGTCTCTTCAAGGATTCTGATGAATTCGTGAAGAGATGTACTGAATGTCAGAGGATGGGCACTTGTGGACAGCGTGATATGATGCCGATGCAGCCCATTCACTTCTGTGAAGTTTTTGACGCATGGGGCATCGATTTTATTGGTCCATTCCCTAAGAGTCAGGGATTCGAGTACATTCTGTTGGTCGTCGATTATGTGAGTCGTTGGGTTGAGGCTATCCCCGCCCGAACCGTAGATGCTAGGACTGTATGCCGATTTTTGAGGAAGAATATCATTTCACGGTTTAGGGTACCTCAAGTGTTGATTTCTGATGGGGGGTCTCATTTCGTCAATGACAAGGTAAAGGCCCTTTCTAGCGAGTTCAGCATAGACCATCGAGTAGCCACTCCATACCACCCTCAGACCAATAGTCTTGCTGAAGTGTCGAAGAAGGAGATCAAGACTATATTGCAGAAGGTCGTCCGCCCTGACTGAAATGATTGGTCACAGCTTTTGGACTCGGTCTTGTGGGCATATAGGACGTCCTTCAAGACTCCTTTGGGTACATCTCCCTTTCACCTCGTTTATGGCAAGCCCTGCCATTTACCTATTGAGCTGAGACATAAGTCACTTTGGGCTGTCACAGAGATACTTTTGGATCCAGTGAGTGTAGGAGACCAGAGAAGGGCAGAATTGACAGCCCTGGAGGAGCTTAGAGATGAAGCCTTTTCGAGCAGCCTACATTATAAGGAGAGAGTGAAGGAGTGGCATGATTCTCATATCAGCCACAAGCAGTTTGAGCCAGATCAGAGAGTATGGTTGTTTGATGTTAGGCTTCGATTATTTCCAGGGAAGTTATAGAGCAAGTGGAAAGGACCATACCTGGTCCGAAAGGTACATGACACTGGAAGCATTGATATATCCGAGTTGTCTTCTAATGCTACCTTTCGTGTTAACGGGCAGCGGCTCAAACAATATCTAGATCATGAGCCGCTGGTCGTTGGCATCACCCCTATTCATTTTGCATGAGATGTGGTCTTTGACTCACATCTATAGCATCTCACGCCTGATTATCACTGTTCTCCCGCCATGTATAGATCCAGTTGTCCATATCATTCCATTATTTAGTCCCACACCCATCTTTATCTTATGATTATGCTATACTTAGGGTGTACTTTACCCTAAGTATAGTAGGGGTGTAGGACTCTCGGGTATTCTTTTGATTCTTTCTACTTCTATTTTGCTGCCTATACTTAGGGATATTTTACCTTAAATATAGGTGAGGTAGACCCTGTACATTCTCCCACTCGGATCTCCTTTCATGTACAACTTGCTATACTTAGGATTACTTGATCCTAAATATAGGGGGAACATCGAGTCCTCTTCATTCTATTCTTTAACTCGTCATTGTAGTATATCATTCCTTTTCACGTCCTTATACTAAGCATGCGTTATGTCTTCTTCATCGTTCTTGATTCACTTTGAGGACATCGTTCGAGCTAAGTATAGGGGGTGTCGTATATATTTCATATATACTTTAGCCATAACTCATACTTTGTGTGAGTGTGTCAATAAATAAAAATGGCTAAAAATCCTTTTACCCAAAACCCGTAAAAATTTAAAAATTTTCCTTGTACATAAAATTCTTCTTGCACATACATAGCTATTTATACAGATTATTTTTGTACAAATGTTTGTAAAAAGCTTTTGTGTAAATAGTTTGTAAATATTTTGATATCAAAATTATGTATATAGTACAAAATTTTTGTAAAATGTTTTGAAAAACAAAAAGTTTGCAAAAACCTTGTGTAAATGTGTGTAAATATTTTGCAAAACTTCACATCCATGCATGCATCCATGTTTTCAAACATTTTTCAAAAATTTTGCACATTTTCAAAAAATCTTGTAAAAATTGCATATTTGTAAATCTGTAAACAGTTTTCCTGAATCTTGATTGACATTTAAACTGGCCTGGAACTAAATTGGAAAATGGAGCTTGGTTAAGACCTTAATCCACCTAATTCTAAGAGGAACCTTATAGGGCTTAGGATTAAGACTTTTCATGTCCATTTGGGAGTTAATTCTTTAAGTCCACTAGGCTATGAGCATATGTCATCTTGATAAGCCTAAGTAGAACACTTAACAACGCACACATGACTCTCAAAGACAATGGCTTTACTTGCACCAACACTTTTCACATAACTCTCCACGGATGAGGTGGTGAGGAGGTAGTTTCCTTTGGCTTGGGATAGCATATAAGGGTAGTACTTCTAGGAGGAACCTCTCTTCTTCTTATACTAAAGGAAGTGCGTCTCAACTTGATCTGGTGGTGATGAAGTCTAAAGACAGGAGTTGTGGGTTGCAATAAAGCTTCAAAAGAGGGATAGTCTACTGGCTCAAGAGGAAAATATCCTTATGTATATATGCTGCACCATATAGATATGTTGTACGTATGCACATAAAAAAATGTGCAAAGAAAGAAAAGCTCCAAAAAAGTGGTGGGTCTGATTGAAAATAAAATACCCACCGGAGTGTATATAGTCAAATAAAGCAAAGCTTATGTTACACATGACCATCTCATGAAGCTTGCAGCGGGAGACTCAGCTACACTGGTTGGGCTCCCAGGGATACATGGCTACACTGGTCATGGTCCATTCTCTTCTTCCCCCTCTTCCTGAGCCGGTTGTACTTTAACTTAGAAGGGAATATCCCGCTCCTCGAGGAAAGAGTTGCTAGACTAAGGCATTAGAGTTACCTTGTTAAGGGGGTTATCGCTTTGTCATTTCTGAGGTGGGGAGCTACATATCACTTACACAGTACAAGGAAAGATTCATGGTCATTAGAATTTGCGTATGTAGACTTGTTCTGATATGGATTGTTGATGAGTCTTGACCATAGATTGGTGGAACTTAGAGGTTGTTGAGTTTTAAGCTTAATTAAATAAGGTTCCGACAAATTAATAAATCCAAAGGTCTGACTGTGCATCATATTTCAATTTAATGAAGGAAAGTTTAATAATCAACCTTGATTTCCCTTCTATTTCTTTTTCTTTCCCTTTTTCACTTCTTTTTCAAATAAGTGTTTGCTAAGGGACTAGCAAAAGTAAAGTATAGGGGGGTGATGAATCCCCATTCATCACTCTTTATTCTTTTATTTTAGCTACATATCTTGGCAAACTACCATTTATATGATTGTAAATACAATAAGTTACCAACATGCAGGCTTTGTGTAAATATGAATAATTAACATGTATTTGTGCAAAAATAAAAGAATAAAGAAATAAAGAAGAAGAAAGAAATATTTAGAATAAATATTGAGTGACTTGAATCCAAGAGAGGGCCCAACATGGGTCTGATCGCCAAATAAAATAAGTAGAGAGAGATATGGCCACTCATCCTTGTACATATCCCCTATATATATGTATATACATAATTTATTTTCTTAAAAATAATATAATAATGTGTTACTCTTAATTTTTATATATTCCTAAAAATAAAATAAAAATTAGAAAAATAAAATAAAGATAAAAATAAAATAATTTCTCTTCACATTGTATATACCATGTATATCTGAATAAGATACCTATTTATTTCACCCCTTGTAAATAAAACATAAAAATAAAAATTATTTTATGCTCTAATATTTATGTTGTAAATAAATAAAATTTAAAATTGAGAATATTTATAAAAAAATAAACAAAATAAAAATTAAAACAAAAATAAGTAAATAATTTTATACATGCACATAATATAATATAAGGGTCATATGTGGTTGCCCCCTAGGGGCAACCAACATGGCTGCCCCCGCCTTATTTGGGCAAATTTTTTTATTTTTTTTTTGAAAAATAACACCATGTACATTCATCCCTATATCCCTCCTATATACCATTCGAATTTCGTCAGAAACAGAGACTCCTACGGCCTTCATCCGGACAGTAATTTTTTAACGGTAACAGGATTTTTTTAAATCGATACCATCGAGATGGAGGCCGTAGGAGTCTCTGTTTCTGACGAAATTAGAATGGCATATAGGAGGGATATATGGATGAATATACATGGTTTTATTTTTCAAAAAAAATAAAAATAAAAAAACGCCGAAAAATGGGGTGGGGGCAGCCCCATTTTTTCCATAATATAATATATATCATAATTTATTTTTCAAAAAAATAAATAAAAACCACAAAAAATAGATTAAAAATAAATAAACATTTTTCATGTTGAAAATATTTTCAAATAAAATCATTTTCGATTTATAAATGAATTTCTAAATAATTTTGACTTTGGAATTATTTGATTGGTCCACGGGGGATTGTTGACCTCGGTTAACTGCCCCCCAGGACCACTTGTGCCCGAACCCGATTCAAGCACCATTTCTTGGAATTTTCCCAATTGGGTTACTCGACCGTTCACCCCGATTTCTTCACCCGATCTTCTCCCTGGATCAGCCACCCTCACGAATCCCTAGGGGTGGCGGATCTACCTCAGATTGCGCACCCGTGCCCGTTCTTAACCATCGCATGGGACATCCTATAAAACCTAAACTTTGATTCCCAGCTCCGGAGCTCACGCCGCAAGCCCTAAATCCACCCTAGAGAGCCTTGTTGGACATGTGAGCCCACGGCGAGCCATTATGCAATAAATGTTATTGCAAATATCATTCCCTGATCTGAAATGAAGAATAATTAATTTGCATAATAGGTCCCTTAGTACAATTAGCGTTATGTGGCCATCTTGATGATCATACATCTGTTGATTCAACTATATTAAGGACTCATCAAGCTCCATCAAATGATTGTTAAGACATCATCTCCAACCTGAGTAGGAGATGGCAATCCTTTCTCATTTAGGCTGATATCTAACCGACCTCTTGATGCTGGTCCTCTGCATAGGAATAGAGATTCAGAGGTGTTAGATAAGTTAGGTCAAATAATTGATTTAACGAGACTGAGATAACCAAAGTCCTATATTGTATGCTGTCACGATACATGCACGCATCCTCTGACCGGAGATAGATGTGTTACTATATATCTGAGTATGTACATTTGACAGACCAATAGGTTGATGACCTAACCAAGGTCTATACACCGACGCGCTGGTGTGCATATAAGGGCATATGAGTAATAAGATCTCTCAAAGGGATCATAAAGGTTCATTTACTAAACCAGAAGGCATGAGCTCACTCTTGAGATATTGGGAAGAATCAAATTTCGTGCACGGTCGTCTCGCTTTGGAAGCTTGACTGGATTTCAGGATTTGATGTATACTTTTGGAAAGTATATGATCAAGACCTAGGTATGATATATGCTTTAGGAAAGTATATGATCGATGCCGACTCCCAATGATCGAACGAGAAACTTACTGATAAAAACATGAAGTAGACAGTATAAAGTTGATCTAATACTTCGGGTTTATTCTGAGTCTTCCAGTATGCAGGATGTACAGGTATTGGGAATACATGAGGGTGATGTAGTCATAAACAATTGTATAACCATGATGCTTCCATTCCTAGGGAGTGATGAAATGGATCTGGATTTTAGTGACTCCTCTCAGTAGAGAAGTGATCTGATCTTGGTCCCAATGTTGGACATTGATCTGAATGTGATTCAGATGCAATGAGAAGATTAGATTTGTGGTCTTGATTTAATCAAGCATATATGGGAGGCCCTTGATCTGAATTTGAATATGATTTCAATATCCAAGTCACTATACGTGGAACAATACAATCGTCATGTCCTTATCTCCAAGTATCCGTGGATAAAGCGCATTATCCTTGAAAGAGTTCAGGATAATTTCATTGTTGATATATGTATCCGAGCATTGAGAAAATTGATAACTAAATGTGATTTAATCATCATGAATAATATGAATTTGATTCATATTATAAAGAGAGTTATCTAAGATAATTAATTGTGATTTAATTATCAAATATGTGAATAATATGAATGCGATTCATATTATTTGAGAATAAGAGAATAGAGATCCAAGATGATTAAATGAGATTTAATTATCATGGATATGAATAATGTGGATAGCAATATCCATATTAGTCATATATATTATAAATGTGATTTATAATATATAAAAGAGAGATATTTATAATTTACATTTGTTAATTAAATGTTAATGTGAATTGGATTCACATTGGACTTTGAATTGAAAATGTAATTTACATTTTATTTTGGGTTGTGAATATGATTCACAAATTCTTCAATGGCAAGACTGCAATGTCTACAAAATAATTGTGAATGAATTTTGTAGAATAATTTGCAACAAAAGTTATTGCATAATCTTGAAGATTACAATATAGAGACGAGAGCAATCTTCCATATATATAGATTGGATGGCCACCACTCCTATTAGGAATGTGTGGTCGTCCCCTCCTTCCAACATGGAAGGAGGCACTCTGTCTCCTATGATCTCCAAGAGATCTTGATTTAATTTGGTGATAGAATTATATTGATTTATCAATATATATTTAATCTAAATTTAGTTATTTGTTGTTGGTTTTTACCAACACAAATCTTAGCCATTAAAAGAAACACAATCAATGAGGACCATTGGTGTTGCCCATGGATTGAGATCCATGGATCCAAAAATATTATAAATAGAAGGGCACCCCTTTGATCTTCTTTAACACACACAAGAGAACATAAGGTTCTCTCTCTTTCTCTCTCTGCACGTCTACTCTCTCTCTTCCTCTCATGTGGCCGTCCACCATGGATGCCCTAGGGAGGTTCTCTATTGCTGCAGCATCGTCGTTATGCTGCCCGATCGTTTGCTCGTGGACCTCCATCTCCTTCGGTGCGCTTCGCTCATGAAGAAGACGTCGGATCTCGTGTGTCGAAATCAGGAGATCCGCCGCTTGGATCATCAACATGGATTGCGAGAAGCACCTGTTTCATCAACACGCTCGCAAGTGTCTCCTCCGTCAGATCAGACTTGAGATAGGAGGTCTCTTCATTTAGAGACTCGTTTACAACCACGCTTCAAGAGGTAATCCTATTACTTGTTTGTGGTTTATACGAAATGATCCTAGAAGTGTTCTTGGATCATGTGGTTTCGTCACATGAAAAAAAATTAATTTCCGCTGCATCGAACAACTAGTACGACTAGTCATTCTACATCGTATTCAATACGATGCTCACGCTTCCATGATGCACTTTAGGATCTAACTATATCGCCTTAGGTCGAAGATTTTGGATACGATCCATGAACCGAGGATGACTTGAGTTCAATAGGGTTTGCAAAAGTTTTCTTGCATTTCATTTTCGCATCTCTGTTTTGAGATTATTTTCAGCACTGTTTAAATTGTTTAAATACAAAAATAATAATTGGATTTTGTTCTTCATTAAATAAGGAAACCGTAAGATCTGAGTTTACGTGATTTCGATTTCGTTTGCTCAAGTTATGCTCATTTTAGTGAACATGTATCCACAGTTTCGGGGACTGCGAATCTCAACGTAATTAAAGAGTTAATTGCGGATTTGAAACGCCTTGAAATGCGTGAAAATCACTTAGGTTCTGTTGTAAATCAAATTAGCAAACTTTAGAAACTTATTTTTCTTAATTTGTATTTAAATTGATTGAGATATGATATTTTTAGTAAGTGAGGGTCACTGCTGGAAATACTTTCCTAATCAAGAACCTAGTAATTGTCATTTTAATCAATTAGTGAAATTAAATTGTTTAATTTCCAGGAATATTGTGCATAAATATTTGTTAAATATTTGATGGCAATTATTTCCATAAATGGCATTACCTTAACCAATATTTGATTAGATGTGATTTAGATTACTAATTGGTTACATGATCTACATGATTTACATTCCAACAAACATGTTGCTTGAATAGGATTTGGGATTTGTTTAGTAAATCTCATTATAATATTCATCAAAATTGTTTTGATTATTATAATTGGTATACTTTTTAGTTGAAGAACCGATGATCATCTCAATACAGTGTGATCTATTTTGCATTATCCTTTTCCGAGGTGGATATGGTGTTTAGTCGGGGAGCGTTGGGGTAGTAGGTTGTACCGTGTGGGGTCTGTCCCACTCCCATCGGTACTGGCCATGACAACGGGTAGGGTTAGTATAATGCTTAAAAAATCATAATGTATTTCTAATTATTAAAATTCGAAATAATACGTATTTAAGATAATACCATAATTCAAGTAACAATAAAGATTGTTTGTTGGATATTAATTGGATCATTAATTTAATATGATTAGATTAATTGAAATCCAATTAAAATTAAGACACTCTATTATAAATAGATGTGTTATTTCCCTTGCAAGAATTAATTGAAATGAATATGATTCATAATGACTAATTAGAATTCGAATATGATATGGAGGATCACATAAGTGACATTCATGGTCTCCCGTCAAGGCGAAGGGTTCTGTCGCTAGAGATTGTATGTCGGAGATGCCTGTCCGAAGTGACAGCTCCAGCATATAAGCCATTTGGATCGGGCTCTTCGCTTCTCGAAAGAGTAAGGATGTATGCGTAGTGACCCCAATATCGGGTCCTCATATTATTGGGGCGATATTGGATTGCGCATAGCGAGTTGTATTCCTGTTGACGGTAGGTTCAATTAATGAAGGGTCAACATCGCCTTAGGGGTGGTGGGCCCGGGTGTTAAAGACTGAATTGGGAGATGCAAGTTGGACTTGCAAGGTGGAATGTGTTCCCGCTTCTTTTTATCCGAGTTGCAGGTTCTCATATTATTGGGATGTAACGAAGATAAGGAAGGAGATCCCAGATCTTGTTTGAGATATAATGGTAAGTATATCTCTTACATTGAAAGTGATTAAGGGAATGAACTTTCAGTGTTGACAAAGCAAGACAACTCTGATATAAAAACTCCTAAATCAAAGTAAAATATGTATTAATTTTTTATATATACTTATGTAAATTTCTTATTTCAGATAATCCTTCAATAAACCCACTCAATGTTATACTCAATAATAACCAGTAAAATATCGTGGATTGGACTCATGATCCAGATATTGTACTTGCAGTTGGACACATAATATATGTGGTTGCAATGTGCAAGTTTCCTCATAATAATGAGGAATGACAATTAAATAGACAGTAGATCTACAACCCTAGGGTTTGTATGTCTCTATAGTCTTGATATCATCAAATGTACATTGGAAGTGACATGTCGATGATGATCATAATTGTCAATTAATCCTTATAAAATCTAAGAAGATGTTCTGGCATACATATGTGCTCTTGACATTTATCATGAATAACATGGTTCACTGCATCATGTAGAATGGTAGCTCTATAAGAGATGATGTATTCAAAATCTTTGAATACCTACCTAAACCAATGTTTTAAGAGTCTAGATGGATGTAGACATGATGGGTGTCATCATTCTACTGTCTATACTCTAGTCATTCATGAAGATTCATAATATTCATATTGTATGAATTTAATGAAGCATGTATAAATGTTGAAATGCTCTTACGTGGAATTCTTTTGAATTTAACATAAGAGTTACCTTAGTCTTAAGCAATGGTTGTTTATAGATATAGGATGCGCAGTGGAAGCATGGGACAGACCCAAGATGAGAAGGATAGTCAAAGAGTTAACCGCATTTCTATGACTTCCATATGACATCCAAAGAGTTGGATGAATGCCAATACTGCAATAAGTTGATGTATTGATAGTATGACTGTCAAATCTATCTAGAATCCTTAGAGAAGGACTCAGATAGTGCATCGGAATAATCTATATATAATCATTGAAATTGACTTTCTTATTTGATAAGATAAAGCCTAATAATTGTATCTCATTCTTCTAATGACACTCGCAATTGTTGCATATGTTTTAGAAGACTGGAAAATTTGATCTTAAGGTTTATTGTTATCCGCATGGATATTGATACAATTATTGCAACAATATCTATTGGATTGATAGACTTCTAAATTTCAGTTGGAGAGCCTTAGTTTTAGAGAACATCTCTATGACCTAGATATTAGAATACACTCATTGTTTATTTCTAAATGTTGGAAATAAACATGAATTCTAGAATAAACCTATCATAAAGAGTTATGATGAATATATTTCAGATAATAATCTGGCATCTAGTGGACTCCCCAAAATTAGAAAATTAATGAATGGTTTATTAAGATTTCTAAAACTGAAAATTAAACCTTTAAAAGATCAATAGGAGGTTGAAGATCATTTGAAAATAATCTGGCATCAAGTTTTGGATATATGTATGTTGATTTGATCAATAGACAAGTAAGAATGAAACTTTAGAATGTCTAAAATGTCGAAAAATTACATACTTATGAATATTGTATTCAAAAGTAAAATATGTCCATTATACCCTTACTTGGGAAAGGTGTAAGATGTCAAGATATTCAGGATCTCATACATATTGATGTATGTGGATCATCTATATCATAGTAAACATTATGGATATGTGATATCTATTGATGATTATGTATGATATGAGATTTCTTCTCTTCACCTAAGAAACCTTTGAAAGGTTCAAAGATTTCATTATTTTGGTTTAGAACCAAAGTTTGAAGGAAGATAAAATGAATTTGATCTAATCTACGTAGCCTATACCTATTACATGAATTTAAAGAATACCTTATGGAGATATGAATATCATTTCTATCTCAATCCTCCTAACACACCTTAACTCAACAGAGTTATAAGGAGATACAATTGGATCATGTGTGACATGATTTGATCAATGATGAATTTTGAGTATAATTGCATGTTAGTTTCCAGATATATATGTAGTAGGGACTACATTATAAGATTCCATGCAAGTAAGCTGGAATTGAGCACTAGAGAGTGCTACTTCATTAGGAAAATAAAGGATGGTATTGGATATCTACTTTATAACCTTGAGATTCTTAAAAGATCTCATCTCTGAGAATGTGATTCTTAGAGGATGACTCTCTTGAGAATCAAGATGGAAATAAAGTATAGGAACTCATTTAATCTTGAGAAGATAATGAGGCTCCTGAAATTGGGAACTAAAAGGACAATTAAAGATGAAACACTAATACCTCTTCAATTAAGTTTGAGGATATACTCCATGTGTCAGTTAAGTCTGACAATGATCGGACTTCATGTGATGAAACTCCTGAGGATCATAACATGGAAAGATGGATTTTAGCAATGAAAGTCTAAAGTAGACTTCATATACAAGTGTTGTATATGGACCCTCAAGGATCCACCTATATGGATAAGACCCATTAAGGTGTAAATGGATATTCAAGAGAAAGGGAACCTGACCTACACAACTTGACTTTGTTATCTATGAGATGAAAGTCAATATTGCATTCCTCCATGAATACCTCTCTGAGGATATTCACATGAAGTAGCCCCAGGGATTCATGGTTGAAGAAAGCAAGACGTGCAAACTAAACAAATCCATCTATTGACTCAAATAAGCTTCTTGTAGTTGGAACATTAGATTTGATGAAATTATAAATGTTATGATTTCAAATATAATCTTGATGAACCATGTGAAGCTTAGTGGGAGCACCTTTGTGTTCATCATGCTAAATGTAGATGATATCCTAATAATTTAAATGATATAAGGATAATAATAAGTGTTTATAATCTGGTTTTTCCATAACTTGAGATATGATCTCAAGGATACCTCTTGGATCTTAGTTCTGAAGATGTTCAGAAGCAAAGAGAACAGGGTATTAGGACTGTCACAATAGTAGTACACCTTGGACATATTCCATTCTTGGAAAATTCCATTAAAGGTTTTTATCCATTAAGATATGGCAATGACCTATCTAAAGGGATAGCACCTCAAAGAGTTGAGGAAGTGATTGCTAGAACTGCTTGCACTTGTGCATCAATTACGAGAAGCTGAGTGTAAGCTAGATGTGTACAAAAGCCAGATATCTGCCATGCAGTGGGAGTAGTAAAGTGTTGCTAATCCTACTATGGAGATAAAACACTTGATTGCGGTAATAACAAAATCTTCGTAGATGACAAGATTTTTTGAGATAATGATCTCAAAGTCTTATCTTCAAAATCTTAAGACTTTATAGATAGAGATCTAAAAGGTCTTAACTTTGGATACCTTAGGAGATAGAGAACTCCGGGAATAAGGGTATTCTGATAAGGATTATGGAAATATTGGTTATAATAATTATTGATGTGTAGTGTCAAGGACACTATGACTGATATGATTGAGTATTGGTTGCATGAGATGCAACATTCACATTGGATGCGAACACAGTCACTAGGAGATATGCAAGTGTCGTAAAAGGACTTGCCATAGTCTCTTGGGAACAGAGTGACTGATCAGCTTACCTAGCTATTTTCTAAATAGACTATGATTGTCACATGAGTGTGGGTTTAAAGATTAGCCCATTAATGGCTCTTTGGGCTAGTGGGAGATTGTTGGACATGCGAGCCCACAACGAACCATTATGCAATAAATGTTATTGCAAATATCATTCCCTGATATGAAATGAAGAATAATTAATTTGCAAAATAGGTCCCTTAGTACAATTAGGGTTATGTACCATGGCCATCTTGATGATCACACAGCTGTTGATTCAACTATTGAATCATAGAGGCTGGTGCTTGGATGAATATCTAATTGAGGACTCATCAAGCACCATAAAATGATTATTAAGAGATGATCTCCAGCCTGAGTAGGAGATGGCAATCCTTCCTCATTTAGGTTGATATCTAACTGACTCTTGATGCAGGTCCTCTGCATAGGAATAGAGATTCAGAGGTGTTAGATAAGTTAGGTCAAAGAGTTGATTTAACGAGACCGAGATAACCAAAGTCCTATATTGTATGTTGTCACGATACAAGCATACATCCTCTTACCGGAGACAAATGTGTTATTATATATCTGAATATGTACATTTGGTAGACCAATAGGTTGATGACCTAACCAAGGTCTATACACCGGCACACTGGTGTGCATAAAAGGGCATATGAGTAATACGATTTCTCAAAGGGATCATAAAGGTTCATTTACTGAACCGGATGGCATGAGCTCACTCATGAGATATTGGGAAGAATCAAATTCCGTGCACGATCGTCTCTCTTTGGAAGCTTGACTGGATTTGTAGGTTTGATATCTACTTTTGGAAAGTACATGATCATGACCTAGGTATGATATATGCTTTTGGAAAGTATATGATCGATGCTGACTCCCAATGATCGAATGAGAAACTTACTGATAAAACCATGAAGCAGACATTATAAAGTTGATCTAATACTTCAGGTTTATTTTGAGTCTTCCAGTATGCATGATGTACATGTATTGGGAATACCTGAGGGTGGTGTGATCATAAATGATTGTATAACCATGACGCTTCCATTCCTAAGGAGTGATGAAACGGGACTGGATTTTAGTGGCTCCTCTCAGTAAAGAAGTGATCTGATATTGGTCCAATTGTTGGACATTGATCTGAATGTGATTCAGATGCAATGAGAAGATTAGATTTGCGATCTTCATTTAATCAAGCATCTATGGAAGGCCCGCAATCTGGTTTTGAGATATGATCTCAATCTCCAAGTCACTATACATGGAACAATACAATCGCCATGTCCTTATCTCCAAGTATCCGCGGAGAAAGCGCATTATCCTTGAAAAAGTTCGGGATAATTTCATTGTTGATATATGTCCGAGCATTGAGAATTTTGATAATTAAATGTATTTAGTTATCATAGATAATATGAATTTGATTCATATTATAAGGAGAGTTATCTAAGATAATTAAATGTGATTTAATTATCAAAGATGTGAATAATATGAATGTGATTCATATTATTTGAGAACAAAAGAATGATGATTAAATGTGATTTAATTATCATGGATATGAATAATGCGGATAGCAATATCCATATTAGTCATCTATATTATAAATGTAATTTATAATATATAAGAGAGAGTTGTTTGTAATTTATATTTGTTAATTAAATGTTAATGTGAATTGGATTCACATTGGACATTGAATTGAAAATGTAATTTACATTTTATTTTGGATTGTGAATATGATTCATAAATTCTTCAAAGGTAAGATTTCAATGTCTACAAAATAATTGTGAATTATTTTTGTAGAATAATTTGCAACAAAAGTTGTTGCATTGGAGATTACAATATAGAGATGAGAGCCACCTTCCATATATATGGAGTGGACGACCACCACTCCTATAATGTGTGGCCGTCCCCTCCTTCCAACATGGAAGGAGGCACTCTCTCTCCTATGATCTCCAAGAGATCTTGATTTAATTTGGTGATTGAACTATATTGATTTGTCAATATATATTTAATCTAAATTAAATTAATTGTTGTTGGTTTTTACCAACACAAATCTTAGCCATTAAAAGAAACACAATCAATGAGGACCATTGGATTTGTGTTGCCCATGGATTGAGATCCATGGATCCCAAATTATTATAAATAGAAGGGCACCCCTTTGCTCTACTTTAACACACACAAGAGAACATAAGTCTCTCTCTCTCTTTCTCTCTCTACACGTCCACTCTCTCTCTCCCTCTCATGTGGTCGTCCACCATGGATGCCCTAGGAAGGTTCTCCATCGTCGAGGCATCATCGTTATGCTGCCTGATCATTTGCTCGTGGACCTCTGTCTCCTTCAGTGCGCCTCGCTCGTGAAGAAGACGTCAGATCTCGTATGTCGAAATCATGAGATCCACCGCTTGGATCATCAACATGGATTGCGAGAAGCACGTGTTTCATCAACACTCTCGCAAGCGTCTCCTCCGTCGGATCGGATTTAGACAGGAGGTCTCTTCGTTTAGAGACTCGATCACAACCACGCTTCAAGAGGTAATCCTATTACTTGTTTGTGGTTTAGATGAAACGATCCTAGAAGTGTTCTTGGATCATGTGGTTTCGTCACATGAAAAATTTTTAATTTTCGCTGCATCGAATAACTAGTATGACCAGTCGTTCTTCATCGTATTTGATACGATGCTCACGCTTCTGTGATGCGCTTGAGGATCTAACCATATCCTTCAGGAATCCTCTCAGTGACAACGATCGGAACCACTCTTTGGTGGCTGGATTAGGCGCATGTAGCCGACGCTCGACGAACGTGGCCGGAGCGTCGCCACGTAAGAGCCTCCTAGCCTGCCGCAGCTCGGTCAAGGCGACGATCACTTTCGCTGCACCCTCCTGGAGCTCAGGATCGACTTCCGATCATTAGGTAACTCTTCTATCGATCTTAGCTCCGTTTATCTCCAATTACGTCATTGTTCCTCCGCCGTCTCCGCCCTAGTGCCTGGAGCTCCATCTACCCTCATCCGCCGCTCAGATTGAACCCCCGTGCCATCGTCATCCTTCTCCCATCGTCTGATCACCTCGAGCTTGAATATCCGAGCCAAGATTGAGCGAGGCTCCTTCCGCCGCCTTCGCTGGAGCCATCCTCTGCCATTCCATGCCGCTTCCCTTTGCTTTTCGTTAAATAACCTACGCCGGAGAACTCCTCCGAGCATCAGCTTTCCTTTGCCGGCCCATAAGCACAGGAGTACCCCCCCCAGATCGCTTCTCAACCACTTCGTCGGAGTCGCCCATGCCCCCTTGCCCCCATCAGAACATCTGGTCGTTGACGACTCCATCAGCCATCGCCACCAGACGCGGAGGGACAAGGCGAGTCAAACCCCTCCCTCTGATCATCCATCGGACGCTTGGATCACCTCCAGTTCGTCGACGAACCTCTCCGGGGAGGAGTTCTTCCAGACCTCTTTTCCACTTTGGATTAAGCCCATTCGCCAGACGCCATCTGAGTCGTCCGTGCCCTGCTACTGACAGGTCGTTAGATACCATATCTAACGGCCACGTGCGCCACATGTCTGCCATCTCGTTAGGACCGTAAGATCTACCAGGTGGCTGCACCAGAATCGCATGCCTACAGCATATTAGCCACTACCACCTGTCCATCACGTGACCCGTACGCATCCGAGCTGGGTAATTTGCGTCATACCCCCTGCATTTATTCTCAATTCTTGTTTCGTTTATTAAATAAATTAGCACTAGGGGACAATTTGTATATTAGCACCTGAAGTCTTTCTTATTTGCACTTTCGTCCTCCTTTTGTGGACGCACGTGCTTCGTCACGTGCCTATCTGGGACAATTGCATGTATGCCCTCGGGGTTTATGAGTGTTATGCTTTGATTGAATAGTTTTCTATATCTGCACTTATACCCATGTGCGTGAATTTTTTGGACATGTGCTGGAATTGACGTGAAATTTACAGTAGGCCCCTCACACTATTAAGGTATGTTAATAATTGGTCCTGGAAACTTGTTTGATTTGCATTTCAGTCCCTGTGTGCTGCATTTTCATTCGTTGAATAAAATAGCAAATTGACTCTGAATCTCGTGAAATTTGGATACATGGCTCTTGCCACTGTGTAAAAATTTCAGTGAATTTTTGTTTTCATTTTCTATTTTTAAAAATTCAAAAACCCCTATTTTTGCTACTATCTAACTTTAAATATTAAAAAGTCTCCAAAAATTCTAAAAAAATAGTACTAGCTTGTTTTGTTGCCTTTATGATTCTATGAATTGCATTTGGACTTATAAAAACCTTATAAATTGAAAAACATAAAAAAAACTCATAAAAATCATTAAAAATTCTACAAAATTTAAAAAATGCAATTTCTTTTCCTGTAGTTAGATTTTTACGTGTAGTTTTTCATAAAATTGTTGCTAGACTTTTATAAGCTATTTTGCTATTTTTAAATAGCCTTTAAAGTCTGGCTGCACAGTAGCTTGCAGTTTTGATCTTATTTTATTTTTAGAAAATTCATTAAAAATCATAAAAATCTGAGAAAAATACCAAAAACAACTGAAAAAGTATAAAATCCAAAAATATTTTTATTGTAATTTTCTGACTAGTTTTGGTGTGTTGAATAATTTGTTGTTTGTGACTCTTTCCCCTTTTTCTATATTTTCTTCATTATTAAAAAATACAAAAAATAAAAACCTAAAAATCCACCAAAAAATATTTTATTCTGATTTCTGACTACTTCGTAGGATTTTAGCCAATCCGTGCTCCTTGAGTTCGACCATGGTAGCTATACCAGGTTAAATAAATAGCTAGACCGCTATTTGGATTGACTTGTTTGATTTTCTTCATATTTGGTGGTCTTGATTGATTTTCTTGATTTAGCCTGATCCGAGGGATTGAGGTCACAATGACCCTTGATACCTGCTCTCCTTAGTTTCTTGGTTTTCACGCTCATCACACACACACACACATACACACACATGTAAAGATCGGACCCGGAGTGATGCAATCAGAAAGAAAGTTGGTGTAGCTCTGATCGAGGATAAGATGCAAGAAAACCGCTTAAGATGGTTTGGTCATTTGCAGAGAAGGTCTGGTGATGCACCAGTTAGGAGATGCGAGTGTTGCGATGTTGAACATGCTAAGAGAGGGCAAGGAAGACCCCAGAAGTGTTGGAAAGAGACTATACAAAGGGATCTTAGTTTTTTGGATATAAGCTCGAGATTGACCCAAGATAGATCTGAATGGAGGTGAAGAATCAATGTAGCCGACCCTACTTAATTATGGGAAAAGGCTTTGTTGTTGTCGTTGTATATTTCTAATACTATATGTATTATATATTTTTGTAGGAATACATCATATTAGACATGCTACCATATGTTTTTTATTTTATGTTTTTTAGGAGGCATGATATAGAACATATATAAATGCGAATGCTAACTAATTTTACATTTATTAAATAATTGTGTTTTTATTTCTTTTTTGCATTTTTATGGCTTTACATTTTTTCAAAAAAATAGTATAAGATAAATACAGAAAATTAAAAGAAATCTCAAAAAGATTAAAAAATTCTCTAGATAAAGTTCTGAGACTTCCAAATATTGATGTGTATAATACACACACACAAACACACATACACACACACACACACACACACGAAAACACACTCGTACCACCCATACACAATGGCTCTTTTCACCTTCAACATATTTCTTAAATTTAAAGGATTTTATGTGATCATTTTTAAAAGGCTAGTAGAGTTAGTTTAAAGCTTGTATGTAGCAGTTACGAGGTTATGCATGAGGCATACTAAGAATTAAGTTTTGGTTGATTTGGTGTATATACATCGTGGAAATTTGTATCAATTTTATGTTTTCTATCCATTTATTTGAGTAGATAAAAAAAGAATTAGGTTAAAATGGATTATAATGAAAAGCATATAACATTTAAGTTTCCCATTTATTTAGGACAATGATAAAGGAGTGTCCAAAAGGTCAAAACTCCACCGGTGTAGGGTCCTTTTTCCCATATATATATATATATATATATATATATATATATATGGGAAAAAGGACCCTACACCGGTGGGTGTAGGAAACTCCCTAAACCCGGCCTAAATTTTCATTATTTTTTGAGTTTTTTGAAATGAAACCTTTGGGAATTTAGATCACCATGTATCACAATGTTGTCATTCCAATGTCAACTTAATTCGAAACTTCTATCATCTCCATCAAGACTACCAAATTTTAACGGTCTCAGAATTGCTGAAATTGACCCCCTTTAGATGAACATGTTAGGAGTGTTTATTTTGCATGAAACTTGAAACATGTATTCCCCTTAACATATTAAGTAATTCTCCCAACTTTTATTTCAAAAAAAAGGTAAAAAAATAATGGGAAAATGGGGTGGGTGCAGGCTCCCTGCCCCCCCTATATATATAGGAGTGATCCTATGAGAGCCAACCCTGTGAGAGCATGAGAGCATGCATTCTGGACCACATGATCCAACCAGGAGAGAGAAAACGGAATCATGTGGTCCAGAATGCATGCTCTCATGCTCTCACATTTTTTTGCTCTCATAGGATCACTCCTCTCTCTCTGTCTCTCTCTCTCTCTCTCTCTCTATATATATATATATATATATAGAGAGAGAGAGAGAGAGAGAGTGCCCTTCCAATGAGGTGCACCTTTCCACGCACTAAGGAAAGCCACGCATATGGGTCTTAGGATGAAGATCTGATGGCTATGATTAAAACCACCAATAACTCACTAAGGGTGGTACTACTACTAACTACATTCCTGGAAAGAAGGAAAGAAAATGTCATTTGAAATTTAAAATAACATACTTTACAAATATAACTATCATTCCTAAATAGAATTTTTTTAAAAAATAATGTTGCTTTGAACACTAAAAAATAGTAATGAGTTTTGGAGACGTGGCCGGAATATACCAAAAAAAAGACTATTTACAAAAGACCATTTTTTGAAGGAAGATAATTTTTCGATACTGTGAAGATAACATCCTATTTGGATTACAATAAATTGAATTAAATTTACAAAAGAATGTCTGAATGATACAAATATATTTCAAAGATTTACAAAACTTATGCTTTAATAAGTGCAAAACATGAGAAGAATTTTACAAATTTCAAAATCCAATTACAAATCAAGTCTATTGATTACTAATTATGGTTCAATTGATACAACCTTAAATGTTGTTTACAGAAAAATTGCTAAAGGGGGATAAGGGCAATAAAATTTTTTGATATGTTCATGAAACACGTCTTTAATAAGTGCGCTAAATTTTACATTTTAACTCCTAATTACGCAAAAATATTATTAAAAATACATATTTTGATCTTGAAAGTGAAAAAGTATTTAAAAGAAAGCGTAATTTTACAAATATAAGAAAGTTATTTGGATTTAAAGGAGATGTTTTACAAATGACAAGCATATTCCAAACAGATAATGGGTTGGAAAATAAAAAGGAGATGGGCTACATTGTTCTAATGCCAGAATTGGAATAGTAGAGAAAATGTTATTTTTAGAAGGTTAATAAGTAAAAATTTCCTTATTCGAATTAAGTAAAAAGCCAAGAAACAATATAATCACTTGGTGAGATGGTCACTATAAGTTGAAATATAAATGAGAAATTTACAAAAAAGTTGATCCATTTTACAAAAGTGTATTCTTTAAATACAATATTGATTAGTGGATTGATTTATTACTTATAAAAGGCATTAAAAAGCAAGCTGAATTTTAAAAATATCAGCAATCTAAATGGATTTAAAGGAGATATTCTATAAAAAAAAGCATGCGTATTCTGAACAGATGATGGACTGAAAAATAAACGGAGATGAGCTTCTTTACAAGATTTATTGTTCTTTATAATACTTTTATATTATTCAATGACAAAGGAATGATATATTGATGAGAAATATACAAAACTTAGATACCTTTTACAAATACTTGGCTTAGAATTGCATATTGACTTTAAAATGATAAAATTGGCAATTGCTAATAACAAATTATTTGGAGTATTTCACAAACATTATTAGTTAACATGAATTTAATGGGGATGAATTACAAATATTAGATTTATTCTGAATGGAAAATTTTATTGAGATATATATAGACACACGTTGAAATACTTATTTTAGTACTTGAAAAAAATAAGATCATCAATGATAAAAAAAAATAATATAAATAATTTGAAATTATTAAAAAAATTATAAGGAGAGGCAAACAACATAACATCAATAAAAATGTTGAAAATACTAATGAAATGGGATTAACGAGATATCACAATCTAAATTTAAATGATGAACACCAAGGGTCACGTAAGCAACAAATTAATCCAAACCTTTATTCTTATTTATATTTATAACAAACACACATCAAGTATCATATTTTTTACTGCTCATCTTTATTAATTACGGAAAACAACACAATATTAACATCTTATCAAGAGAACAGACAAGCAAAACATATATCAAACAAATTCCATTCCATGAAAATAAGATCTGCCCATCACTCCTCATTCCCTCTCCATCGACAAAATTTGTTCACTATACAAATGACCGAGGCATATTCATATTTATGAACCCTACCATCTCATAGAGATTTGTTCCATGCTATTGTCATACAAGAATTCACAGAACAAAACAAGCAAAAGACGCAAATATTATTGGAGTGGTTTGCTGAGAAATAATTCAAGATAGTCACATAAATTGCAACATATAATGACAAGTTTGGATATCTACATTTAAAATTTTTGATTAAGCATCAATAAGAAAATAATTTAATAAAGAATCTATACCAGAAAAATAAGGAATCATGGCTTCTTAGCAGATAAGTTTTTTGTTCAATTAAAAATGAAGACATGAATCATTAATTGCTATTTACAAGATATCAAATAAATTAGACATTACCGAAATTAATAACCTAATTATAAAACCATTGAATTTAATTATGAAAATTCCTAAATAAACCTCACATAATTATCAAATCCATGAAACAGGAAAGCGAAAAATAGAGGAGAAAAAGAAATAATTATCCTGATCCATGCCCTCAGTGATGGGTTGGGCAATGAAGGTGGTGATCTCATCCGGGATGGAGTCGGGCTTGTCGAAGTGGAGGATCGAGTGAAGCCCTCATATCGGAGCTGCCGAGCAGCTCTCAGAGCGTCTTGAACCAATAATACATGATCCGGCACTGCCATACATTGTAATCCGTTTAAGAAGCCGTCATCGCCTCCACTACTGGCATCCCCTCCCTTCCACGTTCCTTGGCATCCGGATGATGGGATCCACAACAAGAACATCCTGCCGGTGATTGCGTGAGGTGGATAAAGAGAAGTCCGAATGGAGGAGCACGATGAAGAGACAAGGATGATGTACGAGGACGAGAGACTTGGGAGGCGATGATGAGGGTTTTCGAAGAGGATGGAGAGGAGAGGTGGCGGGGATCCTCGAGCCTTTGAGGGCCACGCATGTGAGGTTGTTATGGTAGAAAGGGGTTTCGGAGGCAAGGTGAAAATTACAAAATCAGAATGTACCGTAAGCAGCATAATTACCGATTGAGTAATATGATTTAGATTGAAACATTCTTAAAATAGAAAATCAGAGTGGTTTGAGGGTGGGTATGCTCGTTTAACTACAACCGTAGATCGTAAATAAACAGTGGAGATGGATGGCTTTCTAGACATGCAGGAAAGGTTCACCTCATCTGAAGTTTCCCATATATATATATATATATAGGGACCCTTTCAAATGAGGTGGGGTCTCATAGTGATTATAGAGAGCCATCAATAAATACGGTTGGATTAAGATCGGAAGGTCCGGATCAATACCACTATCATTATACGAAATGGTTTTGACGAAATAACATTTCTATATATAGAGAAAACAAACGTACGATTTTAATGGGATAGTATATAAAAAGCCGGAAGTACAAATTAGGCAAAACTACTTTCTTAATAATAGATGCCAGGACTGCTAATGTATATAGCCACTTTCAAATAGTTCAAAAAATATTACTTTTTTGATGTAGTTTATTGAATAGTACTTTAACAAGTTGCTATTGTATGAGCTTTTTTTGAAATAAAACTATTATAATTACAAAATTTTGTTCACATTTTTTTAAAAAGGTGGCACTAAGGTAAAAGGGCGGATCTACAAAATTGGGAAAACTAATTTATTAAAAACAGACGCAAGAAGCTCTAATTTATATATTGATTGTCAACAAAATGAAAAAAAATATAATTTTTTGAGATTGTTATTTGAATAACACGTTAACAAATTGATATTTTACGATACTTTTTTGAAATGAAGCTACTAAATATAAAAAAAGTTGAGCATATTTTGTTGGTTTTAAAAGCCGTTTTATCTTCTTACTCAAAATGTGAATGTACAAACCAATCAACCTAGCACCAATTGGTCCTTTGTATAGGAACTTTTCCTCAAGGAGTGTTGTATTTCCCTTTGAGTTAAAGTCTTTCAGTGATAGAAATGGGTTCGAAGAGTTGACCAATGTTTTTCACTGCATATTGTCATAGGGTTAAACTCTTTTCTCCATTGGATTAAGCAATTCGGCTTGGCAAATTGTACACCTAGAGATGGTTGGAGAAAAAGACGTATAATTACTAGGTATAGATTATTTTTATGTTGGACTATATAACTGCATGTTGAAAGACTATCACTTGTTTGAAGCATTATTTAATCCATGACTCCATCCTTTAGACATCCATGCATCTAGACAAACTTGGAGATATATCAATATCTACTATCCCTCATGTCCTGACCATCTGCCTGCATGGCAAAGCTACATATTATGATTAGATTAAGATGATTCTTCACACACCTTATTTAGGTTGAGATAAATGTGAAGTGAGGAGTTTAGTTTGAAGCAATAACTAAGAGTTTTATGGATGAAGTTATTTACTTAGACATACAAGTTGATTTTCAGCATAATAGTCTCATAAAACTTTAAGAATTAAGTTCTATGGCATAGAAAGTCCAACTTCCAATTTCTAATTAAGTTCTCATGAATTTTAGGTAGAATAAGGCCATGACCAAGCCCATGGATCTTTCCTAATTAGTCACATATATAGAAAATAGTTTTTTACCTACAGTAGTTTCTAAACCTCAAAACATTATATCTTATATGAAAATGCTAACGAAATCGAATACCTTTGAGTCAACCAAGATTCAGATTCAATTATGTTAAAAGTTCTGAATCGAATCAAACTTTAAACCGTAACATCCCGAGATCTGGGTTACCCATTTACACAACATTTGCAATACTGCGTTCACTAACGATCACATTATGACATAATATAGGGATATAGTGATGAAATTCCACGAAGAAATTTTCAGAAAAATAAAAAATCAGGAAAAATGGGGCGGGGAGTCAAGTTAACTCCCCCAAAGGGGCAGCCCCATTTAAACCATATATGTGTGTATGTGCGCGCGCGCACGTGTGTGTATGCACGTGTGTGCGCCCGTGTATGTATGTGTTTGTGTGCGTGTGTGTGTGTGTGTTCTTTTGTAATTCCTCAATTTTAGTGGATAGTATGTGGTCTTGGTCCGGGTGAGACCTCACAGTAGCAAAGATGCCTTAGGGTTGGGGTGCCTCCGTAGGCATGCGGTGGAGTATAATGCATCCTAACTAAGTTCCCACATCTACTAGCTTCACCTAACAACATGTAGTATTAACTCTCATTCTAGTGTAGAAGATTTTCCGTGCCACGATCCTTTGTTTTTGGTATATTTTGTTGGTTTTAAAAGCCGTTTTATCTTCTTACTCAAAATGTGAATGTACAAACCAATCAACCTAGCACCAATTGGTCCTTTGTATAGGAACTTTTCCTCAAGGAGTGTTGTATTTCCCTTTGAGTTAAAGTCTTTCAGTGATAGAAATGGGTTCGAAGAGTTGACCAATGTTTTTCACTGCATATTGTCATAGGGTTAAACTCTTTTCTCCATTGGATTAAGCAATTCGGCTTGGCAAATTGTACACCTAGAGATGGTTGGAGAAAAAGACGTATAATTACTAGGTATAGATTATTTTTATGTTGGACTATATAACTGCATGTTGAAAGACTATCACTTGTTTGAAGCATTATTTAATCCATGACTCCATCCTTTAGACATCCATGCATCTAGACAAACTTGGAGATATATCAATATCTACTATCCCTCATGTCCTGACCATCTGCCTGCATGGCAAAGCTACATATTATGATTAGATTAAGATGATTCTTCACACACCTTATTTAGGTTGAGATAAATGTGAAGTGAGGAGTTTAGTTTGAAGCAATAACTAAGAGTTTTATGGATGAAGTTATTTACTTAGACATACAAGTTGATTTTCAGCATAATAGTCTCATAAAACTTTAAGAATTAAGTTCTATGGCATAGAAAGTCCAACTTCCAATTTCTAATTAAGTTCTCATGAATTTTAGGTAGAATAAGGCCATGACCAAGCCCATGGATCTTTCCTAATTAGTCACATATATAGAAAATAGTTTTTTACCTACAGTAGTTTCTAAACCTCAAAACATTATATCTTATATGAAAATGCTAACGAAATCGAATACCTTTGAGTCAACCAAGATTCAGATTCAATTATGTTAAAAGTTCTGAATCGAATCAAACTTTAAACCGTAACATCCCGAGATCTGGGTTACCCATTTACACAACATTTGCAATACTGCGTTCACTAACGATCACATTAGGTTACTGAAACTTAAGGAAAAACTGTGTGTTTTCGAATGACATTCACAATAATGATAAACAACCACAAAACTAACAAGTGTCACCAAGAGATATTTTGCATTAATTTCCATATAACAATACATGATATGTCAAAAGAAACTAGCATCATGTACATGAATCCCAAAATGTAACTGAAGAGAAATAAAATGCATTTACATTGCCATGTACAAAAATTATAACATGTGTACCATCGAAAGTAACTGCAGAAACTCAGGGTCCAGTTGTCAATCTACCGAGTTGTAGGCGCCTTGTCTGCCATTCGTGATAGGAAGAAAAGAGTGCCAACAAAGGTTGAGTACAATCTAACTTATTAAAAATAAAAAAGATATTTTAGTGGTTTCAAAAGAAGGCATGTAGATAGGTATTGCCATGTAAATTTAATAAGCTACTTGCATTGAAATTGATTTTCAAGCTGTTATATATAATATAATATAATATAATTCATATAGGTTAAATATGGCTACCCCCAAGAGGGGAGCTAACTTAGCTCCCCCGTCCTATTTTCCCGTTTTTTTTAATTTTTTTGAAAACTGCTTCCGTGTATTTTCATCAATATATTCCTATATTATGTCATTCGAATCTCGTACGAAACAAAGATTCATATGGCATCCATCCAGACGAGGTCGATTTTAGCAATTTTGTTATCGTTAAAAAATGACTGTCTGGATGGAAGCCATAGGAGTCTCTGTTTCACATGAAATTTGAATGACATAATATAGGGATATAGTGATGAAATTCCACGAAGAAATTTTCAGAAAAATAAAAAATCAGGAAAAATGGGGCGGGGAGTCAAGTTAACTCCCCCAAAGGGGCAGCCCCATTTAAACCATATATGTGTGTATGTGCGCGCGCGCACGTGTGTGTATGCACGTGTGTGCGCCCGTGTATGTATGTGTTTGTGTGCGTGTGTGTGTGTGTGTTCTTTTGTAATTCCTCAATTTTAGTGGATAGTATGTGGTCTTGGTCCGGGTGAGACCTCACAGTAGCAAAGATGCCTTAGGGTTGGGGTGCCTCCGTAGGCATGCGGTGGAGTATAATGCATCCTAACTAAGTTCCCACATCTACTAGCTTCACCTAACAACATGTAGTATTAACTCTCATTCTAGTGTAGAAGATTTTCCGTGCCACGATCCTTTGTTGTGACATATCATATGTGAGGATGGATCTTATTAAATATTGATGATTGATGATTGATATTTTAAAGTAACCACAACTCAACTCCATCTGACAATGATCTTTTTTGCCAGGTAATCAAAACTCAAGCGATGAGGAATCCTCCTAAGAGACTCTTCTGTCTCGCCCTCCTGGTGGAAGCACTGTTCAGGAGAGGGCTAGGCACACTCCAAACCTACGTTCCTGAGACGAGTGGGAGAGACTCTCCGGATTGAGTCACTCCAAAAATCTGCTCAACCGGTACAAGAAAAAAGATCTCGAAAAACAAAACCAAGGGTCCTTTAGCCTAGGTACCCTACTAAAACAAGGTCAGCGGAATCGGTCAGAAACCTGGTTCCCAACGAAGTAAAAAATATACTGCGAGCTCACATAAAACCGTACAAAGGATTGAGATCGTAGACCCATGCACTAGGTGGTTGTTGCCCTAATTGGGCTTCCTATCTTCCGCCCAACTGAGGGTCACTGCACCCTCGCACAATCAGGTGTAAGGGTCACCATGATTGACACAATTAACTGATACCATTGATTCACCATCATTTCAACTGGCTTGACTACTCATTACTTTCTCAATCCTTTTTTTGGTTGTATATAGATTTCGGTATTTTATCATATTAAGGGTATATACACACACATATATATATATATATATGATTAGTAGATTATACTAATGAATCAATCGATGATGATTTTTAGTCATACTGGTCTCTGGAACCATTTGTTTTAAAAGAGAAGGGTGTCAAAATTTTAATATCTGTATTTCAAATATCTCCTATAAGGTTATGAGACTTAAATATTAATAAAAGACCGGTTCAACAAAGAATTTGCTAAAGTTCATTAACAAAATCAGAGGGATTTTATGCCAGTTGATTGTACACATGTGGCCAACATCATATGACATAGTTATTGAGTTATTCAAATTAAACCAAATGAATACTCTTCCTATTTTGACAATGTATTTATTAAATGTTACTGTATCAACAATACAAGCAACATCACCCCCCAAATTGAGTAACCAATACATAGAAAGGTATCAACTACGACAAAAAAGCCCACATTGGATGAAAAAAATAAATTATATTCCAAGTTCCAATTCTATTTTATCTCAGCAGAGTAGATGACAGAGATAAAAGTCTAAAGATCCAACTTAATTCTATTTAAATAACATTCCAAATTCCAACTCTATTTTATCTCAAAAGAACATATGACAAGGATAAAAGTCTAAAGATCCAACCTGATTCTATTTAAATTATTCCAAGTTCCAACTTAATTTTTATCTGAACAAAATAGATAACAAAGATAAGAGTCTAAAGATCCATCTTAATTCTATTTAAATCATATTCCAAGTTCCAACTTTATTTTATCTCAACAGAATAGATGACAGAGATAAAAGTCTAAAGATCCAACTTATATCTATTTAAATTATATTTCAAGTTTGAACTTTCTTTTTATTTCATCAGAACATATGATAGAGATAAGAGTCTAAAGATTCAACTTAATTTTATTTAAATTATATTCCAAGTTCCAAATTTATTTTATCTCAACAAAACAGGTAAAAGTCTAAAGATCCAACTTAATTCTATTTAAATTATATTCCAAGTTTCAACTTTATTTTTATTTCAACATGATATATGACAAAGATAAGAGTCTAATTTGCATGTCAGGAACCAAATTTCTGAAAACATTACAATTATGTGACAATCACTTGTTAGAGTTATATTTAAAATGAAATTATCTGCCAATCCGTATAGCTGTACTAATTATTTGCAGAAGCGCAGACATGGCTTACAAGTAAAATTACATGGCAAGTGAAGTTTGACACTATTGCATGCCTATTTAAGACATCACATTCTAGTAGCTATAAGAATTTCCTGATCATCAAAAAGGGAATATTACCAGGAAAGGTTGTCACACACAGATGATATTGAATTGATGGAACATGTGGAAGCTATGTGCAGGATCGTTAAAACAATAGAGAATGCATAAAGTATGAATCTAGTCCAACAAAAGATCAGATGGAAATGGTAATCGCAGATGTGTAGAACATCTGTGGAGGGTAGCAAAAGGATGGGGATTGTACCTTTGATCTCCAAGAATTGGAGATCAAATTGTATGCATCCTCTCCAATAATTCCTTGGATTCGGAGCAGTAAGGGCTTCAAATGGAGATGGCAGCAGCTTCAGGTGCTCCAGAGGGTCTTGGTTTGTAGTAGAACTACAACAGAATGATCCATTGGAGCAGCAAGGAAGCTCAAGGATCTTGGGAAAAGGGAACAACAACAGGAGAAGTAGTTGTTGCATTTCCTCCAGCCAGAAATAGAAGAGAAAGGGCTACTCGGTTGTGATTTTTGAGGAAATTGGGGGAAATTTAGAGGGAAATGTATGGTTTATATAAATAAGGTGAAGGTCTTTGTTAATTACCAAATGGAAATAATATAAGGCCAAATGGAAAGAGAAAGCAAAGCCAAGTGGATGTTGTTGTAGTGCTGGATTTTGTGAAATTTTTAAAGCCATTATCTCTTTCTTTTTTGGAATACCAAAGTCATATCTATTTGCACTTCGAATTTCTAATTCTGATGTACAATAACTCGTTTCGATTGCCTATGCATGATGATCAAACTATATAAATTTCATATTTTTTTGATCCAAGATGGATACAAAAGTTGACTTGTTTTGCGATTAAATTTTGTGATTTTAAATTATCAAATGACATCCGATTTAACAGTCGATTTTGTTGGTTTTATTTTGTCGAGATTAATTTTATGGTGGTCTATGATTATTTTTATGGTTTCCAATTGCATCACGACTTTTCTAGTGGCATGTTTTACAATACAATTGATTTTTGATTGATTGATCCCAAACAAATTTTGATACGATCTCTGGATCGATTCAGATCATTTAATATTGATCGATAGTTTAATAGGATCAATGGACCTTAATCGGGTCGAGTTTAAGTTATCTAGATCTGGGCGTCACACAAATAAATTTACGTAACTTTAAATTTGAACCATTTTAGGTTTTAAATATTCATAGTCGTTCATTTTTTAGTTTGAAATGTTATAAGCTTATATAAATTATTTTATACAAAGAATATTATACTTTTAAAATTTATTTCAATGTAATATTTTTTAGTAACTAAAATGAGAAAAAAACTCTAAGATCATGGAAAATATTCACCGGATAATATATTACGATCTAAATTTAATTTTTCTTGTGATAAAATAAATATACAAATCATATATAATTATATAAAGCTTAATTGAAAAAGATGTTTTTTAAACTAAAATATGTAAATATTTAAATTATAATTGAATGTTGAAGCGGGATAGTATCAAGCTCATATAGAAAAATAATACAAATAAATATCACTATTTGAATTAACATGAATAACAACAAATAATTTATCATGATAAAAATACAATGTATAATGATGTTAATCAAAATCGAAAAATTAGTCATGAATCACACATGTTTTCGCTATATAAAGGAACAACATGCATGATTATGCGAAGTCCTTGTTTACTCAAGTTATAATCGACGTTTTCTTAATGATGATAGCTATCAACATGATTTGTCCTGTAAGGATAACAGACATAATGAAAAGGCCGATAAGGGATAACCAAATAGGCCATGAACCATGATAGATCATGAGGAACTCAACATAGTGTGATTATTATCTTCATATGCAAGGAGGGAAACCATCACCATCTACCTTTGGATTGATGGGCTATCAGTAAAAAATGACAAATTTCGGGGAGATGTGGGGGCAAAAAATGAGGAAATAGGGAAATTTAAGGGTTAAATCAGGTTAGACCTTGGGTGTAGCTAGTTGGCTACTCCCACCCCCATTTTTCCTCTATTTTTTTATTTTTTTAGAAAATAAAAATATGTATATTCATCACTACACTCCTCTAACATGTTATTCCAATTTCATCAGAAATAGAGACTCATATACCGTCCATTTAAAAGAGGTCAATTTCAACAATTCTGAGACCTTTAAAATTTGATAGTCTTGATGGAGGGGATAAAAGTCTACAATTAAATCGAATTTTTAATGACATCATGGTGACATATTGCGATCTAAATTCCAATAAGTTACATTTCAAAAAAATAAAAAAATATATGAGAAAAGTGGTGAGAGCACGTAAGTTAGCTACACCCAAAGAACATGTTCCTTTTTCCTAATTTATAATGGTTAAACCTCTAAACCACAAACCCTTCGGTAAGTTTGAACTTCATTGGATAGGCGAGCCACTTCCGCCTCCCCGCCATCACGTCGCCTACAACCTCTCCTCGCTCCAGGTCCTCTCCCTCAGCCGCAACCGGCTCGCAAGATTTTTTCGTCGTTCTTGGGCTGATCCCGGGGCTTATTGAGTAGAACTACACGGTCGTCCTCATCTGGTTCCCACTCGCACCTCCCGTCACTCCTCTCCTTGTGCCAGGGGTCGAAAAGCACGGACTCAAGCTCCCACTCGCGTGAAACTCCTTCCCACCATCACCCGCGGGAGCTTCCATTCCACCTTCTCTCCCACCTCGTAGCTATTCTCGCATCTGCACACACCCGTGGCACCTGCTTCTTCATCCCTTGCACACCATCTGTTCATCTCAGATCTGGAGACAGATGTGGGTGGGCTTCGCTATCACCCCTTCGCATAACGCCAGAAATTTCACCCATTCAAACGCAGATCTATCAACCGATCACGATTCCGTTTCGTTCCCAGATTCATCACAGGCGAACGGATCTGATCTCCAATATCCAGATCTGATCTGTTACGGATTCGCACACTCTCGTCATCGCCATCAGGCATGCATAGCAGCCGCTTATCCTAGGCAGTTTCCCCCCTTCCCAATTTCCAACCCCATCGCATCACATGCTCCACGCATCTTTTATCTCCGATCCGTTTTCCAAATCAAGCTTCTGTTCTCATTCTCTGTAGTGATTCCGAGTAGTGATTTATTTATTCTCAAATCCACGTATAATCAAGTTCAGTATTATTTGGGAATCTGCTGCGTATTTTGAAATCCAACAGGCTAAAGTGGATGTACATAATTGTGTTAAAAAATGTACACTCCATGATGCACTATGCATATACGTATTAGATCGGGAAATCTCTTCATAACTGTCAATTCTAATTTATTCCAATTCCTTCATTCTATGATATAATTGATGAGATCACCATTTTTGTCTAAAATTTGTTTTGAATGAACAGCTGATGCTGTATAAATTCGATCGTTGAGGGTCGATTCCATCAAGGTTCAAAATCTCGATTTTGATTTCGTTTCAGTCCCTCAGGGAAATTTCGTCATTTCGGTGAAAATGTCAAAAATTGCTCAAAAAATTATTTTTCGACCATTTTTTGTAAATTAAGTTCTTTCAAGTTATTTCAACAATAAATAACTTACAAATACACACTTATGCCACACATATCGGTCATATATGCCTCTTATATCGCACATATCGGTCATTTCATTGTTAATGTTGATTTTTTGGCTGATAGATATTGGATATGGATATCATCAAATCTAAGTTTTTACAAATGCACACTTATATCAAACATATCTCTCATCCATACGCTTTATATCACACATATTGATCATATCAGATATATCATTGACCTGACTGATAGATATTATAAATGGAAATCGAAATGATTAAATTGAGAACACTTAGAAGATGCCTTTGTTCATAAAAATAGATTAACATTTGATTCTAAAATGTAGATAATGATTAATGAGACAATGTTTTGTTCATATAAATAATTATCGTACACAAGTACTAGTGAATTACATAATTAATTACAAACTTACAATAAAGATGATCTATTTACGAAGTTAAATGACGAACGGAATGAAATGAACAAGCTATATCATATATCTAAAAGCTATAGAGTTGTTTCATCTATATTGCTAAACCCAAATGGGGTGAAGCTCCCCAAGTTGAAGAATTATCGTATGTATCCCCTCTGTCTCACCATACCCTACCTGAAACAAAATATACAAATCATTATGTGTTTTAATATAGGGAATTGGTAAATAAGTAGTAAAATCAAGCTCACATAGATAAAATATCGATGATTACATAGGTATCAGTGGAATTTCAGTGATATCGGTCGAAATCTGAGATTTTTCGGACTGAAACCATGAATTTCGACCGATATGAGTCGATATATCAGATTATCACCGATATTTCAACCAATATCGATCGAAATCCCGAAAATCGACATCTAGGATAGTTTCGATACACAGGACCAGTCGAAACTGAAATTCCAATCCATGGATTCCATCGAATCGAACGGAGAACATGTCGTTGTAGGTGCCCAAAAGTCGAAAGCCTCCAACATCCTTCCCGTCTCCAAGCCACTGAGCTCAAGAGCACAACCGAGGTGCAAGTCCTTAGTCGTAAAATTAAAAGGAGACCTCCAGGTGACAACAATACATAGTTGGATCTTGGATCTATTGCTCAGCTGCTAGATACACCTGAAGCAAGGGATCGTCAACCATCGAAGCAGGGAGGCATCCGCAACCCTCGGGCTACGCCCACTAGATCATCAAGGTTGCATATCAGGAATGGGAAAATGTTTCCAATTTCATAAATAGTTAAAGCTAATATTAACAATTTGTGACTGATTTCATCCGCTTTAACATATATATGAATGGGGGTTAACCAAGAGTTTATAATGTAAAAGTTAGCAAGTTTACGGGGTTTAGGTAATAATTACGATGTTTATAATTTCAAGAAGGTAATTAACAAAGTTTCTAAGGTTCGTAATGTAAAAATCCCAAAATATTAACATTTGTTCTTCTCTATTTAATTTTATGGTTATAATTTCAATTCTATTTTTTAATATTAGATAGTATTTAAACTAATAGGATTATATATGCGTATGTATGTACATATGATGTTAGAAATATGAAATACATAAGCATAATATTCGAGAAATAGAATAAACATGAAGAGCACCATGATTTTATGGAGAACCCTACTCTGCGAGGAGCGGGATGGAACCATAGGAGAATCACCTCAAACGACTTGCGTTTTCTATTCACTTTTCTCATCTGATACAATGGGTGTAAGGCTTCTTATATAGCCCTCGTTGACTCTCCAAATCCCACTAACAATAAATGTGGGATTAAATCATGCGGTGATTGGACCCTTAGGATATCCAATTACTCATCACTTTGATGGCAATACTCCGACACCCACCCTCAAGCTGGAGCATGCAATGCTCAGCTTGGACAAATAAAAAGAAATTTGAAACTCACAATACAAGATAGTGCAAAAAATATCAACTCAATGCATACTATATCATCGTTGTTGTTGAGGACATTGCTTCTTATGTCGTGCTGGTGAGGAGGAACTAAAAGGCTGGAGTTTGAGTTGAACTGGGTCTCCTTGTCGGAGAATATGTGCTCTGTACTGCGTCTGTCAGAGTCACTGAGACTACAATGAGTCTCCACTTGGAGAAATCTGACCTGTAAAACAACATCTCTATGAAGATTTAAACCGGAGAAAGTCGTAGAAACATCCCCATCAGAGTCCACAGTTGCTAGAGAATAGAGGTTGAAAGTCTCCTCATAAGATAACCGAGTCTCTTCTATACTATCTCAGAGAATGGGATCTCATTACCTACAATAGTTTAGAGAATGTGATCTCTACTCTAGAATCCCAATGGATCATATGAAAACTCTGAGATCAAATCAAAGATGGGAACCACACAAATAATGATCGCATACATGTACACATCAAACTGTAGACTCTGAAATAACATGAATGTAGAGTCTGAAATATGGCATGGAATTTGAACTATAGGACCGGAGCCACAGACCCCTCAGGCACCATCACATTCTCGAGACTGACCTAGGATGCGACGGTGGGATCTGTATACCTGATGTTCAATTGACTTCTCTGACAGCTGGGATAGAGGAGGGAGAAAGACTCATTCACATAGTACGCGAGAGCACTATACCTATTCTACAAGGCGGGAGTCTATGAACGTGCCACTTTTCTGTCCGGATAGCTAGAGATATTAAAGACCACTGAAAGGGATACGTTCGAAGAGTTCGATTGAGCGATAGTATGATATGGAGGATGATAGTTCGACTGACGCTGGGTCGGGGTTTGGTGAACCAACAGGTCACTCCGAGGGAAAAATAGATATTTTGAGCCTCTCTTTTGTTGCCTAAGTTACACCTTTGGAATACCCCTAAACGGGGATTTCGCTCTACTCCCCCAATCTGTACTTGATGCCACGTCGACTCTCCATCATGGAATTAGACCAAAGGGAATCGACAAGGAGAGGTCTATCCTACCCAGTCTTAGAAGAGATGACTTAGTTTGCAGGCTAGTACGATGGATTTCTCAAGTAGCCCTTTCTCGGTGCTAAATAAATCGTCTAAGTGGACCCTCAGGGAAAGTATAGACTATACCTCAATTGAATCTAAGTTGCATAACTCTAATTAATCCTCCTCCTTTCTTCAATACTGATCGAAATAGATGATATCAATCAAGTTGGGAGAAGACTTCAATATGAAGAAAAGATCAATCTCAAAAGGATTTTTTTACGGCTATATCCTTTTTTATAGCCATCTATTGTTTCTCAATTTTTTTTCAAAGTTTTTTTCGTATGGCTTCTTTTTCTACGATCTCCCATCCATTTTTTCTTCATGTAGAGATTTTTGTACTCACATTTTCCAAAAAAATCTTTTTTCAAAAAATTAATGGCTCAGCTTGTTCCCATAATTCACATGTTGCTTCCTGTTTTTTAATTGCAGCCCACTTGGGTACTATAGCAGAACCAGGACCATTGAGCCTAAAAAAGCTCCTATTTTTTTTCAGATTTGGTTCCGTCGGCACGAAAGAGCGTGCCATCCATGTTTAGGGTTCCCTCAATGGGTGCTTGCACCTTTGCAGTTCTTGCCACCACTTGAGATGCACCAGGAAGAAGGTGATGCGCACGAGAGATGGGGCTGGCGAAGCACCTTGTATCACCCCCGACAGAGCTTCATCTTCCACGATCTGCTCTGATATCGAGAAGGAGTTTCCGTCGGTGCCTGTTGATGATGGTAGGAGGCGAAGAGGAGTGTACATATGCCATGACGGGGATCCTAGAGATAGGACGACACCGTCTAGATGTCTTGAACGGGTGGTGATGCTACTTGGAATGGAGGATTGCGCGAGGAGGGGGCACCATTGGAGGTAGATGTTGTCGTGCATACGAAGGAGTTGCCTAGAAGTTGCGATTTGGAGTTTTCTATTGGATGAGGATGATGTTATCGGGCTGTATGTAGGGTTCAAGAAGAACCTATCGATCTGGAGGGCATCAATTGGGGACTTCTTCTTCATCAACTTGAGGGCTTTAGATTGGAATTTTCTAGGGTTGCATACACCCTATATTTTCGAACGCAATACAATCAAAATTAGAACTTGAATAACGCCGTTAGGATGGACATCGAGGAGATCATCTATGATTCTGACATGCCTAGATACTTAGGATTCTATCAGGAACATTAGCTATTTCTTGATAGTGTGATCTTCTGAATATGCAGAATCAAGTTTCAGAAGAAACCCTAGATTTTGAACTTGAACAAATCAAATAATAAATCTTTAAGAACGGACAATTAATCAAATCTTGAATAAATGAAAAACATAAAATAAATAATTCAAGAATCGAAACCCGCTCTGATACCATATTAGAAATGTGAAATGTGGAAGCGTAATATCAGAGAAATAGAATAAATGTGAAGAACGCCGATATTTTACGTGAAACCCTACTCCGTGAAGAGGGGATAAAACCACAAGAGAACCTTCTCAAAGGACTTGTGTTTTCTATTCACTTTTCTCACGGATCCAATGGGTGTGTAGCTTCTTTTATAACCCTCGTTGGCTCTAGAAGTCCCACTAACAGTAGACGTAAGTCTAAACCATTAGATGTGGTAATGAGACTCTGGAGGGATCAATTACTCATCACCACAATGACAAATACTCCAACAAATATATATATATATATATAAATTTATGAAATGCATGCTTTTTTGTATTTAATCGAATTAAATCAAATTATTATCAAACAAATTCATGTTAAGTAGAATACATACTAGACCCATTTTTTGAACTGTTTTTTTAAATTTTCATCGAAACAATCCCAACTCCAACTGAATTCATCACTTTTCTTATATCTCCGAAGCTTTATAAGTGCAAACCGTTGTTGTTTGTAAAGGCCTCATGAGGACGGTCCCAATGGTAATATGTCATAATTCAACAATCAAGTCAAAAGTTGACTAATTAAGCTATTTTGGTTAAAATCTATATAATATTGAACACAATGTAAAAAAATCACATCAATTATGTACAAAATCAGAATCATTCCCGAATTTATTTTGTCAAATCAAATTCAACTGTATGCATGCCATGATTAAAATAGTTTGATTTCCGCATGCCATGATTAAAATAGTTTGATTTCCTGATCTTACATTAATGATGTAATACTATGCGAAGCCTATAAACAAAACTTTTTTCTCCAAGAAGTCTATGTCATGGCCATAGTCTTCAGCCACTACCCACCAATTTGTATCTCAGATCTTACACCAATGGTGTAATAGGTCCTAATTCCCTTTACATAATACAGATGCAATTGATGCCAATGGAAGACTCTGCTTATTGCAAGGGCCATAAATAGCGCATACTCTTGTGGAAAATTCATCTCAGGAGTAAGTTTCTAAACTTATTGCTCATGGATGGTTTGCAATTATTTTTTTATATGTAATGTATGTAAGCCATCTCTTTAAGAAACGATTTTGATTAAGTAAAAGTCACTTCTTGAAGAGGTAGCTTTGGTCTAAATAAAAAAAATATAGAAGCACAACACACCAGCATAGCTACTGCTGTTGTTTTTTTAGGAGGGGAGAAACTTTGTTGAATAAAAAAAATAAAATATCAATAGAAGAAAATGATCCATAACAAGAACACAAGTCAACAACAAATGGACTAGGGACCTTTGTATTCATATTTTGTTCAGAAAAGAGGTATGTGCATACATAGTTCATTTAGATTGACATGCATGTTTTATATTAAAATAACAATCACATGGATATGATTTTAGCCTTGACGTACCATTCTTTGTTTGTATTGCAACTTGAGCGATCTCTCTGTGGTTGTCGATACCTCGGGTGTTCTTGGTTCAAATCCATGGAATTAGTTGTGTTGATCTATATAAGCAATATGGCCCACATCCGTTTCTTCAGTGCCATAGAAGTTCAATGTTGGGAGGGGGAGTGACGTGAAATTCATGCATCTGTAGCATCTCGATCCCCCTGCGGTGAGGGCGGTATGACATGATATCTCGACATGCCATATTCAGGAATGGGAGTCTCAAACACTATGCCGGAATATGGTAGTTGTGTTTCAACTGGGACATCTCCTTTACCGCAAGTACTGTCTACCCTCTGCATATAGGCTTGTCCCCGCCCACATCCTTGACCACGTCTACGCCACTGAGATGCAGCTTCAACCTCCACATCTTCCTCGACAGCTCCTCCTCTGAGCCATCCTTAAATTGCCTTTGGATAGAATCACATAGATGTAGGCTTGCTTCGGCGTAAGTTCCCTTATTCGCGGAGCATCATCATCTGAAAGGCATACTATCTCGTCGAAATGGGACACCTATAATAGGAATTACGCTTGTTAGAATAGTATAAAATAGAAGATAATGCTTGCTACGTAAAGTAGCTTGGAACTTATGGCATAATCTAGCGTGCATCCATTTCGACCAATGAATTGATAGGTAATAATACGATACCATGACAAGTAGTCATGGGTCGTAGCAGGTCCTTTGAATGGGATGGGAGTCATCGGTGCAATGTAATCCATACAGATGTTCCACAATCTAATGCACATTTCATGGAACTCTGCCCAATCCATGTTAGTCTTTCCTCGTAAATCATTGGAATGGAGATGCAATGAGGTATCATAAGGAACTGGTATATCCTGAATCCCATCAAACTGTCGAAGGACTTTGTCTGTGGTGTGTATCTCAACAATGCAAAAGTGTATCAATGGTACACAAGCCACATGCAAGTTTTGTGCTTCTAGACAATATGGAGGAAATAAAGACAACACCTCCTCTGTGTAGGGGGCCCATACCACATGTACACAAAGAATTAGATAAGTTAATATAATGATCCAAGCATTACTATACAATTAATATAATGAATCAAAGCATACCTGCTCCACAGTCCGGAGATAAATTAATGAATAATGAATTAATATCAGTGCAACGCTTCAACATGTCATATGGATATTTGGTGAACCTATCACTTTGAGAAATGCAATTGCACACATCCTCCTATTGGTCACAAAAATAATTAATGCAAATGTAATATGTCTTCAACATCAGTGCCGCAACTGGCATGATTCTTGATTCCTTAAGAATTGGATTGTAGCTACAGAGAAGTTCGTTGTGGTGTATCCAAATATGTACATGCTGTCAAATGCGATTAACCATTTTTCTTTAGGACAAACATGTGCATAAAACCACTTTGTAACATTTTCATCACACTCTTTAAGCTTGCCCATATAAGTTTGCCACTTTGATTGTGAATATACTTTTTATGCCCTTGTTACCATCCTCTTCAGTGATTGATTTTTGTATGCGTCATTGAAATTGCTAGCAATGTGCTGTAGGCAGAAACACCAATGGGTGTATGGTGGTTGAAATCATATCTCAGTGTAACAAAGTGCCGTACGAATACTAGGCGCGTGGTCTAATAACATACATATGGGTCCAGGATGATCACTGAATACATGTAAACACACCCTCTCCAGAAACCAAACCCAACTAGTACCGTCCTCCTCATTGACAAAAGCAAATGCCAGTGGTAGAATGTGGTTAGAAACGTCACTTAAGAAAGCATGTAAAATCTTCTGTTTGTACCTTCCATACATGTTTGTACCATCTACACTATAAGTGGGTTTGCAATGTTTAAAAGCTGCAAGACATGGTTTGAATGCCCAGAAGGCCATATTGAACATCTCTTCACTGTTGTTGATATCTATCACTAACCCTGAATAGCCTCTTTAAAAGCCTCAAAGAAATAGGTAAGTTCGTTAAAAGATTTTTTCCAATCTCCATTTGTTGGAGTATACATCCATTGTATGTAGGTGGGTTACCACACCCTCTTATGTTTCATCCCACATCGGTTATTGCTGGAACTTGGAGAGTTAGTGGGGGATCCACACCCATTATAGCTGGGAAATTTCAATAGAAGAATCATCCATTTGAGGCGTTCTCCCATGGTCTCATCGCGCTTCTTGGAGAGTAGGGTTCCACGTAAAATCTCGATGCTCTTCAATATTTATTCTTTAAATATGATATTACGCTTTTGTATTTCATATTCATAACATGGTAACAAAGTGGGTTCGATTCTCGAGGATGCATTTTATATTTTACATTTGTTCGAGATTCGTGATCTGTTTAAAAGTTTTAGGATTTCACAAAATCCTAATTCTATGAAGATTAATGGAGCAGATCCGACTTTTCAATTTTTATTTGAAAACTATTATTCTGTATTCAAAATGAAGTTTTATATTTGGTTCTAGCGTTTCTTGAAACCCTAATTATTATGCTTCATCAATAACATGGTTCGGTAGTTCTAGGGTTTTTGCTAAAACCCTAATTCTTCATATGTTCTTGAAGATTCTGAGCATAAAAGAGGTTCAATTCTAGTTCTGAAGATTTGTGAAACCCTATTTTTCATTGTCGACATCAACCTATTACAGGGTTTTCTAAAATTCTAAATTCTACATGTTTAGAGTGGATCATCATCGCCAAGTCGAGGAAAATTTAGGGTTTATGGAACCCTAGATCTGGCCTTCATTGGCAACTTCAGTGTATTTCAGAGAGTTATAAAAAAATCGCAGCAAATTCAGTTTTCATCAACCCTCAGTCTGGATTGCATCAATCCGTGGCAACCATATTGATGGCTTCATCAAGGAGAGGCAGTTGCAGATCCGATTTTGATTATGTCATCTCCATGTTCAAGATATCAGGAGGATTTCTATACCCCATCCAACTCCAACTCTTGTCCATAAGTCTCCTCCATTATCACTATCACCTCACTTCTACTCACCTCTTCCTTCCATGTTCTCTCATTAAGGCGAAGGAGACAAAGTTGGTGGCTGCGAGGAAGGTGAAGCCGATCGAGGTAACCTTGATGAGCTTCACCAAGTTTGGTCAGGTGATCTCAAACTTACCCGATGGTGATGAGTTCGGACCATTTGATGTTCAAGTCTCCAAGATCCAGACAACTCTGATGATCTCCAACATGAATCTTTCAGACCTCCGATCCTCCAGCCGATAGTCTATGGTGGCAAGGACTAGGGTTCCCCAATGGAACCACATCTCCATGGTAGTCAACCCCCCTCCACATGGTGGTGGCGGCACTTCTTCCTCCTCTGCATGACAACTCCACGAAGTGTCACCCCTCCAAGTAGAGCCCGGGTGAAACCTCTCATCTCCGATGATCCGCAACCCCCCCTCCTGTTACCTTTTAGGTGGAGCCTCCATGCCACCTTCAGCCAGGCGCATCACCAATACTCCTTAACCTTATCCAAGGAGACATCGATTGGGAAGAAGAGCCCTAGTCAAGGGTGGCAAAGATGGAAGGGGGAACCCTAAATAGCATATATTGTTGTTCTTGGTTTAAAAAGGAAACCTCCTATTCCTTTGGGGCACAACGAGCCCATTTCCTAAAAAAGGGAAAGAAAGCCCAACTGTGGGATACAACTCTAAAAATGAGGTGACATTTTGGACCCAATTGGGCCATGAGTTTTGAAGAGAGAGAGAGAGAGGTATCATATAAAAAAGGGGGAGGGAGAGTTCTTAAAAAAGGAGAGAGATAGAAGCCGAAAAATGAGTGAACATCCTAAAATTTGAAAAAAGGGTTGCATACAAAAAGAAGCCATATGCAAAAAGAATATGTTTAATACAAAAACCCATACGCAGAAAAAAAAGGAGACAACTTAAAAAATATAGCCCGGAAAAAATGATTCAAAAAATTTTTGAGATGCCATTGTTTTCCGACAAGTACGGAAGAAAGGGAGAGTATTATGTAGAGTTCTATAGATTGTCCAGAATTAGAATCTACAAGTCATATTCAAACTCTTTAGATTTTTCAGATTTTAGACTCTACATATTGTCTGATTCATACTCAACGTTTAGATTGGTTCAAAGTCTTCAGTTCAAGGCACATAGGAGTACGTTTATTAGTTGATAGGTCCCCATCTTTGTTTTGGTCGGCTTTAGAGTTTTCTTGTGGTCTGTAGAAACTACAAAGTAGAGATCCCATTCTCTATTCCATTGTGTTCTAAGGTTTTCATGTGATTTCATATGGACTCCAAAGTAGATACCCAGTTCTCCGGTGAGGAAACTTTCATACTCCATTCTCCAGTGACTGTGGACTCCGACAATATGTTTCCATGAATTTTTCTAGTTCGGCCCTTCAGAGAGATAGAGTATTTGTGGGATAGAGTACTCCATGTGGGGACTCATTCCAGTTTCAGTGACTCTGACAAATACAGTACATAGCACATGTTCTCTGATGAGGAGACCCAGTTCAACTCACACTTCATCCCTTTAGATCTTCCTCACCAGTACATCATGATAAGCAAGGTCTTCAACAACAATAGATAGTAGAGTATGCATTGAGTTGATATTGTCAGTTACGCCATGTATTATGAGTTTGAGATTTTTTTTGATTTGTCCAAGTCGAGCATTGCATGCTCCATCTTGAGGAGTGTTGTAGTATTCCTATATTGTGTGTAGGTGGCTAATTGGATCCATCCATGGTCCAATTACCACACCCTCTTATGTTTAGTCCCACATCGGTTATTGATGGAATTTGGAGAGTCAGTGAGGGCTATGTAAAAAGCTTCGTACCTATTGTACCAGATTGAGAAAATTTAATAGAAGAATCAATCCTTTGAGGCATTCTCCTGTAGTTTCATCTTGCTCCTTACAGAGAAGTGTCCATGTAAAATCCTGGTGTTCTTGAAAGTTTATAATTTCTTTGATATTATGCTTCTGCATTTCATATTCCTAACACCATCTATTCTCTTCTTCCTTGCATCCCAAAGCCTTCTTTGACTAACTTGGAATCCGAAGTCATCATGAATCGATGTCTATAAATAGAGACATTCATTGAGGGAGACGTTTTGATTTTATTTAGGAATCTAAGTGCCATAAAGTTATAATCCAGTTGTGGATGATCCATATTGACTGCTTAATTCAAGCAATTGTGGGGTTTGTCAACCATTGAAACAACAAACTGTTCATTCATTGATCGACGGTGACCACACAATATCCATAAGCAACCCCTGCCTCGATTGTTGCAGTGCACATATGATGAATTTAATATTCATCACTCTAATTAGCTGAAAATAGAGATTCGTCTTGAAAAATTAGGTTCATTCATATGTTTATATCGCACATTTAACATTCATACACTTGTAAATAATTTGCATAAATTAGCATTACATTCTGCATTCATAATCATCTGTACATTTGTTGGATATGCGAGCCCACGACGAGCCATTATGCAATAAATGTTATTGCGAATATCATTCCCTGATCTGAAATGAAGAATAAATAATTTGCATAATAGGTCCCTTAGTACAGTTAGAGTTATGTACCATGACCATCTCAATAATCATACAGTTGTTGATTCAACTATTGAATCATAGAGGATGGTGCTTGGATGAATATCTAAAGGGTTAGATTGAGGACTCATCAAGTATCGTCAAATGATTGTTAAGAGATGATCTCTAGCCTGAGTAGGAGATGGCAATCCTTTCTCAGATAGGATGATATCTGACCGACCTCATGATGCAGATCCTCTACATAGGAATAGAGATTCGAAGGTGTCAGATTAGTTAGGTCAAAGAGTTGACTTAACAAGATCGAGATAACCAAAGCCCTATATTGTATGCTGTCACGGTACATGCACACATCCTCTGACCGGAGACATATGTATTACTATATGTCTGAGTGTCTACATTTGGCAGACCAATAGGTTGATGACCTAACCAAGGTCTATACACCGGCGCGCTAGTGTGCATATAAGGGCATATGAGTAATATGATCTCTCAAAGGGATCATACTGGTTCATTTACTGAACCGGAAGGCATTCATGAGATATTGGGAAGAATCAAATTCCGTGCACGGTCGTCTCGCTTTGGAAGCTTGACTGAATTTGTAGGTATGATATATACTTTTAGAAAGTATATGATCAAGACCTAGGTATGATATATGCTTTTGGAAAGTATATGATCGATACCAACTCCCAAAGATCGAATGAGAAACTTACTGATAAAAACCCTGAAGTAGACAGTATAAAGTTGATCTAATACTTCGGGTTTATTCTGAGTCTTCTAGTATACAGGATGTACAGGTATTGGGAATACCTGAGGGTGATGTGATCATAAACGATTGTATAACCTTGACGCTTCCATTCCTAGGGAGTGATGAAACGGGTCTGGATTTTAGTGACTCCTCTCATTAGAGAAGTAATCTGATCTTAGTCCAAATGTTGGACATTGATCTGAATGTGATTCAGATGCAATGAAAAGATTAGATTTGCAGTCTCGATTTTATCAAGCATCTATGGGAGGCCCGCGATCTGGATTTGAGATATGATCTCAATATCCAAGTCACTATACGTGGAACAATACAATCACTTTGTCGTTATCTCCAAGTATCCGCGGAGAAAGCACATTATCCTTGAAAGAGTTCATGATAATTTCATTGTTGATATGTGTATCCGAGCATTGAGAAAATTGATAATTAAATGTGATTTGCTTATCATGAATAATATGACTTTGGTTCATATTATAAGGAGAGTTATCTAAGATAATTAAATGTGATTTGATTATAAAAGATGCGAATAATGTGAATGTGATTCATATTATTTGGGCACAGAGAATAGAGATCCAAGATGATTAAATGTGATTTAATTATTACGGATATGAATAATGTGGATAGCAATATCCATATTAGTCATATATACTATAAATGTGATTTATAATATATAAGAGAGAGCTATTTGTAATTTACATTTGTTAATTAAATGTTGATTTGAATTGGATCTACATTGGATAATTAATTGAAAATGTAATTCACATTTTATTTTGAGTTGTGAATGTGATTCACAATTTTCCAATGGCAAGATTGCAATATTTACAAAATAATTATGAATTATTTTTGTAGAATAATTTACAACAAGTGTTGTTGTAAATCTTGGAGATTTCCATGGAATAATGTAATCTCATGCGATATCATGAGATTGCATGAGATTGCCGCCAAATCCAATTTTATGGAAGGAGGCAATCTTCTTTCCATAATTTCCATGCTTGATTGATTTAATTTAGGATTAATTTATATTGATTTATCAATATAGATTTAATCTAAATTAAATTAATTATTTTTTATTTTTACCAACACAAATCTTAGCCATTAAAAGAAACACAAATCAATGAGAGCCATTTGATTTGTGTTGCACATGGATTGAGATCCATGGATCCCAAAATATTATAAGAGGAGAGGCACCCCATTGCTCTTCTTTACACAAGAGAACATAAGTCTCTCTCTCTCTCTACACGCCTACTCTCTCTTCCTCTCATGTGGACATCCACCATGGATGCCCTAGAGAGGTTCTCCATCACCGCAGCATTGTCGTTATGTTGCCCAATGGTTTGCCCGTGGATCTCCATCTACTTCGGCGTGCCTTGCTCATGAAGAAGACGTCGTATCTCATTTGTCGAGATCAGGAGATCCGTGGCTTGGATCTTCAACATGGATTGCGAGAAGCACGTGTTTCATCAACACGCTCGCTAGCGTCTCCTCCGTCGGATCGGACTTGAGACAAGAGGTCTCTTTGTTTAGAGACTCGATCACAACCACGCTTCAAGGGGTTACCCTAATACTTGTTTGTGGTTCAGACGAAACGATCCGAGAAGTGTTCTTGGATCATGTGGTTTCCTCACATGAAAATTTTTTAATTTCCACTGCATAGAACAACTAGTTTGATTAGTCGTTCTTCATCGTATTTGATACGATTCCCACACTTCCGTGATGTGCTTGAGGATTTCACCATATCCTTCAAGTGGTATCAGAGCCTTAGGTCGAAGGTTTTGGATGCGATCCATGAATCGAGGACGACTTGGGTTCATTAGGGTTTGCGAAAGTTTTCTCGCATTTCATTTTCGCATCTCTGTTTTGAGATTATTTTAGGCATTATTTAAATTATTTAAACAAGAAAATAATAAATTTATTTTATTTCCCATTAAATAAGGAAACCGTAGGATCTGAGTTTACATAATTTGGATTCTGTATGCTCGAGATATGATCATTTTAATGAACATGTATCCACAGTTTCAGGGACTGCGAATCATGACGTAATTAAGATGTTAATTACGGATTTGAAATGTCCTGAAATACGTACAAACCACTTAGGTTCTATTGTAAATTAAATTAACAAACTTCAGAAACGTATTTTACTTAATTTGGATTTAAATTGATTGAGATATGGTATTTTTAGTAAGTGAGGGTCACTGTTGGAAATACTTTCCTAATCAAGAACCTAGTGATTGTCATTTACTCAATTAGTGAAATTAAATTGTTTAATTTCCTAGAATGATTGTGCATAAATATTTGTGAAATATTTGATGATAATTATTTCTTTAAATGACATAGCCTTAACCAATAATTGATTAGATGTGATCTAGATCACTAATTGGTTACATGATCTACATTCTAACAAACATGTTGCTTGAATAGGATTTGGGAGTTGTTTAGCAAATCTCATTATAATGTTAATCAAAATTGTTTTGATTGTTATTATAAGGTATAATTTCGGTTGAAGAACCAATGATCATCTCAAGTACAAAGTGATCTATTTTGCATTATCCTTTCTCGAGGTGGATATGGTGTCTAGTCGGGGAGTGTTGGGGTAGCAGGTTGCACCATGTGCGGTCTGTCCCACTCCCGTCGATACTGGCCATGACAACAGGTAGGGTTAGTATAACGCTTAAGAAATCATGATGTATTTCTAATTATTAAAATTCAAAATAATACGTATTTGAGATAATACCATAATTCAAGTAACGATTAAGATTGTTTGTTGGATATTAATTGGATCATTAATGTAATATGATTAGATTAATTAGAATCCAATTAAAATTAAAACACTCTATTATGAATAGAGTTGTTATTTCCCTTGGAAGAATTGATCATAATAAATATGATTCATAATGATTAATTAGAATTTGAATATGATATGGAGGATCACATAAGTGACATCCATGGTCTCCCGTCAAGGCGAAGGGTTCCGTCGCCAGATATTGTATGCAGGAGACGCCTGTCCAAAGTGACAGCTCCTGCATACAATCCATTTGGATTGCGCTCTTCGCTTCTCGAAAGAGTACGGACGCATGCGTAGTGACCCCAATATCGGGTCATCATAATATTGTGGCGATATTGGATTGTGCATAGTGAGTTGTATTCCTGTTGACGGTTGGTTCAATTAATGACGGGTCAACATCGCCTTCGGGGTGGTGGGCTCGGGTGTTAAAAGATCGAATTGGGAGATGCAAGTTGGACTTGCAAGGTGGAATGCATTCCCGCTTCTTTTTATCGGAGTCACATGTTCTCATATTATTGGGATGTGACAAAGATAAGTAAGGAGATCCCAGATCTTGTTGAGATATAGATATAATGGTAAGTATATCTCTTACATTGAAAGTGATTAAGAGAATGCACTTTCAGTGTTGACAAAGCAAGACAACTTTGATATAAAAGTTCCTAAATCAAAGTAAAATATGTATATATAAATATATACATTTATGCAAATTTCTTATTTCAGATAATCCTTCGTTAATCCCACTCAATACTATACTCAATAATAACCAGCATGATATCATGGATTGGACCCATGATCCAGATATTGTACTTGCAGTTGGACACATAATGTATGTTGTTACAATGTGCAAGTTTCCTCATAATAATGAGGAATGAAAATTAAATAGACAATAGATCTACAACCCTAGGATTTGTATGTCTCTATTGTCTTGATATCATCAAATATACTTTGGAAGTGACATGTCGATGATGATTATAATTGTCAATTGATCCTTATAAAAATCTAAGAAGATATTCTGACATACATATATGCTCTTGACATTTATCATGAATGACATGGTTCATTGCATCATGCAGAATGATATCTCTATAAGAGATGATGTATTCAAAATGTTTGAATACCTACCTGAACCAATGTTTTAAGACTCTAGATGGATGTAGACATGATGAGTGTCATCATTTTACTGTCTATACTCTAGTCATTCATGAAGCTTCATAATATTCATATTGTATGAATTTAATGAAGCGTGTATAAATGTTGAAATGCTCTTACATTGAATTCTTTTGAATTTAACATAAGAGTTACCTTAGTCTTAAGCAATGATTGTTTATAGATAAAGGGAGTGCAGTGGAAGCATAGGTCAGACCCAAGATGAGAAGGATAGTCAAGGAGTTGACCATACTTCTATGACTTCCATATGATATCCAAATAGTTGGATAAATGCCAATACTGTAATAAGTTGATGTGTTGATAGTATGACTATCAAGTCTGTCTAGAATCCTTAAAGAAGGTCTCGGATAGGGCATCAGAATAATCTACATAAATCATTGATATTGACTTGCTTATTGAATAAGATAAAGTCTTATAATTGTATCTCAATCTTCCAACAACACTTGCAATGGGTTGCATATGTTTTAGAAGACTGGAGAATTTGATCTTCAGGTTTAATAGTCATCTACATGGATTATGATGCAATTGTTGCAACAATCTCTATTGGATATACATACTTCATTATTTCAGTGGGAGCCCTTAGTCTTGGAGAATGTCTCTATGATCTGGATATTAGAATACACTCAAAGTTTATTTCCAAGTGTTGGAAATAAACATGAATTCTAAAATAAACCTATCATAAAGAGTTATGATGGATATATTTCAGATAGTAGTCTGGCACCTAGTGGGCTCTACTAAATTAGAAAATTAATGAATAGTTCATTAAGATTTCTAATATTGAAATTAAACCTTTAAAAGATCAATATGAGTATGAAGATCATTTAACAATGATCTGGCATCAAACCTTGGATATTTATCTGTTGATTTGATCAACAGATTAGTAAGAGATGAAACTTTAGAATGTCTAAAATTTCAAAACTTCCATACTTATGAAAATTGTATTCAAAGTAAAATGTCCAATACACCCTTCTTTGGGAAAGGTATAAGATGTCGAGGTGTTCAAGATCTAATACATATTGATGTATGTGGGTCAACTATATCAGAATAAACATTATGGATATGTGATATCTATTAATGATTATTTGTGATATAAAATTTCTTCCCTTCACCATTAGAAACCTTTGAAATGTTCAAAGATTTCATAATTTTGGTTTGGAACCAAAGTATGAAGGAAGATAAAAATGAATTTGGTCTAATCTAGGTAATTAATACTTATTAGATGAATTCATGGTATACCTTATGGACAAAGGAATATCATTCCTATCTCACTCCTCCTGATAAACCTAAACTCAATAGAGTTGTAGGGAGATACAATTGGATCATGTGTGACATGATTTGATCAATGATGTATTTTAGCATAATTTCCTATTAGTTTCCAGGTATATATGTAGTAAAGACTACATTATATATCCTTAATAAGATTCCATGAAATTTAGCTGGAATTGAGCACTAGAGTGTGCTACTTTATTAGGAAAATAAAGGATGGTATTGGATACCTACTTTATAACCTTGAGATTCTTACAAGATCTCATCTCTGAGAATGTGATTCTTAGAGGATGACTCTCTTGAGAATCAAGATAAAAATGAAGTGTAGGAACTCATTTATCTTGAGAAGATAATGAGGCTCTTGAAATCAGAAACTAAAAGGATAATTAAAGATGAAACACTAATACTTCTTCAAATGAGTTTGAGGATATATTCCATGTGTCAATTAAGTCTGACAATGATCGGACTTCATGTGATGAAGCTCTTGAGGATCATGACATGGAAAGATGGATGTTAACAATAAAATCTAAAGTAGACTTCATATACAAGTGTTGTATATGGACCCTCGAGGATTCACCTATATGGGCAAGACCTATAAAGGTGTAAATGGATCGTCAAGAGAAGAGGGAACCTGATGAGAAGGTAGAGACCTTCAAAGCACGATTCGTAGCCATGAGCTACACACCGGAAGAGAAGACATTGCTTGCGATGAGACTTGCTCTTCGGTGACCATGCTTAAAAATCATCAGAATATTGCTAACTATAACTACACAAGTTGACTTTTACATCTTCATGATGGAAGTCAAGATTGCATCTCTCTACGAATACCTCTTTGAGGATATTCACATGAAGTAGACCCAGGGATTCATGGTTGAGGAAAGCAATGTGTGAAAGCTAGAGATCTCCATCTATGGACTCAAATAAGCTTCTTGAAGTTGGACCATAAGATTTGATGAAATTATAAATGTTATGATTTCAGATAGAATCTTGATGAGCCATGTGAAGCTTAGTGGGAGTGCCTTTGTGTTCATCGTGATAAATGTAGATGATATCCTAATCATTTAAAATGATATAAGGATAATAATAAATGTTTTATAATATGGTTGTTCCATAACTTGATATATGATTTCAAGGATATCTCTTAGATCTTAGTTATGAAGTTGTTCAGAAGCAAAGAGAAGAGGATATTGGGACTGTCACATTTCTAGTACACCTTGGGCATATTCCATTCTTGGAAATTCCAAGAAAGGCTTCCATCCCTTAAGATATGGTACTGACCTATCTAAAGGGATAGCACCTCAAAGAGTTGAGGAAGTGAATGCTAAAACTGCTTGCACTTGTGCACCGGTTACGAGAAGCTGAGTGTATGCTAGATGTGTACATAAGCCAGATATCTGCCATGCAGTGGGAGTAGTAAAGTGCTGCTAATCCTACTATGGAGCAAAAACACTTGATTGCAGTAATAACAAAATCTTCATTAATGACAAGATTTTTTGAGATAGTGATCTCAAAGTCTTATCTTCAAAAACTTAAGACTTTATAGATAGAGATCTAAAAGGTCATAATTGTGGATACCTTAAGAGATAGTGATCTCCACGAATAAGGGTATTTTGATAAGAATTATATAAATACTGGTTATGATAATTATTAAGCTACAGTGTCAAGGACACCGTAACTATCAAGATTGAGTATTGGTTGCATAAGATGCAACATTCGCATTAGATGCGAGCACTGTTACTAGGGATATGCAAGAACCGTAAAAGGACTTGGCGTAGTCTCGCGGGAACAGAATGACTGATCAACTTACCTAACTATTTTCTAAATAGCCCATGATTGTCACATGAGTGTGGGTTTCAATGATTAGCCCATTAGTGGCTCTTTGGGCTAGTGGGAGATTGTTGGACATGCGAGCCCACGACGAGTATGCAATAAATGTTATTGCGAATATCATTCCCTGATCTAAAATGAAGAATAAATAATTTGCATAATAGGTCGCTTAGTACAATTAGGGTTATGTACCATGGCCATCTTAATAATCATACAACTGTTGACTCAGCTATTGAATCATAGAGGCTGGTGCTTGGATGAATATCTAAAGGGTTAGATTGAGGACTCATCAAGCACCGTCAAATGATTGTTAAGAGAAGATCTCCAGCCTGAGTAGGAGATAGCAATCCTTTCTCAGATAGGCTGATATCTGACCAACCTCATGATGCAGGTCCTCTGCATAGGAATAGAGTTTCGGAGGTGTCAGATTAGTTAAGAGTTGACTAAACGAGATCGAGATAACTAAAGTCCTATATCATATGCTGTCATGATACAGGCACGCATCCTCTGACCGGAGACATATGTGTTACTATATGTCTGAGTGTATACATTTGGTAGACCAATAGATTGATGACCTAACCAAGGTCTATACACCGGCGCGCTGGTGTGCATATAAGGGCATATGAGTAATACGATCTCTCAAAGGATCATATTGGTTCATTTACTTAACCGAGAGGTATGAGCTCACTCATGAGATATTGGGAAGAATCAAATTCCGTACACGGTCGTCTCGCTTTGGAAGCTTGACTGAATTCGTAGGTATGGTATATACTTTTGGAAAGTATATGATCAAGACCTAGGTATGATATATGCTTTTGGAAAGTATATGATCGATACCAACTCCCAATGTTCGAATGAGAAACTTACTGATAAAAAACCTGAAGTAGACAGTATAAAGTTGATCTAATACTTCGGGTTTATTCTGAGTATTCTAATATGCAGGATGTACAGGTATTGGAAATACCTAAGGGTGATGTGATCATAAACGATTATATAACCATGACGCTTCCATTCCTAGGGAGTGATGAAACGGGTCTGGATTTTAGTGACTCCTCTCATTAGAGAAGTAATCTGATCTTAGTCCAAATGTTGGACATTGATCTGAATGTGATTCAGATGCAATGAAAAGATTAGATTTGCGGTCTTGATTTTATCAAGCATCTATGGGAGGCCTGCGATCTGGATTTGAGATATGATCTCAATATCCAAGTCACTATACGTGGAACAGTACAATCGCCATGTCCTTATCTCAAAGTATCCGCGGAGAAAGCGCATTATCCTTGAAAGAGTTCAGGATAATTTCATTGTTGATATGTGTATCCGAGCACTGAGAAAATTGATAATTAAATGTGATTTAATTATCATGAATAATATGAATTTGGTTCATATTATAAGGAGAGTTATCTAGGATAATTAAATGTGATTTAATTATCAAAGATACGAATAATGTGAATGTGATTCATATTATTTGGGCACAGAGAATAGAGATCCAAGATGATTAAATGTGATTTAATTAGTATGGATATGAATAATGTGGATAACAATATCCATAGTCATATATATTATAAATGTGATTTATAATATATAAGAGAGAGCTATTTGTAATTTATATTTGTTAATTAAATGTTGATGTGAATTGGATTCACATTGGACAATTAATTGAAAATGTAATTCACATTTTATTTGAGGTTGTGAATGTGATTCACAATTTTCCAATGGCAAGATTGCAGTATTCACAAAATAATTATGATTTATTTTTTATAATAATTTACAACAAGTGTTGTTGTAAAATTTGGAGATTTCCATGGAATAATGTAATCTCATAAGATCTCATGAGATTGCATGAGATTGCCACCAAATCCAATATTATGGAAGGAGGAAATCTTCATTCCATAATCTCCATGCTTGATTGATTTAATTTGGCATTAATATATATTGATTTATCAATATAGATTTAATCTAAATTAAATTAATTGTTGTTGATTTTTACCAACATAAATCTTAGCCATTAAAAGAAACACAAATCAATGAGAGCCATTGGATTTGTGTTGCCCATGGATTGAGATCCATGGATCCCAAAATATAATTAAATGAGAGACACCCCATTGCTCTTCATTACAAAAGAGAACATAAGTCTCTCTCTCTCTCTCTACACACCTACTCTCTCTTCCCCTCATGTGGTCATCCACCATGGATGCCTTAGAGAGGTTCTCCATTACCGCAGCGTTGTTGTTATGCTGCCCGATGGTTTGCTCGTGGATCTTCGTCTACTTCAGCATGCCTTGCTCGTGAAGAAGACATCGTATCTCGTTTGTCGAGATCAGTAGATCCGTGGCTTAGATCTTCAACATGGATTGCGATAAGCAATGTTTCATCAACACGCTCGCAAGCGTCTCCTCCGTCGGATCGGACTTGAGACAGGAGGTCTCTTTGTTTTGAGACTCGGTCACAACCACGCTTCAAGAGGTAACCCTGATACTTATTTGTGGTTCAGACGAAATGATCCGAGAAGTGTTCTTGGATCATGTGGTTTCCTCACATGAAAAATTTTTAATTTCCGCTGCATAGAACAACTAATTTGACTAGTCGTTCTTCATCGTATTTGATACGATGCCCACGCTTCCGTGATGCACTTGAGGATTTCACCATATCCTTCAACATTTTTGTCTAACTACAAGAATTTTTAGTTAATTCATGTTGACTCTAATTGACATGAAATTAAATTCATCGTGTCCATACCAATACCTTAATCAATGAAACATCCTAAAAAATACTAACTTATATATATTCACAAGAAATTGAAACCCTAATTTCTTGACAAAACACTGTAAAATGTTGATATCTGTCTCATACAATGTCTAATTTCACTCTAATTATTTTTGAATTAATGTACATTTATTCGCAAAATCAACGTCAAATTCAAAAGAATCGGAGTTCATTTGTGAAAATTGAATTTTGGGACCTAATTGTGCATTGTACATTCTTACTGATTTACCATTTCATGTACATACTTCACTCTTTCTGATTTCTTTCTTTTTCATTTATTTATTTCATTTCATAATTTCACTAATTACATAAAAACAAAATAAAAAATAAGAAAAATAAGAAAAAGGACAAATTCTGATCTGAGCTGACTAACTATGTTCATATCTCAAAATTTCTAATTATTCCTAATTCATAAAATCCAGGAAATTACATTCGTGTCCTCACTTTATTTCACATAATATTTGGTTTTTCATGCATTATTCCTTTACAGAAAACCAAATAAAAATTACAAGGATAAAAAAATAGTATTTTATTCTTTAGTCCGTTCATATTTGGGCCCTTTACGAGCATCATAGATTGCATTTGGATGCACATTTTTCACGCAGAACATTTTTTCATTTGATGTCATTTATTATTTTATCTCTAATTTCTTTTTACATGCATGGTCAAAGTCAGGTCAAAGTCTCCGGTCCATGTGTCGCTACACCATTCGCCCAGCTCAATACCCAGTCAATCCCTTGGTCAAACCCGCTCAATGTCCTGTCATCCCATTTTGTCTACTAGCGCCACCCAATCTGGGCCATCGGATCAAATTTGATCCAATGGCCACACTTATTCCTGCCTAACTCTCTTCCCTATCTATGTGCACCACACATGCCTTTCCTCCACCGTTTGATCACGATGGATCCAACAGTGACTGTTCTCCATCTTCTTCCTCTTGTTGCGCCCACTGTCGCTCCAATCGACACCCATCACTCCTCAGGTCCACCTTCTCTCACTGACCACCCAAAGCCACCATTGATCGATCTCCGACCCACCTATCTCCGTACCCACTTACAACATCAGAGACCCCACTCTCTACGTCTCCCTCATTACCCCTTCTATCTAACCTTTTAAAACCCAAATCGCCACTTCCCTTATGCCTTGAACCTCAGAGCAACAAAACCAACCGTTCCATTATCCTATCTCTAACAATGGGAACCTAACCTAATATACATCGTCTGATCCTTCGATCATCTCTCTCCCATGATGAGATATTAACAATATCTAGTATTATTTCTTTATTTTGTATTTCTCTGATCTTTTTTCAGTAATTTACCCAATGGTTCTTCTCCTATATAAGAGAACCCTTGGCCTCTAATAAATCATATAATTCTTTCCCCTTTACATGGTATCGGAGCAATGGTCCTAGACCTGAGTTCTTGTATCAACCCTAACCCTACCCTACTTGCCTGCCCCTCGCGCACGTCAGGAAAATGCCGCCCTTGGCCCCCCACGCATGCCCACGTGACCCCGAACACCAACGTGTTGCCCCGCGCTCGGCCCCCTTGTGCGACTCACACACGCCCCTACGACCATTGCACGACCTTGCACCCGCGACCCTACGCGACCCTCGCCCCCGACACCCCTGCGTGGCCCTCGCCCCCAGCCCCCCCTGCGCACGTAGTGCACGCCCAGGCCCTCCATGCTCCTTCAACACATGCCCAGGCCCCCCTGCACCCAGGTCCCCTCCGTGCCAGCCCCTGCGACTCTGCCCCCCCTGCACGCAGGCCCAAGCCCAGGCCCCTAGGCCCCTGCTGCGATCTGATTTTCTACGGGAGAGCATGATTTTGGACCTCTAGGTCACGTTTTCCGACTCTATCAAGCAACAAGGATTAACAAGGATGATTGTATGAGTCTACACATACAACCAATCCTTCGTGTGATTCTGTAGACTCGTTTATATATGTCTACTCCCCAGTAATTCTGTTATTTGGCTATTTTATCATCATGTCAGACAACAAGGGTGACATATTCTCGTCCAGAGCCTTCAAGGCCCGGCTCCCATCGCTAAGATGGATGGGATCAACTATGAGTTATGGTCCATGCAATTTCTCACCCTCATGCAGTGCAACAACAAGGAGCGCATCCTGACAGATCCAGAGCCAACATATAAGACTGAGGTAAATGCTTCTTGGAAGCAAGTGATGCGTATGCACGTGTTTGGCTTTGTGGGACTCTCAATTCAAAAATAGCCAATGATATTCTAACCCAGCCCACTGCTAAGGCATTGTGGGACACTTTGGCATCCACCTATGCACATGCAAAGAATGAGGCCAAGATCCTTTAGCTACAGTTTGATATCTACAATACAAAACATAATGGCCTCCTCCTGCATGTTTACTACTCCTCGCTACGTGGCATGTTTGAAAAGCTTCATAGCTACATGCCCATTACGATGTCTACTGAGCAACAAAAGTTTTTTTAGAAACTCCACGATGGTTGGGGTTTTCATAGCTGAACTTGATACAGAGTATGATGCTGCACATACTCATTTTCTTACTGGAGGTACCATCCCCACTATAGAAGAGGCCTATAGCCATCTCAGCCGGATCATCATGCCTTTGACAACCATATCCTCACACTCCTCAGCACTGGTCACTTCTCGTGGTCAAGGTGTGGCGATCCAGTTCAGAGGATGCACACTTCGAGGAAAAGGAAGATGATGCCAACATGGTCCCTACACCTACTATTGCAAGCCTGGACATGCAGAGGATACATGCAATCAGAAGCATGGATATCCTATTTTTGGTCGCGCAGCAGAGTAGTTTATGTCTTCAAAGACTTCAGCTCCTCAGGCTGATCCTCTCCTGGATTATATTGTCTCTCGTATTTATGAGATCATGATTCTTACTGCTGACATCACCACTACAGATACCGTTGCAGCAGCCAGAGCCTCTTTGAGCTCCTCAGGTATCACCTATGCCTTTACTGGTAGTACAAATGTAGACATGACATAGTGGATTATGGATTCTGGTGCTTCTCACCACTTGTGTGGAGACAGAACGCAACTGAGGTCCTACAAGTATATGCCACCTGACAGATGGGTTGTCATTGCTAATGGAGACCACTGACCCGATACAGGACAGGGGGAGGTGCATTTGACACCATCCATGTGCCTAAAGAATGTTTTATATGCTCCTGCCTTTCAGATGAATTTATTGTCTTTTAGTCAGATCACTAAGGGTCTGCATTGTCGTGCCATTTTTGATCCCTCGACTCTTGTGCTTCAAGACATACTCACTGGCAAGGTGATTGGATGTGGCCATGAGCAGCATGGACACTACAGACTGGTCCAACCTCCTCATGCTAGTGTTTCTAATATACCTACTGGACCTGTCTCTCTTTATCTGTGGAACTTTAAGTTTGGATATCTTCCTCTACAAAAGCTATGTCATGTTCTCCCTCAGATTTCTACGAGATCCTCCTTTCAGTATGAGGCATGTCAACTTGGGAAGTATCATCGTTCCTCTTTTCCATCTCGTCAGAGTCAGAGCAGTTCTCTATTATTTGAGCTCCTTCATTTAGACATTTGGGGTCCTAGTTGTATTCCTGATCATCATGGACACCGTTTTTATCTCGTAGCTATTCATGATTTTTCGAGACTTTCCTGGGTCTTCTTATTGAAAAATATATCTCAGGCTGGTTCTATTATCAAATATTTTATTAATGAATTAAAGAACATTTTTGCTGCCAATGTCATGTATCTCAGTTCTGATAATGCCATGGAATTTCGTACCTTAAAGCTTTTTGAGTTTCTTAGATCCCATGGTATTGTTCACCAGACCTCATGTGCTTACACTTCCCAGCAGAATGGTCTTGCTGAGCGCAAACACCATCACTTACTTGATGTGCCTAGAACATTGTTGATATAGAGTTTCGATCCCCATGTTTACTAGGGTGATGATGTCAATGCTGCTTTCTATTTGGTAAATCGTATGCCCTCGTCCGTGTTAGGAGAGAAGATTCCTTTCTCGATCGCGTTTCCCGAAAAGAATCTTTTCTCTCTTACACCTCGTGTGTTTGGATCTATAGCCTTCATTCATGGTGTCTCTCCAAGACTTGACAAGCTCTCTCCTAGAGTTGTCAAGTGCGTGTTTGTAGGCTCCTCTCGTACCCAAAAGGGGTATCGCTGCTTTGATCCATTAAGGCAGAAATATTTTGTTAGTGCTGACGTTACTTTCTTTGAGTCTGTCATGTATTTTTCTCCTACAGGTGATAGACTTGCTCAATCTGACTCTGATGATGAGATATACATGCCACCACCTCCTACAATTGGTCCTTCACCTACTCCTTCTCTTCCACCACCTCCACCACCTCTTCCTTTGGTTCAGTTTGCCTCATGTTTTGCCTCACAGGTCTCGCTCTGTTCACCATGCTCACAGGTCTTGCCCATCATCCAACACGCCTCAGGTATGTAATGAGCATATTGTTTCTACTGATGGCACTACCGAGTTGACTGTGCAACAGGATTTGAGACAGGATGAACAGGTGCCCTCTCAAGAAGGAAATTTCTAGGCCCCAGACTTGGTAGATGATCTCGATGTACCAATTGCTCTACGGAAGAAGAAATGGACGTATGCTACTTACCCTCTTGAAGCCCAGGTTTCTTTGAGCAGGTTGTTAGAGGACTTCATGAAATTTACTTCAGCACTTTCAGCACTGCAAATACCACAAACGTATCAGGAGGCTCTCAAGGATAGCTAGTGGAGATTAGCCATGGAGGAGGAGGTTTTTGTTCTTACGGTTTCCTCTTCTCCAGATCCATAACTCCACCATTTTGCATCTTCATCATCTCCTTATTTGATTGATCAAAGCACCAATCGATTTGACCAACTCCGTCAAACCTCTTCGCTCCGATCATCTCGACCCTTAGAAAGGGTCAAGCCCACCATGGTCCTTCATCTTTTCCATTCATCAGATCTCCATTCCTTGTTACCATCCCCCTCCCATTTCTCTCATGTGTTTGCTCCATTCTTCCAGTGCCAGTCCACTTTCTTCATGAGGAGCAACATCCCCCGATCACCTCGAACCCAATCAATGCTCCACCATCGCATCACGTCATCTTCTTAACTGGTTGTGTGTTGTCCAAATCTCTTTGGAGCTTCTTTGTCAGCCACTCACCAACTAATGAGCAGCATCATGCCCATCAAAGCAACCACCTCCTCAATCCTCATCGACCTTCGAGTACACTACAGGAAAGCCATCAACCACGTGCCTCAGTCGAACCCCTCGGGAGAAGATACTCTCAGCACCAAGGCATCAGTCAAGAGGACACGAGCTCTAGGTCTAGAGGCTACATATACCACACGATCAAGAATGAGAGTGATCCATGCCGTTTGTTTCCTCCCAATCAGCAGTTGTTGGATCTATCTTTATCAGAGGGTCTAGATCCAACCACATCCCTTACTACTAAGCTTTTAGCCTCGAGTGATCGAAGCATCAAGCAGAGGAAACATGGAGCTTGGGGTGACTGACCTCTATCCAAGCCACATGTGTCACATGCATTACGCGCGTGGCTCAGGTAATTTGCACTAGAGCCCTTCCCACGCCATTTGGGGAATAATAAGGGAGCCTACCACATGCGCCACATACGTGGTCAGTGGAAACGAAGACACTCCTTCCTAACTCCAAGAATAACAAATACACCCTTATGCAGAGATAAATTACAAGGAAGCCCTTTTGGCTCTCTCAAAAATTGAAGAAATTCCCCTAGAAGGTCCAATTTAAAAGATTTATTATTTATTTATTTACATAAAACTTTATTTTTGCATATATTGAGTATTTTATATCAAATCTCGATGTTCTTGGTGTCGTTTTAAAGGATATTCCATTCTCTATTATATAACACCATCAATTATTCATTTTGAGATACTTTTGGACATCAATCTATTTGAGGAGTTCATTTAAATATATTGCGCATATATACTTGTTGTGATTGATTTTTATTGCTCAATACTTGTGAAATTTGGGGGTATTTTTTGAGAATTAATTCAGAACTTGAGTTGAAATTAATTAAACAATTATTTTCTGAGATTAAGTAAGGGAGATGGGCTCATGGATAGAATTGATTGACTTGATTGCTTGCATCTGCACCTCTCTTTGCATTGTTATATTACATCCCATTCGATTATTCATTACTTTAAAATTCATAAAAAAATATATTTGTTTATTTATTTATTCCTCTCACCACATAACATAGCATTATTTCTCTGCTTAAAATATTTGTGAAATTCATGCATCATATTTTTGTGCGAATTATTTACATCTTTTGATAAAAAAACCTAAAAAAGATTCTTCTTCTGAAAATATCATTTTTAGATTATTTAATTATTAATTCTAGACTCTTATATTACCTCCCTGAGTTCGATCTTTGGACTTACCCAAGTATAATAAATAAATTAACCACACTGAGATTTAATTTTCCATACTATTCTCTTAGAGTGATCATTTTTGATAGATTCCGAGTAATCCAGCCATAACAAGTAAAAATGACGAATTAAATAAGGTGATTTTAGGGTCGTTAGCATCCTAGACATTCTGTCTGATTCAACCACTATGAAGTCGTAATTTCTTTTAACGTCGAACACCTTCACGGGGTACACTGGGATAGCTTTGCATTTGAAAAGTTTGTCATTCTTCTACTCATTAGTCAAACCACTCCCATCGTCAAAGTTCGTGCAGTCTTCGCCATTCATAATATATCCATCCCCTCCTCTCATTTTCAAAAATGATATGTCAGAAACAATCCATGTTCCCAAATGATTCTGCTCCTCATGATCATCATCAACATCATCATTTTCCATCTCATCATCGATATTCTGCGGCGAGGGTTCCATCAACCTATCAACTTTGGGATCCTTATCTTCAATACCTACATAACGACCCATGTTCACCACAAGAGGAACAAATGCATTTCCGCTCTGAGGTACATATCCGAGCATCGATATCATAATAGTAAATATCATGGGCTGATATGCATCACCCATGCCCTCAACGTATTCCACAATCTCTCAAACTCAACAAACCCTATGTAAAACGTTCCAATATCTTGCAACATTCTATGAAACACATGCAACTCAACTCCATATGATAAGTCCATCCTGAACACAGACTTGATATTCTTAATTAACCCTGTGAATATCATTTCGAAGTTAATCTTGATGATTTTCATCCGACCTCCAACATAGGTCACACATTTACTTGATTTCAAAATACTCCCACCATAATGACAAAAGCAAAGAACTTCACGTCCTAACAACCTGCAATAAATAACAAGATCCTAACTTCACGAGACAACAAAATATATATAGCACAAACACAACAACAACAACAAAGCCTCTTCCCACAATTAAGTAAGGTTGGCTACATGGATTCTTCACCTCCATTCAGATCTATCTTGGGTCAATTCGAACTTATATCCAAAAAACTAAGATCCCTTTGTATAATCTCTTTCCATCACTTCTTGTGCCGTCCTCGCCCTCTCTTAGCCGGCTCAACATCCCAACACTTGCATTTCCTAACTAGTACATCAGCTGACCTTCTTTGCAAATGACCAAACCATCTCAAGCAGTTTTCTCACATCTTATCCTCGATCGGAGCTACACCAACTTTCTTTCTGATTGCATCATTCTGAATACGATCTTAATGTGCGTGTCCACACATCCACCTTAGCATTTTCATTTTTGCTACAACCGTTCTCTGCATATGTTTATGGCTCACATGCCAACATTCAGATCCATAGAGCATAGCAGGTCTCACGGCTGCTTTGTAAAACTTTCCTTAATTTTTACAGGATTTTTCTTATCACTGAAAACAATAGAGGCTCCTCTCCACTTTAGCCAGCCTGCATTTATCCTATTAGTAACCTCTCCATCAATTTCCTCATCATGTTGCAAAATAGATCCCAGATATCTAAAAGAATCTCCCTTGTGAATGTTATCGTCACCAATCTTCACCTCGATTCCTTCACCATTGCTTCCATCAAAGGTGCACTCGATATATTCCGTCTTAGCCCTACTTATATGAAATCCTTTAGTCTCCAATACATGTCTCCAGACCTCATGCTTCTAATTTACTCCATCTCTAGTCTCGTCAATTAACACAATATCACTGTTGTAAAAGTCGCCCGACTAGGCCGATTAGTCGGCCCGACTAGTCGAGTAGGTAGGGTAGCCGATTTGACTAGGCCTAGTCGGCCCTTAGTCGGTCAACCCGACTAATCGGGCCGACTAGTCCGCCTAGTCGCCCGACTACAAGGCCGACTTTTACATAGAGATTTTTAAATTTTTTAGTTTTTCAATTTTTTTAAAAGCAAACTTATTCTAATATGCTTAATGTTATATTTAAAGATAATTACTTCTTTTATTTCATTATGATAGTATAGAAAATATACAAATCAATACAAATACATAAGAATATGTGTATAAAAATTGATTTATATATTTAAAATAACTAAAAAAAATTCAAAACCGACTAATGGCCGACTAAATCCGATTAGTCGGCCGACTGCCGATTAATCCTTAGTCAGTGACCCTGCCGACCGAGTACCGACTACCGCTTTCTGCAACCTTGCACAATATCATCAACAAATAACATACAACAAGGTAACTCATCCGTAATGTGACTTGTCAACTTGTCCCTAATCAAAGTAAAAAGAAATGGATTCAAAGTTGAACCTTGATGTAAACCAATGTTGATGTCAAAATAGCCAGTCTTCCCAGACGAGGTCCTTACACAAGATAAAGCACTATCATATGTATCCTTTACGAGGTTAATGTATAGGACATGTGCTTGTCTCTTCTCCAAAACTCTCCACAATATCTCTCGTGGGACAGAATCATACGCCTTCTCCAAATCAATAAAGATCATAAGGATGTTTTTCCTTGTAGCTCTATAAGTCTCCATTATTCTCCTCAGCAAATGGATGGATTCAATAGTTGAGCGACCTGACATGAATCCAAATTGGTTTTCTTTAATTTGACAACTTGCCTAAACCTTCTTTCAATTACACATTCCCAAATTTTCATAGTTTGACTCATCAGCTTGATAACTCTGTAATTTGAACAATTTTGGATATCTCCTCATGCGAGAACCCTTGACTACATCCAGGCTACGATGTACGGTCCTTGCCAATTTTTCATTGCATTCGAACGATGCAACACATCGTAAGTAGGGAACATCCCAATGAAATCTATATTTTTGCTTAAATCCATGTTGAAAAGATCTGTCTATCATGATAAAACTTCCTAAATAGTATTTTTTAAAAATACTATTTAGGAAGTTGTCTCTAACTGTTTTACGCTAGCTGTCGAGTATCTAACACAACCCTCATTTACCTGGGATTGGGACCGACCATGGCTAAGTTATATATAACACAAACCAAAGCATAAAAATCAAAAATCCAAAAAACCCATAAAACCTTTAATGATTGGCTACTTGTGAGAGGGTAGAGTTATATTAGGGAATCACCTTTGTTAATGCGGGGGAGGGATAGGACATGAGAGCTCTAGAGGTGGCAGCTAAGCATGTGGAGGCCGACAAGAGGAGGTCACAACAGGTGCAACAAGGAGGAGGAGAACAAAGTTGAATGGTTGGGAGGGTTTGACAAACACCCTTGAGTAAATATGCCCATGGAAGTCGCCTCTTCAAGAGGCGACTTTGGTTAAAAGTCGCTTCTTCAAAAGGCAGCTTTTACTTGACCAAAGCTTCCTCTTAAAGATACGGCTTACTTACGGTACATAACAAAAAAAATGACTACCCATTGCCAATAAGTTTCTAAACTTGTCACTGGGACGGATTTTCATCGCATACTCTTTCATTTCTAACTTGTATTATTGGTTTAGTTTGAGCAACTTCTATACAAAATTGAACATGAAGAAAAAAACATCAATTCTCTTAAACAAAGAATCGAAGAACGACCGTCTCACTATCAACTACAAAGGGGAAAAAAGTATTAGCAACACCTTGTTCAAGGTCAATTTAGCAGTAAACAAAACTCAACAATCCCTTGTTTGATTGACTTCATCTCACTGGAGATTTATGTAGATTTCTCTTTCTGATCTTGGGTCGGAAACTTAAAAGAAATAGACAATTTCTTAGAAAAATATACAAATAGGAAACTGTATAAAAAAAGACAGCAAATACGAATGATAATAGTAACAATAGAAATAGTTCTCAGTGGTATTCATATTTGTATGCAAGATTTTTAAAGAAGAATCATTTAAAGAGGCGGCGCTATATTATCAAGGCGAGGACGACGACTTATCTTTTCTTTATCTATTTTCCAAATTGTGGGGTACACTATACATAAAGTAGCTCATGATGCAGTTCAATAGAAAAATATAGTAATTTAGGTCATATATATAGAGATATATAGATATTTAAGATTTTAATCTCTTGGACAAAAGAAGCCAATCAAAATCAGAAGTTCATATTACATAGTTTCATGCAGTGTTTTATACAACTGCAATGTTGATACACACACGCGCACACGTGTACATGCTCATGCACACACACACACACACACTGCATTCTTTGGAAGGCATTTACAAGTCATTTATATTTACAAAAGATAAGAAGAGGAAATCACCTTCCGTCTTCAAGCAATCGCAGGGGCCTGGTCTGTAGATTACCTGGTGGAAAGGTACCCTGGGTGCTCCAAGATGTCGAAGTTGTTGAGGCACCTTCAGGGTACTTCCACTCCATCAAGTAACTCGGTTTGGTCACTATTTCTTCCACCTCCATATCTCCAACCAGTGTGGCCACTACTCTAGACATCGCAGGTCTTCGATTTGGAGAAGCTTGCGTGCACATGAAAGCCACACCAATCATGCGTAATGCTTCTTCCTCATTATATGATGTCAGAGTGGGATCAACCATTTCCTTATCGCGCTTCTCTTCATGCAGATGCCATGCCTACAAAACCATTAAAAGAACATGTAATCCCTGCTGAAAACATGTTTTGAACAAAACATAATGTAGGACAGTCATTCTGCAAAAAAAAGTATGTTTTCTGTGTACTTCACATCAATTAAACTTGATTGCCACAACAAAGCCTTTTCCCACGTTAAGCATGGTCTTTTTTAGATCCGAACTGTTTTGCGACAAATCCTAGATAGTGTTCTTAAAAAGAACACTATTTGAGAACACTATTTAGGAATTTGTCTCTCTTGAGCTGGCTGTCGGCAACCTAACGCGCCATCCTCTCAATTTACCCGAGCTTGATACTGGCCAAGTCTGAATTATAAATTCCTAAACAGAGGTGAGAATAAAAGGTTGAAATTCTAAATTTGAATATCCTACGTCAAAAAAAACACAAAACATGCCATCTCTAACAATACAATGTTGACAAGATCAAGAAACCCAATCAATAATTGGGCAAAATCCAAGTAGCAATCGAACTACATATATGAATTTTGTACCAATCTAAAGCACAATCTCACTATGACAACTAGAATTGTTAACACCGTAACTAGAGCACAGCAATGCATAGACTATGAAACTAAAAAGGATATATCCTTAAATAATAAGAAAAATTTTCTTATTTACCCATTCGAGCAGGTATATCTTATCTTCCCCAATACCCTGTTCGGTATTCCTCCTTCCGCACAAAATCTCAAGAACAACCACCCCAAAAGCAAACACATCTGCCTTCTCGGTTAGTTGCCCTCTCATTGCATACTCAGGCGCAAGGTAACCTCTGCAAAACGAGGACATGATCTAAGTTGTATACATGGACATTATAAAGACCCAGACGTAGATCTGAAATATTACACTGTCCCAGCAACCCCCGTGCTGATATGAGACTTTGCCTCATCATAGGGCTTGGCAAGTCCAAAATCTGATATTCTGGGGTTAAGTTCATGATCTAAGAGAATATTGCTAGCTTTAACATCTCTATGAACAATCCGGATGCTCGATTCCTCGTGCAAATATGCCAGACCTCTAGCTGCACCCATGCAAATTCTAAACCGGGCTGGCCAGTCAATATGCATTTTCCTCGGCTCTGATGAGGTGCAGGGAACCCATATTTATTTAATGCCAATATCAGTGATAGGTCAAAAAACTGATTTCCAAGGATAACGAGGTGACTGAGGAAAGATGCTTACCAAAAAGAACTTGATCAAGGCTCCCATTTGCCATGTATTCATATACCAAGAGTCGTTGATTTCCCTCACAGCAGCAGCCGTGTAACTTTACAAGGTTGCGGTGCTGCACAGAAGATATAGTGGCCACCTCAGTGACAAATTGTCTCTTACCTTGAACAGATGATACTGCAAGTTTCTTAACTGCGACTTCTTTCCCATCAGAAAGGATACCCTAAAAAATTTCCAAAAAAAAGAAAGAAATATAACCAAATTTCAGTATCATAATTTACGAGGCATATAAAAACAATTACAGAGAAAAAAATTACTTATTTTAAGCCTTGGGGATATCAGTTTAGAAGTTTTAAAAAACATAATTCATGAATGCGTGAAGGCTGGACCAATTCTAACTTCTGATGGACAACATCTGCATGCAATTATTGCTCGTATATAGCGAGACCTAAGCCATCTTGAAAGGAATGATGATACAAGTGGATTTTCTAGAAGAGGGTTTGGTGAAATATCTGGTAGCTAATCACAAAAAAGGGCAGCTTCATCTACACAAGTGGTGATGTATGCTGGTCAACCCATTTAACTATAAATTCTAGAGACGCATCCATCAAAACAAACATACCTTAAAGACAGACCCAAAGCCTCCTTTTCCAAGTTCATTGGTTGGATGGAAGTCCCCAGTTGCAGTCCTCAGTTCGGAATAACTGAAAATATTCGGTTTAACATCCAAACCAAGAAGTTCTACAGGAAATAAAAGAGGGGATCATAAGAACCATGCGTCACTGGGAAAACTTTCCAATTATATGCGAGTATTAGGCATCTCCTTGTCAAGAGGAAATACTTAATCTTACCCTCATCTTCAGTAATGTCATGTTGTCTCTTCCTTTTCCATATGAAAATTCCAGCTATACATGCAAGGAACAAGGCAGTAATAGCTACCACAATTCCCATAATTACCAGAGCCTTGTTCTTTGATGATGATGATGATGATGATGTTACACCTACCATAGAATTAAAATCTGCAACAACAAGAAAGGTGAAGTAACAATGACATTTTCCTAACACTTCTTAAACTTTTATAATACCTGCTGTTACACTGAGTGCAGAAATGCTCGGACCAAAGTTCCCATATCTTGGTATACAACATGTCCCTCTTCCAGCCCAGAAGAGATGGATTTCAAGAAAGTTGGACGTAACAACAGCTGTATAGTTCCTATCAACTGCAGCAAGATTTGATCCACCGGCCTCTTTGGTAATATCAAAGTCCTTAGCTACTAGAACTCCCTATAATATCATCGATCACAAGTATTTGACTGAGAACTTGTATCAAAAAAATCTGGGTTCTAAAATGACTTTTTCTGAAGGGAAGTTATAACATGTTAAAGCAAAATCTTATACGCCTTGTTCTGTTAACAATAATGTTTGTAAAACTCATTGCAAACATGGCAAAGACAGATAATTTCATTAAAAAGTCATGGACTTTGCCTCCATTGTTGTTGCCTAGAATGGAAATTACATGGTCCACGATATCACTAAAGTGCCATCTTTCCATATTCACGGTTCAAGACCAGAGTTGTTCTACTTTAACATGAAGGGTGATCCTCTATGTAGACGAACATGTTAGATCGGGCCTCGCGGAATAATCGAGTGGTCAAATTGTCATCGGCAGTTGCATGATGGTCGAGTCGTGGAGACCCTAACCGCAAGGGTGTGAAAGGAAGGGGACAGACAGTGCGATGACGATGCCCTATATAAACCTCCCACACGGAGGGGAAAGATGCATCATCGGAACATTGACATTGGGAACCCCCTTCTGACCAAATCCCTAATCCTTCATCTCTTTCTTGCATCCTCTCTCTAGACTTGAGAGGTGGATATAAGACTCTTCTAGATCAAGTCTCTGGTATAGTGGCAATTCACCTCTATATGCTTTGTACATTCATGGAATGCAGGATTATTTGCAATAAAAAATGCTGCTTGATTGTCACATAGAAGCTGCATACATAGGAAGAGGTACATCAACTGTAAGATCTGTCAAAACCGACCTTACCCACATGTCAACATGAGGAGTTCTTGGCGGAGATGACGGAGGTGGTGGAACAAATTTGTCCTCACCAGAGAGAGCATTAGACAACCTGTCGCTTGTAGGAGAAAAATACATAATAGACTCAAAAAATGTGACATCAACACTCACATAATATTTTCTCATAACAGGATCAAAACATCTATACCCTTTTTGGGTACGAGAATAGTCGACGAACACACACTTGACAACTCTAGGATAGAGCTTGTCACAACCATGAGTAAAATTGTGGACAAAAGCCACAAATCCAAATACTCTGAGGGTAAGTGAGAATAAGTCCTCGGGAAACACAATCAAGAAAGGAACTTTTTCTCCAAGCATAGTAGACGGCATGTGGTTCACCAAGTAACATACAGTAAAAACCGCATCACCCTAGAAAGAATGAGGAGCTCGACTCTGAATCAAAAGTGTCCTCGTGACATCCAAAAGATTACGGTGTTTGCGTTCAGCAACACCATTTTGCTGCGAAGTGTAAGCACACGAAATCTGATGAACAACACCAATAGATCTAAGGAAATCAGAAAACTGTGAAGTAGAAACTCTAAGGCATTATCAGTGCGAATAAATTTCACATTAGCAGAAAAAATGTTCTTAATCTCAATAAAAAAAGATGTGATAATATGACAGCTTTATTAAGAATACTCAAGATAATATAGAGAAATCATCCACAACAACCATATAAAACTGATGTCCCTGATGTTTAAGAACATGACTAGGACCTATCAAAGTGAACCATCTCAAATAACTGACCACTGTGACGACTCTGACGACTTAGAAAATAGGAACGATGGTGCTTCCCAAGATGACAAGCCTTATACTCCAAGGTAGTACGAGTAGAGATTTGCGGGAGGACATGGCACCACTTTTGTAGAGGAAGGTGTCCAAAGCGAAGATGCTACATGAAAGGAGAAACATATACATAAGGGATAGTAGCAACACCAACATATGGATGCTGGACAAGTCTGTAAAGTCTTCTCTGCTCACGACCACATCCATTCACCTGCCTGTATGTCCTGAAACACAAGAGAAGAGGGATCAAATATGGCATGACAATGTAATCTTTTGTAATCTGGCTAATAGACAAAAGATTCATCTGAAAAGCTGGAGAATGTAAGACATTCTGCAGACGCATCGAGGGATCTAAAACAATCTCCCCCTGTCCAACAATGGGTAGATAAACCCCATTGGCAATCACTACTGATCTACCACGAGGGATAGACCTATAAAAAATAAATTGTGCTCGATCGCCACACATAAGATGAGATGCTCCAGAGTCCATGATCCAATCAGACCAATCTGAACTACTACTACTGGTAAGGGCATAAGCAATACCTGACGAGCTCGAAGAGGCTCTAGCAATGTGTGCGACGTCTGAAGACCCTGCAATCGAAGTAGTAGTAGTCATCATCTCTCACAGATTGGAAACCATATCATCAAAATGTGCATCATGAGCCAGAGCAGGAGTAGAAGTGGGCTCGGTCTGCTCAGCAACTCGGGCAGATGCATGATACCCATGCTTGTGATAGCATGTCTCCTAAGAATGACCAAGACGGTGGCATTGTGAACATGGACCTCACTGACGTCCTCCTCCTCGACCACGTGACCCTCGACTACAAAACTGTGAAGTACCTCCTCAGCTACGAGAGGCTGCCATATCAGAGGGAGTCTGAACCACTATAGTAGATGAAGTAGTAATTCTGCTCAGCCTCTTGTACACCTCCTCCATTGTAGGTATCGTCTCTCTAGTAAGTAGTTGAGTACGTGCTACATCGTACTCAGAGTCAAGATATGCCAGGAATACTCCTGTCATAGTAGCATTCCGATATACCTGCTGCTACTCAGTGCTATTGGTAATATGCATGAAGCTATGCAGGCGCCCAAACATGCCTCTAAGATGTGAGAAGTGTGTATGAAAAGGTCGACCATTCTGCTTGGTCGAAAACATATCAAACTGCAACTGTAGAATTTTGCTCTCATTCTTTGCCTACCCATACGTGTTTGCTAAGATGTCTCACATAGCCTTTGTTGTGGGTTGATTGACAATATTATTGGCAATCTCCATGATGAGCATCTCAGAGAGCCAGATACGAGCATATGCATCATCTTGCTTACAAGAAGCATTAGCCACAGTCTTTGTTGAAAGAATTATATATTTATGTATTGTTTGGTCTTTTTATTTTCCTACGGTCTATCTTATGTAATTTACCCATAGGGTTTTCTCTATATAAGAGACCATAGGGTTCTCTAGAATAAACACAATTCTCATTCCCTCAAATATGGTATCAGAGCCTAGGGTTTAGGCTCTCCACCCGCTCCCCTCCCTCTCTCTCTCGCGAGCCCACCGCCGCCGTCAAAGACCTCCTCTCGGCCCCAGCCCCGCCGCCCAGCAGCCTTCTCGGGCCCAGTCCAGGGCACCCCCGCCGCACACCAACCCTCCCGGGGTGCCCCCGCCGCCCACCAGCCCTCCCGGGGTGCCCCTGGGTGCCGCCCAACCCTCCCGGGTGTCGCCCAGCACCCCTGCACCCAGCCCCGACCCTCTCTATTCACCGCCGACAGTGACCTAGTCGGCATCCCCTCCCCGGGCTGCCCTTTTTCGTCGGCGCGTTCGTCATCTACTATATGGATTTGGGTGCGTAAGTCTACATACGTACTCGAATCCTATGCAGTCAGTGTAGATGTCTATTTTGTCTGTATACAAAAAACCCTAGTTCTTTCTCTGCGGCGTTATGTCAGAATCAAAGGTTGATATGCCATCCGTAGGCGCTTTCAAAGGTCCTGCGCCAATTGTCAAGATGGATGGATCGAACTATGAGCTCTGGGCAATGCAGTTCATGAGTCTCATGAAGTCCAATAGTAAGAAGCACATTCTTACTGAAGACGAACCGGCAGAGAAGACAGGGATCTATGCCTCTTGGGAGGCTGATGACTTGTATGCCAAGGTCTGGCTCTCAGGAACTTTATCGATGGAGATTGCGAATGATGTTCTCCATCAGCCCACCGCCAAAGCGATGCGGGACATCCTCGCGGCGACATATTCCCAGGTCCGAAATGAAACCAAGATGCTACAACTTCAGCATGACATATTCACCATGAAGCAGAATGGGCGACCTCTTCATTCCTTGTATACATCCCTGAGAGGGATGTTTGAGAAACTATACAGCACTATTCCTCTGACGGACACACCCGAGCAGCAGAAGATATTCCGTAATGCTACCATGGTAGGCGTCCTTCTTGCGGCCCTTGATCCAGAATATGATGCGGCCAGATCACAGATTCTTGCAGATGCTACCATTCCTCCTATGGAGGAGGTTTATCAGAGGCTTAGTCGCATCTCAGTTCCCTCCAGCTCATCTACGCCACCTCCCTCTGCGATGGCGGCTTCCAGGGGACGAGGTGGCTCCTCTTTTTCGTTCCGTGGCCGTGGAAATGGAGGTCGTGGTGGTAGATCTCGTCTACCTTGCAGTTATTGTCGTCGTACGGGTCACTCATAAGATACATGTTATTCTAAGCATGGTTTCCCAACGTCTGCAAGGGTGGCCGAACATGTTGCATCTCCATCCTCGTCGGCTTCGGATCAGCGGTTTGAGGACCTGGTTGCTCGGCTACGGGATATAATGCCTACTGTTCCTACGGATTCATCTGGATGCTCTTCGGATATCGCTGCATCTGCTTCTGCCAGTACTTCTGCCACAACTAGCACCTCAGGTAGTGCTTTTAACACATGTTATAGTTCAGACATCTCCGATTGGATCATGGACTCTGGTGCAACGCACCATCTCTGTCGAGACAAAGACAGACTTATTTCCTACAGAGAGATTCCTTCAGGGCGGTCGGTGATCATTGCAAATGGGACTCATTCTCCCATTATTGGACAGGGGGAGGTTATGTTATCCTCTTCCATGCGCCTGAAGAATGACTTACATGCTCCTGATTTTTCGATGAACTTGCTATCCATTAGTCAGATTACAAAAGATTTGCATTGTCGTGTTATATTTGACCCATCCTCTCTTATATTTCAGGACATCTTAACGGGCAGAGTGATTGGCTGTGGTTCTGAGCAGGATGTTCTTTACCGTCTGAACCGGAGTTCTTATGCTGGAGTCTCTTCCCATGTTGTTGGATCTGTCTCACCCTATACCTGGCATCTACGCTTTGGACACCTACCTCTCCAGATGATGCGTCACCTTTTGCCTCAGATATCTCCCAGTTCGTCATTCCGGTGTGAAGCGTGTCAATTAGGGAAGCACCATAGAGCTAGCTTCCCCAGTCGTCAGAGTCGGAGTAGTAGCTCCCCGTTTGAGTTACTTCATGCTAATATTTAAGGTCCTAGTCGTGTCCCTGATCACCAAGGGCACATATTTTATCTTGTCGTGGTCGATGATTTTTCTCGTCTGTCGTGGATCTTTCTTTTGAAAAATAAATCCGAAGCTGGTGATGTCATCAAAAATCTTATAAATGAAGTTAACAATGTTTTCTCATCCAAAGTGAAATATGTTCGTACTGATAATGCTTTGGAGTTCTGTTCTCGATTTCTATCCCAATATTTGTGGTCAAAAGGCATTATACATCAAACTACATGTGCCTACACCTCCCAACAAAATGGAGTTGCTGAGAGAAAACATCGTCACCTACTGGATATTACTCGAACTCTTCTTATCCAAAGCTGTGCTCCTATCTCTTTCTGGGGAGATGCTGTCCTTACAGCCTGCTACCTGGTAAATCGTATGCCATCTACAATACTTGGTGAGAAAACTCCTCTCTCTATTATTTTTCCAGATAAAGAATTGTTCTCTCTCACTCCTCGAGTTTTTGGAGTTGTTGCCTTTGTTCATCAGCTTTCACCTGGTCTGGACAAGCTCTTACTTAGAGAGGCGAAATGTGTCTTCGTGGGTTATTCTCGAACGCAGAAAGGATACGGTTGCTATGACCCAGTAAATGGGAAGTACTTTGTCAGTGCGGATGTTACATTCTTTGAGTCGGTTATGTATTTTTCACCTGCAGGTGACAAATTGACCTCCAACTCATCTACTAATGAGGTCTATGTTCCTCCTCCTCCAACCGTGGACATTCCTGTGTCAAGTCCAGTTCCCAATATTGTGTCCACACCACCATTGCATCCGCCTCCACCACCACCACCTCCACCAAAAACATTAATATCTCCACTACCAAAGTACTATACACGTCGATCTGGTCCTGCTTAGGCTACACGACAATCATCCCGCATGCCCCAGGTTTGTCCAGATGTTACTACTAATGATGGGTCGATTAGTGTGCCTATGCAGGATGTGCCATTACAGGATGACTCGGGCCCGGTGACCTCAGTAGTCGATGATCTGGATGTCCCTACTGCGATGAGAAAGCAGAAACGCAGCTGTGCTACTTATCCTCTTGCTTCACAGGTTTCCTTTCATCGGCTTACAGGAGATTTTCAAAGATTTGCAGTAGCTTTATCCTCTGTGGAGATCCCGCAGACTTATCAGGATGCATTGAGAATTGATTGCTGGCGAACTGCTATGGAGGAGGAGATGGCTGCCCTACAGTCGAGGGGCACATGGACGCTGGTTACTGCTCCCCCGGGAGCATCTGTCGTTAGCTGCAAATGGGTATTCACTATCAAGTATCGTGCAGATGGCAGCTTGGATCGATACAAGGCACGGCTAGTGGCACGTGGTTTCACTCAGACGTATGGAGTGGACTATATGGATACCTTCTCACCAGTTGCCCGTCACTCCACTCTTCGTATTCTTCTGTCTGTCGCTGTGGTACGTGATTGGCCCCTATTCCAGCTGGATGTTAAAAATGCTTTTTTGCATGGGGATCTGTAGGAGGAAGTGTATATGCAGCAGCCTCCGGGGTTTGCTGCTGAGGGGGAGAATCATATGGTGTGCAGACTTCATAAGGCAATTTATGGCCTTAAACAAAGTCCAAGGGCATGGTTTCAGAAGCTTTCCCAGTTGATTGAAGACCAAGGCTTCAAGAGTAATGCAGATCACTCATTGTTCATCCAGAAGACTACTCGAGGTACAGTTGTCATCATGGTGTATGTTGATGACATTTTAGTCACAGGAGATGATGCACAGGGGATAGAGATGACCAAAGCGATGTTGGGTCGTCAATTTGTTACAAAGGATCTTGGCACACTACGATACTTTCTAGGACTGGAGTTCGCCAGGAATGCACGAGGTCTAGTAATGACCCAGAGGAAATATATTACAGGTATGCTGATTGAGACTGGCATGACCGGATGCAGACCGGCTACTACTCCTATGGATCCGAGCATGAAAGTGTACGATAATGATACAAAAGAGGTTGACAAGAGAAGGTATAGAGAAATGGTGGGGAAACTTCTTTTACATAACTATAACCCGACCTGATATTGCATTTGCAGTTAGCCGGGTGAGCCAGTTCGTGGAACAACCAAGACATATACATATGGATGCTATATATATGATACTAAGGTATGTAAAATCGTCTCCAGGCACGAGATTACTGTTCAAGAAGGAAACCAATTTATTTGTTTCTACATATGCAGATGCTGACTATGCAGGATGCCCTAAGGATCGAAAGTCCACCTCAGGCTTTGCTGTGTTTAATGGTAGCTCTCTAGTTTCTTGGAAAAGCAAGAAATAAACCGTCGTGGCTAGATCCAGTGCAGAATCTGAATATAGGGCTATGGCACAGGCAAGTACAAAAATGATGTGGGTTCGAGCTGTACTAGAAGATTTGCATGTAGATGTACCTCTACCCATGCAACTACATTGTGATAATCAAGCTGCATTGTTCATTGCCAATAATCCTGCCTTTCATGAGAGAACCAAGCATATTGAAGTAGATTGTCATTACACCAGAGACATGATCCAAAAGGGATTGATTTCTACTTCACATGTCAGTTCTGGGGAGCAGACTGCCGACATCTTCACCAAACCGCTTCTCAGAGGACCATTTCAGAAATGCACTTCCAAGCTGAGCATAATCGATATCTATGCTCCATCTTGAGGGGGAGTGTTGAAAGAATTATATATTTATGTACTGTTTGGTCTTTTTATTTTCCTACGGTCTATCTTACGTAATTTACCCATAGGGTTTTCTCTATATAAGAGACCCTAGGGTTCTCTGGAATAAACAAAATTCTCATTCCCTCTAACAGTCTTGTCCTCTTCCGTCAGAATGTGCTCCTTGTTATGCCACTGCATCAGGGTGCGAAACTGCATGGGCCGAAACTCGTAGTTGGTCCCATCCATCTTTATGATGGGAGCTGGGCCCTTGAAGGCACCGGATGAAAAAACATTACCCTTGTTTTTTGACATGGTAGCAAAAACGCCGACAGCTGGAACAAAACTAAGTAGGCTGTACAGAATGAGTCTACGCAATCACATATAGAGGATTGGTTGTATCTGTAGACTCATACAACCGTTCTCATCTCTTGTTGTTGTAGGGTAGAGACGAAAGTCGTGATTTATATGTTGAAAATTACGAAAGACCCCCTAAAGAATTGAGTTCATAATGCTCGTGCGCAAGGCAGCAGTGTGCGTGGACGCAGGTGCGCGCTGGGGCAGATGCACATGCGCTCACAGGCGCAGATGCACGGTGGAGGGGAGGGGGCACAGTGAACAGGTGCACTGGGGCATATTGTGCAGATCACATGTACACGCAGACTTGTGCGCATAGCGTAAGGTGCACAGGTGCAAGGGGCACGGGTGCGATGCGTGAATGGCACGTGCGCAATACGCGTGGGGCGTAATGGCGATGCGCGTAGGGCGCGATGTACGTAGGGCTTCATGTGGTGGCGGCTGGCAACACTGAGAAGGAGCCGGCGACGCGCACGCGAGAGGGGGTGTGTGTTGGGTTAGGATGGGATACAGGAACCCCTGTCTAGGAACGTTGCTCCGATACCATGTTGGGAAAAATGAATAGCTTAATTACTCATGAGACCCTATGGCTCTCTTATACAGGAGAAAAGCCCAAGGTAAATAGCAAGAGAGGTACATAAAAAAAATAAATTAAGGAATAACACTAAAGATGTACAGTAATCTCAACAAGAAGCAATTGGATATGAAGCACATGAACGCTTGTGCTTCCTAATAGCAACATGTAAATCAATATCCTCATCATCACCACCACCGACCTGATCATCAACCTCCTGAGACATCCCCTGCTGAGAAACAATATCAGTTCTATCATTAGAAGTAATATTGTCAGAACAAACCTGGTGTGTGCTAGATGACATACCAAGAACATGAGCAGGCCGTCAGCTATAGTGATGTGGTAATGGTGGAACCAGAATAATGGGAGGAGGTGGGGCTGATGGAGGTGATGGGGGAGGTGGTAGTGGAGATGGCAGTGGAGGTGGAATATAGAGCACATTATCCGTATCTGAAGGTGCCAACCTGCCACCTGTAGGATAAAAATACATGACAGACTCAAAAAATGTGACATCTACGCTGACATAATATCTCCTGTGTAACATATCATAGTAATGATAACCCTTCCGAGTTCTGGAGTACCCGACAAAGACACTTTTGGCATCCCTAGGAGAGAGCTTGTCAATCCCTGGAGATAACCGATAAACAAACGCAACAGATCCAAAAACATGAGGGGTAAGAGAGAACAACTCCTTGTCAGGGAAAATAAGAGAAAAAAATATATCTTCTCCCTCAGCACCGACGAGGGCTTGCGATTAATAAGAACGAGTCGTGAGAACCGCATTACCCAAGAATGAATGAGGTGTGCAACTCTGGATTAGAAGGGTACTTACGGGTGACATCAAGAAGGTGACCATGCTTTCTTTCAGCAACACCATTCTTCAACAAGAAAACCCAAGATAGACGACTAACACCATCCACATCAACTAAATAAAATCTAAGTCCCTGATGATCGAGAATACGATTTGGACCCCAAATGTCTACATGGAAAAACTCAAAAGTGGAGCTACTGCTCCGACTCTGAGGACTAGGGAAGACAAACCGATGATGCTTCCCTAACTGACATGCCTCACAGTTGAATGACGAGAGGGGTGAAATCTGGGAAAGGACATAATGCAGTTTCTGAAGTGGAAGTGACCGAAACACATATGCCATAGAAAGGAAGAGACCGACCCATTCGAATGGGAGGATAGTCCAGCATACGGTGTCTAGACCACTCGATAGAGCCCGCCCTGCTCATGGCCACAACCAATCACCCTGCCCGTAAGAATGTCCTAAAACACAAGAGGTGATGGGTCAAATATTGCTCGACAATGTAAATCCTTAGTAATATGACTAATATAAAGTAAATTTATTGAGAAATCAGAGGCATGCAACACATTCTGCAACCACATAGAGGGCATCAAGGTGGTGTCCTGCGATTGGGGAATACGTCTCATCTGCTATGACCACAATCCTTGGAGAAAGCTGCCCGTAGGCTATGAGATGATCTCTATCTCCACACAAATGATGTGTTCCACCAGAATCTATGATATATTCTGAGATATCTGAACCACGATAAGAAGTAGAGGCATGAACACTACCCGAGGTACTAGCTCCTGTAGTAGCAGCAATGTCCAAGTTGTTCTCTAAAGTAGATGAAGGGGTATTAGCCGGAGCATGATGTCTTTCCATCGAGACACTAGCTCATCATATCGTTATCCTGCTATGCTATGCGTGTAGGACATTGGGAAACCATGCTTGGAATAGCATGTATCTTCTGTATGACCGGATCGATGACAATAGGAATAAGGTGGCCCATAACCATGTCCACCTCTACCATGTGATCCCCGTCTACGGAACTGAGATGGACCACCTCTTCCGTGAGAGGTCGCAATGACAGAGGAATTCAGCATTGGAGCAGGAGTTGAAATATTCATCCGGCTCAATCTACGGAAGGCCTCCTCCATGGGAGGAATGGTAGCATCAGCCATTATCTGGGAGGAAGAGGCCTCTCCATGCTCTCAAGCGGCCAGTTATTGGAGATCTCAAGCTCTTTATGCTCTCTATACTTAAAATATTTTATCTTCATTCTCGAGTAAATTCTGTGTCGAAAGTTTTGTAAACTTGTGAATTATATTTTATTGCTAATATATTTTATTTTCAATATATTGTAAACACGTATTTGAATTATAGATCCTTTAATTTGAGCGAGATAAAATCTCCCTTTGGGAGTCGTCCTAGGAAGGATATAGGTTGTACGAGTGGTCATGCTACCCTTGATTTAAAGTAATGTGTGATGATGGAAGGAAGCTTCACCAAGAGAGCAAAGGGAAAATCTTAAAACTGGTTTTTGGATCATGATTTTCACCCGCTTGGATTTCCACGCAAAAATCATTATGCATTATGGTTTAATCTTCTCTAATTGTAACTATGTGGTTTGTGAATAAATTCAAGTTGTTTTTATTATTGGTATTAATGTATATCACACAATTTACCCACATGTTGTCTCGTTCTCTCTTAATATTAATGGTATGGGTGTTATAATAAAAGATTAATCGATCACAAAATGTCTTAATTGTAAACATGGAGCTTGTATACTCAATCATCCATAGTGGCAAAATCGATTACATCATCAAATCAGATTAACTATTAGATGACGCATTGACTGCTCAATGTTTGATTATGGATCAATTAAGGTTTGACTATTGATCGACCCTGATGTAAATGAAACAACGTTGATCACTTTGTAATGTTAGAAAAAGTTCAAGAACATGGAAAAAATCTAAATCAAGTTTCTACTTAGCGCAATTTGGTGTCCTTGAATTGAATACCTCGAAGTGTATATAGACCGACAAAGCCACACATAATCAATTGTGCGAATACGATTAATATGTATTGATTGCGCAGAAAGCCTCCACAAATATCCAACCCTTAATTAGATTGGCTCTAATACCAAGTAGAAGACAACCAAAATAAAGAAAAATATACGAATGAAATAATTTATAGAGAAACAAGATTTTATCACTTGTGCCCTTTTTAACTTCTGAAATATCAGTTTTGCCCCGATCTTCATACAAAATTCATAGTTTTGCCTTTCTGTTAAGGTAAAATAGGGACATATATGATATTACAAAAGGGCATAACTATGAATTTTGTAAGAATACAGGGGCACAATTGATATTGCAAAAAAATGGGCATAACTGATATTGTAGAAGTTAGAAGGGCACAAGTGATAAAAACCCTATAGAAAACCTATCTCAATGGAAGGGAAAAACATAAGAATTGGATTCCCTATCATGCGTAGAAAACTTGGGTTATTTTTACTTGATTAGTTTACAAAAAAAAGGGAGGATAAGTTGCATATATAATCATACCGGATTAAATGGACCCTCACCCAAGACCCATCAGCCCGTAATTAGAAAATAGCTAATAGATCCCCACTCCAGTGGATAAAAGATATAGTTATTATCCCAAAGTTTATAATACAATTTTAATCAGCGTACATGCAGTACATTAGAGGCTCATATCATGTGTTCAATTTGTTATAACTGAGATGGAAAGAACCATAAATTCCAGCAAACTTCCCTTTACATGGGCTCAACACGATTCGTTTATTTTGTTTTCCCTTTCGTTTTTTCTTGCATTGTGCAGCAACCGTAATAATCTTAATATTATTTTATTTTAAAAAGAGATAGAACACATTCATTATCTGAAACTTTATAACAAAATACGGTTATTCCCACGGAACCTACAAATGTAATTTATTAGTGCGAGATAAAAAACAAATTTTGGTTCTCATCTTGTCAGTGACAAATTTATAGAGAATAGAAAGCAATTGATAAGGAAATATTAATGCCAGCACACTTCCCTATACATAGATCCCACACGAGATTCATATATGCATTCAGTCATTACGCTTAAACCAGTGAATATGATGGATCTTCTTTTTCCCTTCACATCGTGCAAGAACATTAAAAAAAGATGGAACACATTAACAATCTGAAACTTTATAACACAAAAACATCCCACCGAACCTACAAACGTAGCTCATGAGTGCAAGGAAAAAAACTGGAAAAATTTGGTCCTTATTTTGCCAGTGACTATTTTTTTAGAGAAAATAGAAAGCAAACTATGATTTTCAATCTACCTGAATGATTATGTCAAATAAGCGCCTTCCTTTATTAACATCCCAATCTAATGTCTCACCGAAGGAGAGTTTGACAGTGTAATTGCCATTCTCAAGCCCAAGACCATAGTATCTTAAGGACGATGGTGACAATCTTGTATCCTGATATAGCTCTGAGGTCGGTGTGTTTGAGAACTTGGAAGTAATGGACATGAAATATGAGGGTGTCCCAACATCAAGGAACCTTCCAACACCACTGACTGCCCATTTATTGTCAGCTGTCACAAAGTACGATGCCGATGTGAACTTCTTATCGTCAATTTCATATTCAGGTCCATTTGGAGATGCTACTGCTTGAGAGCCACCACAATTTATTGCGAATCGAGAATCTGCAATTGTTTAAATTATATAATCCGAAGGCAATAACTAAAAAAACACTTTCTGCAAGCAACCTATTTAGTAACAGCACACAAAAATTTAGTAGTGGCACAGAAACAGAGGAACAATAAAAATCAAAATCAATTTCTTCTGAAGAGATAATATTCTCTTAAAAATAGCCAAATGGTAGAATTGGAATTTTATCTCATAATGCAATGGGAACACTTGAATGAATGCATCTGGCAGCCTCAGGTACGAAAAGCATTTAACTTACGGCTAGGTGAACCATGACGACAGGGAATGTCTCTTTGTAAGCATCGTAGTCCAGGAAAAATACTGCAAAGAAAGAGTTTATATCACCACATTTCAGTTAAAATGTCAACAACAAAAACAATAACAAAGCCTTTCCCCACATTAAGTAGGGCCAGCTAAAGTGTCGTTCTTTGATAAAGTTCGTAAGCCTTGCAAATATTTTATAGCCAAGGGAATCCAAAGGAGTATGCTACAAGCTCTAAATTCCTTTCTTGCATACATGACTATAACTTATTATAAGTACGGTAATCAATGATAACTCAGCCATTGCTGGTCCTAAGATGAAGAAAATGAGGAGGGTTATTAAGTAGCCAACAGCTAGCATAAACCAATAGGATCTTTCAACATGGATTTAAGCAGACATTTTGATTTCGACATATGGACTTCATTGGGGCGTTCCCTGCTAGCGACACATTGCATCGTCTGAATGCAATGAGAAGTTGGAAAGGGTTACTACATTATTGTCCGGATGTAGTTCAAAATTTGCAAGGATTCTCGCATGAGGAACGCATGTTGGACGCAATCTGATGCATGTGAGTAAATAAGCTATCCGATGCATCTCTGCACGGACGCAATCCAAAATTTGCAAGGGTTATCGCATGTTGGACGCATGCGAGGAAAGAAGTTATTCCAAAAAAGTTCGCAAAAGAAGTTGCATATATGTAGTTGGAATATTGACACTTTGACTGGTAAATCGATGGAGATGGCATGTACGATGGAAAGAAGGATTAGATACTATGTCTTCAGACGAAATGGATTGGAGAGAAAGCAAGGAAGATCGAGATGGCATGCTTCAAACTATGGTTGTTAGATTATGTAGTAGAGGGGCATGTTAAGTCCTATATCATCTATAAGCGGAACTCCGTTCTGTATGTAGGGATATATAAGAAGCCCCACACCCCATCTATTCATTGAGAGAATAACAATAGAATATGTGGGACTAGAGGCCTTCTCCTGTGGTTTCATCCCACTCCCTCACGGAGTATACACCTAAAATCCTTAGCATTATACTGTTTTATTTATATGCTCTTGTTTTGATTATCGATTTGAATCCTTATTCTTTATTTTCAACAATGGTATTTGGGTAAAGAAAATGGTCGAAATGATGTTGGAGTAGTTGTTCATAGGGATTTGATGGATAGTGTGGTTGAAGTGCAAAGATCTAGAGAACGGATTATTTCGCTAAAATTGGTTCTTGAAGAACCTTGAATGTCATCTCAGTTTATGTACCACAAATTAATTTAAAGGAAATGATTAAAGAATACTTTTAAGAAGATTTAGATAAGATTAGGCAAGAATCCCATAAAGAGAAATGATTTGCATAGGTGGAGATTTCAATAGACATGTGGGTAAGGATGCTTTAGGTTATGTTAGCATTCACAGGAGATATGGCTTCGAGGTTATAAATAAAGAGGAAAAAGTCATCCATGATGCTTAAGGGCCTATGGCCTTTTCATAAAAAATACTCTCTTCGTGGAGAGAGAGAGGAACATTTCATTAGTTATTAAAGTGGCCCAACTAAAACACCGACAGATTACTTTGTGTGGAATGAGAAAATGAAGAAGTTGTATTCCTCATGGCCCTAGAGCTCTCTAATATAGGAGAAAAGCTCTATGGAAATATTACATAAAGTAGACTGGAGAAATAAACAAATATAAATTAGAACAAAGAAATATAAGAATCTCAATACTCCCCCTCAATATGGAGCATATATGTCTATCATGCTCAGCTTGGAACAACCATGGTGAAAAGGATCTGTTGGAGTATTTGGTAGTGCGCCATATTGAGTTGTAGCAGGGTAAATGGATCCTGGAGAAGATCCATTTACCCCATCCAGTGTTTAGTCCCACACTGCCTAGTGGTGGGACTTGGAGGCTCTGGAGAGGCTATATAAGGAGCCCCAGACCTCCTGTACTCATTGAGAAAAACCAATGCATAGCATGCCCCTTTGCGGGCTTCTCCCGTGGTTTCATCCCGCTCCTCACAGAGTAGGGTTCCACGTAAAATCATGGTGTTCCATGTTCTATCTTTCTTGTTTATGCTCTGTTTATCAACCGCTTCCGCATTCTTCATATTTTATAACATGGTATCAGAGCGGGTTCGATTCTCGTGATTTTATGCTCTTTATTTTTCGAGATTCGAGTTGATGTTGAAGATGTATCTCTGAAGATCAGTGTATTGTTCATATTCATATTTTGTTCGAGAGATTTTATTTTAGGGTTCTTCGAAACCCTAGATGATGTCCAGCACACATCTCAAGGCTGCAGCCCCGTTCTCGCAAATACAAGGCGGAGCCCTGCGCCAGATCCAACAAGCCGCAGCCCTAGATGCTCCATTCCTGCACCTCCAGGCAGTGGCGCATCGTGCGCACAGGCACCGATTCAGGCATCGCGGTCACAGGCACGCCCTCCCGGCGCATCCCTTCCGACTTCCTGGCGGCGTAGAGCACCTCCATCACCCTTTCACAAATCTCCAGCAGCGAATCCTAGCGCGCGCTCTCGAATCCCGTAGTTGGTGGCGCCACGCACCTCTCAGAGCACTGGTGGAGCCCGTGCCCTAGCATATCTTCTCGGAGCGCTATCAATCGGGGCAACGATTCATTCCTCCAGGCGGCGACGTTGCCAGCAGCGAGCCCCATAGGCCCCAACCTCCATGCGCATCTGTAGGCGAAGGAGCCCCTGATCGACGCAACCACGCGACCAGGCACATCTGCGCCACCTATCTCCCCCCTGGCGGCGCGCGTCAAGAATCAAAGACGCGGGCGACGACGCTCCACGAGGTGTGCACTCGCATCTCACGTGCGAGCCCCCTACGCGCGAAAGATCGCCGCGCGATACCACGGCCCAAGCAGCGTTGCCGCCCTATTCCAGGCCGCCTTCCCTTCAGCTGTGGCGGCAAGCCAAGCACAGATCAGAAGACCCCATAGGGGTGGCGGCACTATTAAGAGGAGGCGCCAGAATCCCCGATGGAGGCGGCACCCTTTTTGCGATGGGTTCCCATGGGAACCCTAAGAAACGCCCACGGTCCTTTAAAAAAAAAGAGAGAGAAGTGGGGAGAGAAGCCCAATAGTGGGCTGGAAAATTCAAAGTGGACCAGCGTTATAAAAAAAAATTTGGGCCACAAATGTTTTTTTTTTAAAAAATGGCAGATCAGTTCAAAAATGTTGTTTTGTAAAAAAAAGGAGCGTACAATAAAAAGCCGTACGCAAATGTTTTTGGAAAAAAATAGAGAGAGAAAAGCCGGAAAAAAATGTTAAACGGTTTAAAAAATTGCAAAAAAAAGAGAGCCGTAAAAAAAAGAATGAAACGGCCAACATTATTCATGTTTTGAAAAGCCAAAAAGTTGTGATCGGCTAAGTGGTTTGTTTTGTCCTCATCATTGTTGTCTTCTCCCAACTTTATCGATGTTCATTTTCCGACAAGTATGGGAGAAAGGGGGAGTATATATAGAGTCACAGGTCTTCTTCCATCCATATTCAGATGTTCGAGATTCACAGGCAGACTTCCAGACCATTCAGATTCCAGACTCTACAGTTGTTCAGACTCGACGATATTTCCGAGTCTCCAGTTTCAGACACGCACGAGTGTGCGGTCATTTTCAGATGTGCATATGTTGCCACCATTATTCTTGTTGTTGTTCGGCAAGAGTTTTCATGTGAGCCATAGGGACTCCAGAGTAGAGGACCATTTCCTATGCCATGTTGGCAAGGATTTTCATGTGGTATCATAGGTACACCAGAGTAGTGTATCATTCTCTGAGCCAGATGGGAGAGACCTAGTTCTCCGACGGGAGACTTATTTCAGACTCCATTCTCCAGCGACCGTGGATTCCGACGAGGATTGCACAGCCACAACGCCTTTTCAGTTAGGCCCTTTTCAGAGATGGAGCAGTTGTCCACATTATTGTGGCAGGCCAGAGTACTCCGATGAGGAGACCCATTTCTAGTTGGAGCGAATCTGACAGGCGCAGTTCAGAGCGCATGCTCTCCGACGAGGAGATTCAGTTGACTCACACTCCAGCCCGTTCGTCCTCCTCACCTGCACGACATGAGAAGCAACATCCTCGACTGTAGCAATGTGCGCGTTGGGGTGATATTGTCCGTAGTGTCCTGTAGTGTGAGTTGAGTTTCTTTCTGTTTGTTTGTCCAAGCTGAGCATTGCATGCTCCATCTTGAGGGGGATTGTTGGAGTATTTGGTAGTGCGCCATATTGAGTTGTAGCAGGGTAAATGGATCCTGGAGAAGATCCATTTACCCCATCCAGTGTTTAGTCCCACATCGCCTAGTGGTGGGACTTGGAGGCTCTAGAGAGACTATATAAGGAGCCCCAGACCTCCTGTACTCATTGAGAAAAAGCAATGCATAGCATGTCCCTTTGAGGGCTTCTCCCGTGGTTTCATCCCGCTCCTCACAGAGTAGGGTTCCACGTAAAATCATGGTATTCCATGTTCTATCTTTCTTCTTTATGCTCTGTTTATCAATCGCTTCCGCATTCTTCATATTTTATAACAGGATCCCCGCGCAAGAGCTTTCGTAAACATGTATGCAATCTGATCGCCTGAAGCAACATGAGAAGTGGCAATTAACCCCTTCTAGATCAAATCATGAGTGTAGTGACAATCTACTTCAATATGTTTTATTCACTCATGAAAATCTAGATTGTTAGCTATGAACAACGCTGCTTGATTATCGCTTTGAATGTGCATAATAAAAGGCACCTCAATAGTTAGGTCAGTCAAGAAAGACTTGACCCACATCATTTATGTACTCCCTTGGGCCATAGCTCTATATTCGGGTTCAACATTGGATCGAGCAACAACTATTTGTTTCTTACTTTTCCATGAGACCAGTGAGCTACCAATAAACACAATGAAGCATGTAGTGGATTTTCTGTCCCCGGGACATCCAACATAATCCGCATCTGCACATCCAAACACTGTGTAAGACGTATCTCTTCTGAAAAGAAGACCTGTACCTGGAGAAGATTTCAAATATCTCAAAATCATGCAGACTGCATCCATATGAACCTGTCTGGGCTGCTCCATAAACTGACTAACCCTACTTACTGCAAATGATATACCAGGCCTAGTAATAGTAACATATAACAACTTTCCTACCATCTCTCTTTATCTTCTTTGATCCACCTCTCTAGAATCATCATCATAAAGCCTAGCATTAGGATCCATTGGTGTAGTGGTAGGTCTGCATCCTGTCATGCGTGTCTCAGATAGAAGATCAGTAACATACTTTCTTTGTGCCATAACCATACCATTCTGATTCCGTGCAAACTCTAAGCTAAGGAAGTAACGTAGTGTGCCAAGGTCCTTGGTCACAAATTATTGTCCAAGGAAGTCCTTAGCTGCCTGAATCACTGTTCATCACTGCCAGTAACAACAATGTCATCAACATAAACCAGAACAACAACAATACCTATATGAGTTCTCTAAACAAAAAGAGAATGATCTGCAGTGGATCTAACAAACCCCTTCTGTTCAATCAATTCTAAAAGCTTCTGAAACCAAGCCCTTGGACTTTGCTTAAGACCATATATGGCTTTGTGAAGTCGGCACACCATAGTGGACTTCCCCTCAGCAACAAACCCTAGTGATTGCTGCATATAAACTTCCTCCTGTAGATCACCATACAATAATGCATTCTTTACATCCAATTGGAAAAGCGGTCAATCAAGTACCACATCAACTACAATAAGAATCCTCAGTGTCGAGTGTCATGCAACATGAGAAAAAGTGTCTTGGTAATCCACCCAATAGGTTAAGGTGAACCCACGAGCAACAAACCTTGCCTTATATCTATCCACAGTGCCATCAACTCGGTGTTTCACAGTAAACACTCACTTGCTGCCAACAATAGACGTACCTGGTGGAGCATGTACAACACTCAGCGTACCATGAGACTATAAAGCTACCATCTCCTCCTTCATGGCCAGACGCCATTGGCTACTCTGCAATGCCTTCTGGTAAGCAGACAGTCCCACAACAAACTTCTGAAATCCTTGGAAAGACGGTGCAAGGAGACATGGGAAGCAAGAGGATGCATAGTGCATGCACGCCTTTGCTTCCGCAGAGCAATGGGCACATCTAGATCCTCATCACGTGCAGAAGATATATCCTCCAACACCTCCTGTACCTTAGTCTGTACATGCAAATCACCAGTGCCATTAGAAGAATTCAAATATTCAGAACATACCTTGGGCGTGGCGGATGATGGAGGAGGCACATAAGAATGGGGCCTTCACTGATAAACCTGCAGGTAGAAAGTAGGCGGTGGTGGTGGAGGTGGTGGTGTTGACGATGTAATAGAGATAGGAGGTAGAGGCATATAGATCTCTTTTCCATCCTCAGAAGGAATGAGCTTGTCACCTGTGGGAGAAAAAAATACATAATGGACTCAAAAAAGGTGACATCAGCACTAACATAGCATCTTCGCCGAATATGATCAAAGCAACGATATCCCTTTTGGGTTTTGGAATGCCCAACAAACATACATTTGACAGTTGTGGGAGAGAGCTTGTCAAGAGCAGGAGACATTTGATGAACAAAGGCTACAGAACCAAAGACACGAGGCGTAAGTGAGAAAAGATATGTTTTGGGAAATGCAATCAAGAACAGGATCTCCCCCAGAATCGAAGAAGGCATACGATTTTAAGGTAGCAAGCAGTTAGAACCACATCCCCCTAATATGAATGAGGAGCACGACTATAAATCAAAAGACTTCTGGTAACATCCAGAAGATGGCGGTGTTTCTGTTCCGCTACCCCAATATGCTGGGAAGTATAAGCACACGATGTCTGATGCACAATACCATGAGACCTAAGGAATTGAGAGAGCTGAGTACTGCAAAATTCTATAGCATTATTCGAGCGTATAAATTTGACTTTTACAGAAAAAAGTGTTCTTTATTTCAGTAATAAATGACTGGATAACATGACCAGCATCAGACTTGATCTTAAGAAGGAAGACCCAAGACAACCTCGAAAACTCATCCACAACAACAAAAGATAAAAACTATGCCCCTAGTGATCTGGAACATGACTGGGACCTCAAATATCACAATGAATTAACTCAAACAAACCATGACTACTCTGACTATGATGACTGTGGAAAGTGAACCGATGATGCTTCCCAAGCTGGCAGGCCTCGCATTGAAAGGTAGAGCGAGGAGAAATCTGAGGAAGAACATGACACAACTTTTGCAGAGGAAGATGACCGAACCAAAGATGCCAGATATAGGGTGAGACCGATCCAATATGAAGAGAAGAGGCACCGACATAAGGAGATTGAACCTATCTATAAAGACTTCCTTGCTCACAGCCAGATATAATCACCCTGTCCATGAGAATGTCCTGAAACACAAGAGCAGAAGGATCAAATATGGCACGATAGTGTAAATCCTTGGTAATTTCACGAATTAATAATAACTTCATAGAAAATTTAGGAGCATAAAGAACATTCTGAAGCCGCATGGAGGCTTCATAGAAAATTTAGGAGCATAAAGAACATTCTGAAGCCGCATGGAGGGAGTTCACTGCACCACTCCCTGACCAGTAATGGGAGAGTGTATCCCATCTGCTATCACGATTGATCGTCCTGACTGAATCAGACGGTAAGTACTAAACTGTCCTCTATCACTACATAGATGATGCTAAGCTCCTGAATCCATGCTGTTAGCAATGTGAGCCCCGGGCGAACCACTCCTACAATAAATGTTATTGTAATAAATGATTTATCAATAAAAGTTATTGATTATTTTTCACTCCCTTTTTGAGATTGAATGAATGAATGCACTATAAGGTCCCTTTGTACAATAAGGGATATGTACCATGGCCAACTTGATGATCATACAACTGTTGATTCATTGAATGAATCATAGAGGCTGATGCTTGGATGAATATCTAAGGAGTTAGATAGAGGACTCATCAAGCATCATCAAATGATTGTTAAGTGATGATCTCCAGTCTGAGTAGGAGATGGCAATCCTTTCTCATATGGCTGATATCTGATCGACCTCTTGATGCAGGTCCTCTACATGGGAATAGTGATTCGGAGGTCTCAGATTAGTTGAGTCAATGGGTTGACTTAACGAGATCGAGATAACCAAAGACCTATGTTGAATGCTGTCACAGCATAGGCATGCATCCTCTGACAGGAAACAGATGTGTTGCTATATGTCTGAATGTGTACATTTGGCAGACCAATAGGTTGAAGACCTAGCCAAGGTCTATACACCGGCGAGCGGGTGTGCATGTAAGGACATATGAGTAATACGATCTCTCAAAGGGATCATACAGGTTCACTTGTGAACCGGGAGACATGAGCTCACTCATGAGGTATTGAGACTGATCAAATTCCATGCATGGTCGTCGTACTTTGGAAGCATGACATGAATTTGAAGGTAAGATATATGCTTTGGGAAAGCATATGATCTATACTAATTCCCAATGACCAAGATTGAGAAACTTAATGATCAAACCCTGAAGATGACAGTATAAAAGTGATCTACATCTTCAGAATGATCATAGGTCTTCCAGTATGCAGGATGTACATGTATTGGGAATTCCTGAGGGTGATGTGATCATAAACGATTGTATAACCATGACACTTCCATTCCTAGGGAGTGATGAAACAAGTTTGGATTTTAGTGACTCCTCTCAATAGAGAAGTGACCCAATCTTAGTCCATGTATTGGATATTGATCTGAATGAGATTCAGATGCAATGAGAAGATTAGATCTACGGTTTTGATTTGATCAAGCATCAGTGGGAGGTCCATAAGATCTGCATTTGAGATATGATCTCAACATCCAAGTCACTATACGTGGAACAATACAATCGCCCTGTCATTATCTCCAAGTATCTGCGGAGAAATCGCATTATTCTTGAAAGGGTTCAAGAATAATTCCATAGATCTAAGCATTAAATAATTAATGATTAAATGTGATTTAATCATCTTGATGTGTGTGAAAATTATCCAATGTAATTAAATATGATTTAATTATTGTGGATAAGAATAATGTGGATAGAAATATCCAATTATTCATAATATATTATAAATATGATTATAATCTATTAAAGAGAGCTAATTATAATTTATATTTGTTGATTAATTAATAATGTGTATTGGATACCCATTGTGTAATTAATTGAAAATGTAAATTATATTTTGTTTTGGGTTGTGAATGTGATTCACAAATTATCAATGGCAAGATTGCAATATTCTCAAAATTAATTATGAATTATTTTTGAAGAATAAATCACAACAAAAGTTGTTGGAAATAATAATGGAGATTTCCGTAGAGATATGCAATCTCATGAAATCTCATGAGATTGCCTCCATAAGGAATAAAGTGGACGGCCACCAAGTCCTACTTGGAATGGATGGCCGTCCACCGTGATATACATGGGAGATGTAATCTCCATGTATATTCTCTCCTTATTTGGTTGATGTAATTTAGGATTGATTTATATTTGATTTTGTCAAATATATTTTGATATCAATTAAATCATAATTTGATAGTTTTTACCAACAACAATCTTGACCATTGGATTGGACATAAATCAATCTCATCCATTGATTTTATATGTCCCATGGATTGAGATCCATGGATCCCAAAATCCTATGAATAGAGAGGCATACCATGCTCTCTAGGGCTATGCAATTTTGGAGCACATCTCTCTCTCTCATTCTTCTTACACGCCAACTCTCTCTCTCTCTTTCTTGGTGGCCATTCACCAAACCCTAGAGGAGAGACTCGTCGTCGCCTTCGCCACCGCGCCGCTGCTTCGACGTTCTTCGGTTCTCCGTCTTCTTGGAGTGTACGCTCACGAAGAGGACGTTCGATCTCGTACGACGAGATCAGGAGTTCACCGTGCTTGGATCGACTTGTTGGATTAAGAGGATCACGTGGTTCATCCTCGCGCTCGTAAGCGACCTCCCCGACGATCGGACTTGAGATAGGAGGTCTCTTCTCTTAGAGACTAGATCAACCATGCTTCAAGAGGTATTCCTTATACTTGTTGTGGTTCTAGATGAAACGATCCGAGAATCGTTCTTGGATCATGTGGTTTCATCGCAATGAAAATTTTTAAATTCCGCTACACATAACAACTAGCATGACTAGTCGTTCTACGTTGTATTCGATACGACGATCACGCTTCCGTGATGCGCTTGAGGATAATACCATATCCTTCAAGAGGTATCAGAGCCTTAGGTCGAAGGTTTTTTGGATACGATCCGCAAACCTAGGACGACTTGGGTTCGATAAGGTCGCGAAAGTTTTTTGTCGCATTTGATTTTCGCACATCTGTTTAGTGAATAAATTCGGCCATGTTTAAAATGTTTAAACACGAAATAATCACTTGGATTTTGTTCCCCATTAAATAAGGAAACCATACGATATGAATTTGCGTAATTTGGATTCTGTTTGCTCGAGATATGGTTGTTTTAATGAACATGTATTCACTGTTACGGGAACTGCGAATCTTAATATGATTAATGTGTTAATTATTGTTTTGATCCGCCTTGAAATGCGTGAAATATCACTTGGGTTCTGCCCTAAATCAAGTTAGCAATCTTTGAAAATTGAGTTTGTCTAATTTGGATTTAAATTGATTGAGATATGTTAATTTTAGTGAGTAGGGGTCACTACTGAAATTACAGTCCTAATCGAGAATCATGTGATTGTCAATTAGTGAAATTAATTGTTAATTTCATGAAATAATTATGGAAAATATTTTTGAAATATTGGAAGACGATTATTTCCTTAATTGACTTGGCCTCAACCAATTAATTGATTAGATTTGATCTAAATCATAATTGGAAACACAATAATCAAACTTGATGCTTGAATAAGATTGGGAATTTGTGTAGCAAATTTCCTTATAATAAAAAATATTTTGATTATTACTATATGGTATAATTTCGGTTGAAGAACCGATGATCATCTCAAGGACAAATTGATCTATCTGGCATTATCCTTTCCTGAGGTGGATATGATGTCTAGTCGGAGAGCATTGGAGTAGCGGGTTGCAACGTATGTGGTCCGTACTGACCATGACAGCGGGTAGGGACTCGATAATGCCGGAGAAAATTAAGGTGTATTTTCTAATTATTAAAAGTCGAATTAATACGTACTTTGAAATATTACCATATATACTGAAGTAAAATAATCAAGTTTATTGATTAAATTGGATTGATAATTAATTTAATATGATTAAATTGATTATGTCCAATTGAGACACTCTATTGTTGTGAATAGAGTTGTTATTTACCTTGGAAGAATTAATTATATGAATATGATTCATGATAATTGATTAAAATTTCAATATGAGGTGGAGGATCACATAAGTGACATCCATGGTCTCCCGTCAAGGTGAAGGGTTCCGTCGCTAGGAATTGCATGTGGGAGACGCCTGTCCGAAGTGACAGCTCCTGTATGCAAGCGCATCTGGATCGGGCTCGTCGCTTCTCGAAAGAGTAAGGACGTATGCGTAGTGACCCCAATATTGGGTCCTCATATTATTGGGGCGATATTGGATTGCGCATAGCGAGTTGTATTCATGTTGACGGTTGGTTCAATTAATGACGGGTCAACATCACCTTAGGGGTGGTGGGCCCGAATATTAAAGACCGAATTGGGAAATGCAAGTTGGACTTGCAAGGCAGAATGTGTTCCCGCTTCTCTTTATTGGAGTCATAGGTTCTCATATTATTGGGATATGACAAAGATAAGGAGGAGATCTCAGTTCTTGCTTGAGATATAACTGTAAGTATATCTCTTACTTTGAAAGTGATTAAGGGAATAAACTTTCAAGGTTGACATAGCAAGAACAATTTGATTTAAAATACCTTAATCAAACATTATAAATTTGAATATATATGATTATATCTTCTGATATAGTGCATTCTTAATTTCAGAAAATGAAGTCCTTGAACCCACTAGGCAGGCTTCTTGAGGTCAACCAATTGACCAGTCCAAATTACTCGGATTAGATCCGTAATTTGGAGCTTGTTCTTTCTGCTGAGCGCATAAGTTATGTGCTCTCCGAGAACAAGCATGAAAGCCTTAAATCCAAGGAAGAAAAAGCATACAATGACAAGTATGATGAAGATCATGTCTTGCTAAGATGCTATATCATGGGTTCTCTATCCAATGTTCTTCAAAAGCAACATGTGGAGATGAGCACATTCCAGGAGATAATGCAAAATCTAAAAGATATGTTTGGTGACATAAACCGCACCTAGCGTTACAATATTATGAAAGAACTCGTTCGCTACAAGATGCAGGAAGAAACTTCGGTTCGAGAACACGTACTCAAAATGTTTCGGTACTTGTCTGAACTGGAGACTCTTGGGGCAAATATGGATGTAGACATGCAAGCTGACTTCATTCTGTTGCCTTTGCCCAAATCTTTCAATAATTTTGTGGTTTCATTCCACATGAACAAGTTGGACTTGTCGAACGCTGGTCTTCTTGCTGCATTAAAGTCTGCAGAAGACGTAATGAAGAAGGATGGTCCCGCTGGCAGTGCAATGGTTGCACAAGTCAGAGGGAAGCGCGGTCGGAAGCAAGGTTCTCGGAAGGGCCCAGCCCAGAAGAGAAAGAAGAAGAGTCAAGGCGTTGGCTCATCTTCTAGTGCATCCACACTGTTAGCGTCGAAGAAATCCGACGTTTGTCACCACTGCAAAAAGTCGGGGCACTGGAGGCATAATTGCCCGGAATACCTGAAGTTGTCAGACAAAGGTAAAGCCCCAGCAGATATGAAATCTACCTTCATTATTGAAACTAGCTTTCTCGTTGGACGAGAAGGAAGTTGGGTTGTAGATTGTGGTGCTTCTGTTCATGTATGCAATTTGTTGCATTTGTTTCAAGAAACTAGAAATCATGAGGAAGGGCAGATAGTCATCCAGATGAGATCTGATGCAAGTGTTGCAGCAGTCGCTGAAGGCACTTGTCGACTATCATTATCTAGTGGTAGAGTCCTACTACTTAAAGAATGTCTTTATGTACCTGAAGTTAGAAGGAATTTAATATATTGTTATAAAATATGAAGAATGCGGAAGCGATTGATAAACAGAGCATAAACAAGAAACATAAACATGAAAGACCATGATTTTACGTGGAACCCTACTCCGTGAGGAGCAGGATGAAACCACGGGAGAAGCCCTCAAAGGGGCATGCTATGCATTGCTTTTCTCAATGAATACAGGAGGTCTGGGGCTCCTTATATAGCCTCTCCATAGCCTCAAAGTCCCACCACTAGGCGGTGTGGGACTAAACACTGGATGGAGTAAACGGATCTTCTCCAGGATCCATTTACCCTGCTACAACTCAATGGGCGCACCACCAAATACTCTAACACTCCCCCTCAAGCTGGAGCATGCAATGCTCAGCTTGGACAAACAGAAAGAAACTCAACTCAACGCTACAGGACACTACGGACAATATCAACCCAACGCGCACATTGCTGCAGTCGAGGACGTTGCTTCTCATGCCGTGCAGGTGAGGAGGATGAACGGGCTGGAGTGTGAGTCAACTGAATCTCCTCGTCGGAGAGCATGTGCTCTGAACTGCGCCTGTCAGAGTCACTGCAACTGAAAATGAATCTCCTCGTCGGAGTACTCTGGCCCGCCACAATAATGTGGACAACTGCTCCATCTCTGAAAAGGGCCGAACTGAAAAGGCCGTGGTTGTGCAATCCTCATCGGAGTCCATGGTCGCTGGAGGATGGAGTCTGAAAATAGTCTCCTCTTCGGAGAACTGGGTCTCTCCCATCTGGCTCAGAGAATGGTGCACTGCTCTGGTGTACCTATGGTACCACATGAAAACCCTTGCCAACATGGCATAGGAAATGGTCCTCTACTCTGGAGTCTCTCTCCGGAGATCTCGAAACTAGGCCTCTCATCTTGGAGTACCTCGAACTTGACTCTGACCAATCCGAATGTCGAGTCTGAATCTGCGCATCAAACTGGGACTCGGAATCTGAACGTCGAGTCTGGAATTGCGCATGAACTGTAGTCTGAAAATCTGGATAATCTGGAGACTGGCATCTGATATCTCTGAAATCTGGAGAAGACCTGTGACTCTACACTATACTCCCCCTTTCTCCCATACTGGTCAGAATGATGACATCGACCACGTTGGGAGAAGACAATAAACTTGGGGTGAAAGAAAACATCAAAGTAAGCCGTTCACAAATTTTTCGGCTTCTCAAAACATGAATAACATTTGGCCATTTCAATTTTTTTACGGCCTTTTTTTCAAAAAAAAATTTTTTGAAACATTTTCTCTTTCTCTTTTTTTTTCAAGCCATCACATTTTTTTAACATTTTTTTAAGCCGTTTAACCCTCTCTTTTTTTACGACTTTTCTGGCTATTTCCATTTTTTTAATAGCCATCTATTTTTTTTGCTTTTGCGCATAATATTTTTTTGAACAGGCCCACATCGGGCCCCAAAACAAATTTTTTTCCCGCGGACATCCACTGCCCACTTGGGCTCTACAGAAAAATTATTTTATAAAAGGGGGGCCCGCTAGGGTTCCCGTGGGCAAAGGGGTCGCACGTGGCAAGGGTCGCGCGTTGGGTTGATTCGTGCGCCGCCTGGGATTCCGCCTTCGAGGTCTGCACTTCGCGTACCGCCTGAGAGGAGCTTGCGCGAGGTGCGCGCATTGCTGGAGGGCTCGCGCCAGGGATCGCTGGAGGCTTCATCGCGCCTGCGGAAGATGGGAGAGGCACGCGCTGGGGGACTGAACTCACGCCGCCTGCGCGTGAGGAGATCGAGGGAACCGCCTGCGCGGGGCTCTGCGGAGGGCTTGCAGTGGGTACCGCCTGGGCTTGCACCGATGAAGCCAGGGCTTTGGAGGCGCGCTAGGGTTTCGTGCACGGAGAAATAGGTTGTAGAGGAACCTGCGCCTGGAGGTTTCACACACCTCTGGAGCGCATATCGACACCGCCGCAGAGTGGGTGGTTCTCGCCATCGCCGCCTACTGTTGGAAATAATCAGGGGTTTGATACTCGACACCCCCCCTGGAGTATATGGAGCCATCGATTTTTTTTTGGTCTGCCACGACTTCCGCCTCATTTCCAGAGGCATGTGCTTCATCAATCAAGTGGTGAAGGGGATCTCGCTCATGTGAGGTCGGCGCTCCTGGAGTTCATGCCTGGGAATTAAACCTGCAGGATAAGCGTAGCCCATGCTGCTTGCTTTGTATCAGATGTGGCGATGCCTGGAGAAGGGTCTCGCTGTGTTGCATCGCGCGAGATGAAATCTCGATCAAAGGGGTGGGAGCTAGGGTTTTAAGGAACCCACCATCTTCTCCAACCCTTGCTAACATGCTCCAGGAACAGGAGATGATCAGAACTCGAGATGTTTGACGATGGCAGTGATGGCAGTAACGATAGACAGATCTTTAAAATAAACATAATCTTCAAGAAGACAAATTGAAAAACTCGAGTCTCCAACACAAATAAAGATTACAAAACTCCTCGAGAATCGACCCGCTCTGATACCATGTTATAAAATATGAAGAATGCGGAAGCGATTGATAAACAGAGCATAAACAAGAAACATAAACATAAAAGACCATGATTTTACGTGGAACCCTACTCCGTGAGGAGCGAGATGAAACCACGGGAGAAGCCCTCAAAGGGGCATGCTATGCATTGCTTTTCTCAATGAGTATAGGAGGTCTGGGGCTCCTTATATAGCCTCTCCAGAGCCTCAAAGTCCCACCACTAGGCAGTGTGGGACTAAACACTGGATAGGGTAAACGGATCTTCTCCAGGATCCATTTACCCTGCTACAACTCAATGGGCGCACCACCAAATACTCTAACATATATGTATTTAAGCTAGTTAGAAGTGGATATTCATTCCTTTTCTGTAATAAAATAGTCATAAATTATTATGATAAATATACTGCAGATGGTATTTTACCTTCTGGTGGACTCTATGAATAGTGCATTGATGAGCATGTCATGAATGTTACAACCACTAATAAAAACCCTAAAAGATCCAGGGAGAATAAAAAACATTCGAATATGATTTGGCATAAAAGGCTTGGTCATTTATCTGTTGATAGGATCAACAGATTGATAAAGGATGGACCTTTAGATTTTCTACAGGTTCAGTCTTTACCAAACTGTGAACATTGTATTCGAGGTAAAATGACTAGGATGCCTTTCTGTAAGAAGGTTACAAGATGCGAAGGTACTATAGACCTAATACATACCGAGGTATGTGGTCTCTTCAGTACCGCGACTCGAAATGGATATCGATATTATTTGATGTTTATTGATGACCGTTCGTAATACGGGTTTGTCTTCCTATTACGTCATAAATCTGAAACCATTGAAAAGTTCAAAGAGTTCAAGGCTTTGGTTGAGAATCAAACCGATAGGAAGATTAAACGGATTCGATCTGATCGAGGTGACGAGTACCTCTCAGAAGAATTCAAGGAATTCCTTAAGGAGAATGGAATTGTTTCCAATCTCACTCCTCCTGGAACTCCCCAACTTAAAGGTGTTGCTGAAAGACGTAACAGGACCATCATGGGCATGCTTCGTTCAATGGTGAGGAAAGCACATTTGCCTCTTAGTTTCTGGGGATATGCAGTAGAGACTGCAATTTATATCCTGAATAAGATTCCTAGCAAATCTGTGCCTAAGACTCCTCATGAGCTCTGGTATGGAACCAAACCTAATGTTAATCACTTGAGGGTCTGGGGTTGCTTGGTTCATGCTAAGAACGTGGACGCAAGTAAGCTAGAATCTCGCACTCGTGAGTGTTACTTCATTGGGTATGTTAAAGATGGTATTGGATACCAACTCTATGACCCTGAGATCCAAAAGATTTTTGTCTCTAGAGATGTGAAATTTATGAAGGATGATTTCCTTAAAGGTTAAGACAAAAATGAAGTAGAGGAACTCATTGAATCTTCCGAGGATTATGAGCTTCCTAGACCAGAAACTGAAGAGATAAATAAAGATGAAACACCCATACCTCGTCGAAGGAGTTCGAGGGTGGTTGCACCACCTCAAAGGTATGGATTCCATGTGTCAAGTGAGACTGACATTGATCCTACTTCATTTGATGAAACACTCGCGGATCATGACATGGATAGATAGATGCTAGCAATGAAGTCAGAGATTGACTCCATGCATAAGAATGGTGTATGAACCCTAGAGGATCCATCTAAAGGGGTAAAACCCATTGGGTGTAAATGGATCTTCAAGAGAAAAAGGGGACCTGATGGGAAAGTAGAGACTTTCAAGGCACGACTCGTAACCAAGGGCTACACGCAGAGAGAAGGCATCGATTACGATGAAACGTTCTCTCCTGTGGCTATGCTTAAATCCATCAGGACACTGCTAACTATAGCTGCATATCTTAACTACGACATCTGGCAGATGGACGTCAAGACAACTTTCCTCAATGGATATCTCGAGGAGGATATCTACATGGAGCAGTCCCAAGCTTCATAACTGAGGATGGCAAAGTGTGCAAGCTGAAGAAATCCATTTATGGGCTTAAGCAAGCTTCTCGTAGCTGGAACATCAGATTTGACGAAACCATAAAGAGTTATGATTTTGTGCAGAATCCTGATGAACCTTGTGTGTACAAAAAGCTTAACGGGAGTGCCATTGTGTTCATCGTGCTTTACGTACATGACATCCTTATCATTGGGAATGATACAGGGATGATGACCAGTGTGAAAATTTGGTTATCCCATACCTTTGAGATGAAAGATCTTGGAGAAGCCTCTTACATCTTAGGCCGGAAGTTGTTTAGAAATCGAGAAAGAGGATTTTGGGATTGCCACAACATGGATAAATTAAGAAGATTCTTGAATGATTCCGAATGGATAATTCCAAGAAAGGATTCCTACCCTTAGGACATGGTATCCACCTGTCTAAAGGAATGACTCCTCAAACTGTTGAGGAGAAGAAAGCCATGGCTGGATGTCCTTATGCATCAGCTGTAGGAAGCTTAATGTATGCCATGATGTGTACTAGGCCAGATATCAGCCATGTAGTGGGAGTGGTAAGTCGTTACCATTCCTGCTATGGAAAACAATACTGGAATGCAGTAAAGAACATATTCAAATATCTAAGACGGACGCAAGATTACATCTTGGTATATGGAGATGGTGATCTCTAAGTCTTGCGATATACAAATCCTGACTTCCAATCGAATATTGATGATCGAAAGTCGACATCAGGGTTTGTATTCTTGTTGAATGGTGGTGCTGTGAGTGGAGAAACAAGAAGCAGGACACTATTGCAGATTCAACAACAGAAGCCGAATACATTGCCACATCGGATGCTGCAAAGGAGGCGGTGTGGTTGCGCAAGTTCATCCTGGTGCTTGACGTAGTTTCCTCTGATACTCCCATCCCGTTACTTTACGAAAACACGGGAGCCATTGCCCAGGCAAAGGAACCCAGATGGCATCAGAAGAGCAAGCACGTGGAAAGGAAATACCACATCATTCGGGAAATTCAAAAGCGTGGTGACATCATCATCACCAAGGTGGCATTTGCCGACAATGTTGCTGATACTCTTACCAAACCTCTGACACAGAAGGTTTTTGACCAGCATGTAATGAGTATGGGTTTAAGGATTGTTCTTGAATGGTGCTGAGGGCTAATGGGAGATTGTTAGCAATGTGAGCCCTAGGCGAACCATTCCTACAATAAATGTTATTATAATAAATGATTTATCAATAAAAGTTATTGATTATTTTCACTCCCTTTCTGAGATTGAATGAATGAATGCACTATAAGGTCCCTTTGTACAATAAGGGTTATGTACCATGGCCAACATGATGATCATATAGCTGTTGATTCATTGAATGAATAAAGGTTGATGCTTGGATGAATATCTAAGGAGTTAGGACTCAACAAGCATCATCAAATGATTGTTAAGTGATGATCTCCAGTCTGAGTAGATGATGGCAATCCTTTCTCATATGGCTGATATCTGACCGACCTCTTGATGCAGGTCCTCTGCATGGGAATAGTGATTCGGAGGTCTCAGATTAGTTGAGTCAATGGGTTGACTTAACGAGATCGAGATAACCAAAGACCTATGTTGAATGCTGTCACAAAATAGGCATGCATCCTCTGACCGGAGACAGATGTGTTGCTATATGTCTGAATGTGTACATTTGGCAGACCAATAGGTTGATGACCTAGCCAAGGTCTATACACCAGCGAGATAGTGTGCATGTAAGGACATATGAGTAATACGATCTCTCAAAGGGATCATATAGGTTTACTTGTGAACCAGGAGACAAGAGCTCACTCATGAGGTATTGGGACTGATCAAATTCAATGCATGGTCGTCATGCTTTGGAAGTATGACATGAATTTAAAGGTAAAATATATGCTTTGGGAAAGCATATGATCTATACTAATTCCCAATGACCAAGATTGAGAAACTTAATGATCAAACCCTGAAGATGACGGTATAAAAGTGATCTACATCTTCAGAATGACCATAAGTCTTCAAGTATGCAGGATGTACAGGTATTGGGAATACCTGAGGGTGATGTGATCATAAACGATTGTATAACCATGACACTTCCATTCCGAGGGAGTGATGAAACATGTTTGGATTTTAATGACTCCTCTCAATAGAGAAGTGACCCAATCTTAGTCCATGTATTGGGCATTGATCTGAATGAGATTCAGATGAAATGAGAAGATTAGGTCTATAGTGATCAAGCATCTGTGGGAGGTCCATAAGATCTGGATTTGAGATGTGATCTCAACATCCAAGTAACTATACGTGGAACAATACAATCACCATGTCATTATCTCCAAGTATCTGCGGAGAAATCGCATTATTCTTGAAAGGATTCAAGAATAATTCCATAGATCTAAGCATTAAATAATTAATGATTAAATGTGATTTAATCATCTTGATGTGTGTGAAAATTATCCAATGTAATTAAATGTGATTTAATTATTGTGGATAAGAATAATATGGATAGCAATATCGAATTATTCATAATATATTATAAATATGATTTATAATGTATTAAAGAGAGCTAATTATAATTTATATTTGTTAATTAATTATTAATGTGTATTGGATACACATTGTGTAATTAATTGAAAATGTAAATTATATTTTGTTTTGGGTTGTGAATGTGATTCACAAATTATCAATGGAAAGATTGCAATATTCTCAAAATTAATTATGAATTATTTTTGAAGAATAAATCACAACAAAAGTTGTTGGAAATAATAATAGAGATTTCCATGGAGATATGCAATCTCATGAAATCTCATGAGATTGCCTCCATAAGGAATAAAGTGGACGGCCACCAAGTCCTACTTGGAATGGGTGGCCGTCCACCTTGATATACATGAGAGATGTAATCTCCATGTATATTCTCTCCTTATTTGGTTGATGTAATTTCGGATTGATTTATATTTGATTTTGTCAAATATATTTTGATCTAAATTAAATCATAATTTGTTTACCAACAACAATCTTGACCATTGGATTGGACATAAATCAATCTCATCCATTGATTTTATATGTCCCATGGATTGAGACCCATGGATCCCAAAACCCTATAAATAGAGAGGCATACCATGCTCTTTAGGGTTATGCAATTTTGGAGCACATCTCTCTCTCTCTCATTCTTCTCACATGCCAACTCTCTCTCTCTTGGTGGCCGTCCACCAAACCCTAGAGGAGAGATTCGTCATCGCCTTCGCCACCGCGCCGCTGCTTCGACGTTCTTCGGTTCTCCGTCTTCTTGGAGTGTACGCTCACGAAGAGGATGTTTGATCTCGTACGAAGAGACCAGGAGTTCACCGTGCTTGGATCGACTTGTTGGATTGCGAGGATCACGCGGTTCATCCCCGCGCTCGTAAGCGACCTCTCCGACGATCGGACGTGAAACAGGAGGTCTCTTCTCTTAGAGACTAGATCAACCACGCTTGAAGAGATATTCCTCATACTTGTTGTGGTTCTAGATGAAACGATCCGAGAATCGTTTTTGGATCATGTGGTTTCATCGCATGAAAATTTTTAAATTCCGCTGCACAGAACAACTAGTACGACTATTCGTTCTACGTCGCATTCGATACGACGATCACGCTTCCGTGATGCGATTGAGGATAATACCATATCCTTCACATGATCCATTCTAACAGATCTGCCCTATAACAGCTAGTAAAAGCATAAGCTATATCTGAAGTGGACGTTGATGTTGAGGCAGCTACCTTCGAGGAACCTGAAGGGGAATTGGTTGACGTAGGAGTGGGCATAATCTCCCTGAGTCATGCCACTTGTGCATCAAATCAATGGTCTGCAGTAGGCAATGGACCCCCAACCTGCTGACTTTGTTCTGCAACCTGAGATGAAACATGAAACCCATGCTTGGAGTAACAGGTTTTCTCAGAATGGCTTGACCTACGACAGTACGTACACAACTGACGGGGTCGACCACTACCTCCTCTGCCACGGTTGGCCCCCTACCATGATACGGTGTAGGACTTCCCCTGCCACGAGATGCAGCCATGGCTGAAGAAGTCTAGACTGCAGGGTACCACCAGAAGATATAGAGAGCCTGCTCAATCTTCGATATGCCTCTTCTATTGGGGGTATAGTGGCATCAATAAGAATCTGAGCTCGATCAACGTCGTACTTAGGATCAAGAGCTTCTAGAAAGATCCTAGTCATCACGGAGTATCTGTATTCCTTGAGCTGTTCTGGCGTAGCAGTCAAGGGAATGTAACCATGTAGCCTTTCAAACATACCCCTCAAGGAGGTGTAGAGGTATGGAGAGGACGACCGTTCTGCTTCGATGTGAAGATATCGTGATGAAGTTGCAGTATCTTCGAATCATTCTTTGCGAGAGAGTATTTGGCAGCGAGAATGTCCAACATAGCCTTTGCAGTAGGCTGACTCAAAATATCATTAGCTATCTCTGTGGATATCGTGCCAGATAGCCATACCCATGCATAAGCGTTGTCTACCTCCCATAGGGCATTAACTCCAATCTTGTCAACAAGTTCCTCCTGTGTGAGGATATGCTTCTTGTCAGTACATTGCATCAGACTCATGAACTGCATGGACCACAATTTATAGTTTGTTTCATTCATATTCACAATGGGTGCTGGACCTTTAAAGGCACCCAAGGATGAAACATCTACTTTGTTGTCTGACATGATGACATCAATATTTGAAGATTGGGGTTGGAACTATACGAACAATGTCTACATGGACATATAGGAAGATGGTTGTGGGTGTAGACTCGTACCACAACCACTTCCATTCTCCAAGGGTTCCTTGTAGTTCGTAGTGATACGAGCGTCACACAGAGATGCGTTGGGAGCAAAGGTGCGCGAGATGCAGAAGATCAGAATTGCACGCAAGACGTTGTACGGAAGATGCGTTGTGCGCACGATGCACTAGTACTGGGGTGAGCGCACGAGGGGCGTTGTGCACGTGATGTGCGAGCGCTGGGTAGCGTACAGATGGGGGCTGCACACTGTGCGTGAGAAGCACGAGCGTAGGGCGACTGGAGGCGGTGTGTGTCGCGTGGCTGGAGGAGGCGCGGCGCGCACGTGAGGGTTTTGGTGGGGTAAGGTTCTAGGGCACAGGCTTCGGTCTATGATCGTCGCTTTGATAACATGTGGAATGAGAAAATGAAAAGTTGTATTCTTCATAGCCCTAGAGCTCTCTTACATAGGAGAAAAGCTCGTTGGGAAAATTACATATAATAGTCTGGAGAAATAAACAAATATAAATAAGAACAAAGAAATATAAGAATCTCACCACTTTGCAATGAGAAGAGTTCAGTTGTGTTGTAAATAATGGAAAGTAATCCTTAAAGAGAATCCTAATTTCTCAACATTGTTTGCTAGTCATGGATGTGGAAATAAAATGATTGATAAAGAAATGGATGGTTCTCAAGACCATTACAACTAGATGGTGGAATCGTCAACTGAAGCAAGCAAGCTTCAAGGGATTATTGTGGAAGGTGGACTTCTCCAAGGCTTACGACTACATCAACTGGAGATCCCTATGGGCTTCCTTGGAGAAGAGGGGCATCCCGACTCGATAAATTGGATGGATCAAGCGGTGTATTACGACTTCCTCTCATATTGTTATGGTTAATGGCAGGCCGAAAGGGGGTTTTCTCAGCCACAGAGGGGGATTAGGTAGGGATGTCCGTTGACCCCGTTGTTGTTCATAATCGTGGCTGATGCATTGGCAGTTATGATGAGGTAATTTTTGATGCCGGGTGGTGTGAAGGTTATGAGAGGGAGGCTATTTCCATTCCTTTACTGCAATATGCACATGACACTGTTTTGTTCATGGTGGTTGACAAGGAGAAGACGAGGCGGGCGTCCAACATTATGGACATTTTTGGTGACCTTTCTGGACTTCAGATGAACAGAGGCAAGTCGGTGGTGGTTCCTTTCGGTTTATGGGAGCATGAGTTGTAGGAGGCTGCAATACTTTTGGGATACCCCATAACTAGCCTGCCGGTCACATATCTGGACCCTTTGTTAGTGGCGGGGAAGCCAAAGAATCGAGATTGGAGTATTTCAGTGTACAATCTTGAGTGCAGAATGATGGGCTGGAAGGCCTTGATGTTGTCAAGGGGTGTGAAGATGGTGCTTTTGAAGAATGTTTTATCGGCCATCCCTATTTTTTTGTTCCACGAGGCAAATTCATGTGGGCATCCGCACACGTATTGAGGGACTTATGAGAAGGTTTTTCTGTGTGGAAGGTAAATAGAACATGCGTGGCATTCAATTGATGGGACGAGACAAGATGACGAGGTATAAGAAGTGAGGTGGGTTGGGAATTCAACGAATGGAAGAGATGAACAAGGCATTCATGCCTGAATGGGTGGTGCAGATCTGGGGAGACTCGGGCGACATGGTGTGTAGGTTGATGATGAGGTTATATGGTGTGCCTGTGGATTTGGTGGTTGCTCCTTATCGTATGCTTTCCTCTTTGTGGAAGGGAATCACTGAGATGTTGCCAGACATTGCGGAGAAGATGTGGTCGGTTCTTGGGGATGATGTGTCTTTCCATTTCTGGATGGAGGACTGGACGAGTGCTAAGATTTTGGGTGAAATCTTCCCGTGTTTATATCAGCTTGCTGCCAATAGGCTGGCGATGGTGCACCAGACGTGGGTGCATAGATCATGGGCTCCTGCGTTTGCCTCTAATTTGTCAGAACAGAGGGTGCAGAGTTTCTTGCTTTACAGGCGCACCGGGTGCAATTTAAGGGCCTCGCGACGGGAAATAATCCCTTTGTGTGGGGCTATGATAGATTCTCCGTGAAGAAAGCTTATCGTTTCCTAGTGGAAGATGGGGAAGATGTAGAGGAAGGGGTGGTGTCTGACTGATTTGGAAGAGTAGGGTACCAAATCATATTAAAATTTTTCTTTGGTTATTTCGACAAGAGGGACTCCTCACGCAGGTTCGTTGAGGTCAATTGTTGGCTCTGTTCATGAAAGTGATCCGTGTGGCTGCATATGTGGCCGTATATGCCTAAGCGGCCTCCTCAATGCACCGATTACATGAAGTCCTACTTTATACACCATTTGCGTATATATGGCCCGCATATGCAGTCTGTGTGGGCGCATATGCGCTCCATGCGCTGGGTTAAGGTCCAGTTGGGTAATCGAATCCGAATCTTATGATCTAAATCTTGTATTATTTTGATTCTATATATATTAGATTAGATTATGTAATACTATCTTTGATGATTTTGATATTTAGTTGTACTATTTTGAGCCATACATGAAAATCATTTTTCTTAGATCTTCTGTGTTAGACCACATTTATTCATAAATTCAATTTAGTTGTAGTCACTTTTGTAGATATTTATTTATTTTCAAATAAAAAATAGAAAACCGTATAGAACCATATATACCCCGCATATACCCCCCCATACCGCTTAATTTCTATTCAGTGACCTGTCCGAACGTATATGCATATCGCTTTCCTGAACCTTGACTGTTGGGACTTGAAATTGGGGTTTGCGCCAGATGTGGTGGTGTGGTTGAGGATGCAAATCACTTATTCTTCACATGTTCGTCTTATGTTCAGGTTTGGGATATTACCAGCATTTCTTGGATTGGGGAACAGGGAGTTACGGATTTTTAGAGGAGCACCAGAATGGTCTACAGGTTCAAGCATGAGGATAGATGCATCCTTTTGCCATTTTGTGGGCGATTTGGTGCGCGGGGAATAGTGTCATTTTTGGTGGTCAATCTTATTATACGAAAACATACTGGAACATAGCAAAGCATCATGTACGTTGTGGAGTATGTAATACTTTGTAATTTTTATTATACTTTATAATTAATATACTTGGTGGTGGGACCTGATTTCTGGGACTCCACCTGCTTCACTTCTCAAAAAAAGACTTATCTTGAGATTATAACAAAAGTTAAATGAGATGTGGGAGGCGGTAGCTTCTTGTATCCGAAAGGTAGCCAAAGAGATGCTAGGTGAGACTAAACGAGGAGTTCTGCATCAAAAAGAGGCTTGTGGTGGAGTAAGGGTAGCAAGAGAAGCTTAAAATTATAAGAGCTTGCTTTAAAGCTCTGTACAAGGATAGAACACATGAAACTATCATAAGCTACAAAAGAGCGAGGAAGAACGCAAAAAAGATTGTAAGTGAAGCTAAGACAAACGTCTATGAAGTTTTGTACAAAAATCTTGACTCTAAGGAGGGCTAAAAGGATATATTCAAATTGGTCAACGCAAGAGAAAGCAAGACCAAAGATCTTTATCAAGTGCGATACATGATGAGGGGACATGTTCATCACCTGACTCGTGGTCATAACAAGCTCTCCCGAGAGTTGTCAAGTGTTTTTTGTGGGCTACTCTCGGACCCAGAAAGTCTACCAGTGCTTTGATCCTGTGAGACATAAGTATTATATTAGTGATGACGTCCCATTCTTTAAGTATGTCATGTACTTTTCTCCTATAGGACCCCATTTGAGTCTGATGAGGAGGTTTATAACATTGATTGTATTTGTATACCATTGTGAACATTAGTCAACGGAATGGAAATATCAAGATCAACGTTGTAGTCTTCAAATGATGATTAAATTAATAAATTAGTGATCACATAATTCCTTATAAGTTAGAATAATTTGGTATATTCCAGTTTTAAAATATATGCACATCTCATTAGATAGAGTAAAGTACATTGTCTTACTTTCCACCACAATAGTTATTACATTGTTTGTCTTGTCACAATTTCTCATAACTTTACTCTCGTGTGAAACCAACAGGTATAGCTGAGCAGCGGCTGCAGCAGTAGCGACTTTGAGAAAACCAAACTTCTAATTATACTTGTACCCGACAGAGTGCATCTACTTAGAGTAATTTATTTGCTTCCATATTATTTTCATTCTCTTTTGAGAGACAATGTAATGAGAAAGTTTGAATTCATTAATTATGTCTTTGTATCTCATTTGTGGACATGGACTTGGTTATAATGGTTAATGAGAATGAATGATGTAGTTGCATTCCATTTTATATTATCCTCATGTTGTTATATGTATTTCAAATGTTGATCTAATATGTATAAAATGGTTTGCTGAGTATCAAAGATCATGAGCTTATTTGGACCGTAGGTCCGACGCTCCCGTTCCGTCGGTTTTGGTAGTTGGAGTGGTGGGGCGTCACAACACATGCCACCATTCTTTTCATGTTTAAGAGGTGAAACTAATGGCTTCAAATTTAGGTTCCAAATCAGGTTTTTGTTCTGAGTGGCATACTGTATTTTTTTTATTGTTGGAGCGATTGAATAGAAATATAATGAAATAAATATAATAAATATCTCAACAACAATATCTCAACAACAATAAATATAAAGAGAAAATATCTCAACAACAATAATAAATATCTCAACACTCTCCCTCAAGCTAGGGCATATATATCAATCAGACTCATCTTAGAACATCTCTGATAAGCCCTCTGGCTAGAGCCTTAGTAAGAACATCTGTTGTCTGGTCTCCAGAGCTGGCATGCATAGCGTCGATAAAACCGTTCTGTATCATGTCACGAGTGTAATGACCGCCCACCTTTATATGTTTACTCCTCTCATGAAAGGCTTGGTTGTTTGCAATAAAGAGAGCATGTTGATTGTCATATTGGAGGTTCATGGGAAGAGGCATCTTTATAGTCAGGTCAGTAAAAACAGATCTGACCCACATCATCTCTGTGCTAGCCTACGCCATGACCATGTACCCTAACTCAGCACTCGATCTGACAACCACAATCTACTTCTTTCTCTTCTATGAAATCAAGGAATTCACTATGAAGACATCAAAGCCAGATGTAGACTTCCTATCCTTTGGACACCCAACATAATCTGCATGGACACATGTGATAGCTGGAAGAGATGTGCCTCTACTGAAAAGAAATCATGTACCGGGTGAAGTCTTTAGATCTCAGAATCATATGGACTGCATCCATATGTGTCTGTTTGGGCTGTTCTATAAACTGACTCACTTTGCTAACGCAAAGGGTATGTAGGCATGGTAATGGTCACAAATAGTAGCTTGCCAACAAGCTCCCTGTACCTCCTCTTGCCGACCTCCTCAATATCATCATCATAGAGCTTCATATTTGGGTCAATAGGAGTAGTGGCATGTCTGCAATCTGCCATGCCTTTTTCTGAAAGAATTTATGTAATGTACTTCCTCTGGGTCATTACAAAACCTCACTGGTTCCTGGCAAACTCTAGTCCAAGGAAGTAACGTAAATGTCCAAGGTCCTTGGTCACAAACTGCTGACCTAGGAAGTCCTTGACACCCTGAATGCACTGCTCATCATCACATGTAACAATAATGTCATCAACATAAACAAGAATGACTATAGTACCTCTCAGGGTCCGCTGCACAAACAAGGAGTGATCAACATTTGATTGCACAAACCCTTGCTGCTCTATCAACTCCGAGAGCTGCTGGAACCATACTCTTGGACTATACTTAAGGCCATACATAGCCTTGCGTAGCCTGCAAACCTTCTAACACTCCCCCTTCACAGCAAACCCAGGCGGTTGCTGCATGTAGACCTCCTCCTGTAATCACCATAGAAGAAGGCATTCTTCACATCAAGCTGGTAAAGGAGCCAATCTTGTGTCACAACCATAGAAAGTAAAATACGCGGAGTAGAATGTCTGGCAACTAGGGAGAAAGTATCCTGATAATCCATCCCATATGTCTAGGTGAACCATCATGCCACAAGTCTTGCCTTATAGCGATCCACACTGCCATTTGCACCAAGGTTCAGGAAAGTGATATGCGTATATGTTCGGACAGGTCACTGAATATCGATTAAGTGGTATGCGGGAGCATATGCAGGGTATTTGCGGTTCTACGTGGTTTCCTATTTTTATTTAAAAATAAATAAATATATACAAAAGCGACTACAACTGAACTAAATTTACGTATAATTGTGCTCTGATAGAAGATCTAAGAAAATTGACTTTTATGTAGAGCTCAAAATAATCTCTCTCAACTAAATATCTATAATTAAATGTTTTATTGACTTTAATATAAGACAAATGTTGCTTCATGCGATTGATCCCTCCTGTCATAACCTTCCGACATAATCAGCAAGTGACCATGCTAGGAGTAGTCGGATTTGCTAGAAAAGCATACTTCCATCCCAAATCATTGGATCCAGGAGGAATAAAAAACTCCAATGAATCACTCCTCTAAAAAGGAGGCTCACTTCCGCTTCCAACTCCAGGCGTAGGAGAAGAAGTGTTGTCAGATTGTAGTCTGGAGGCCATAGTTGCCTAACATTCGATCATAATTATAAAACATCAACAAAAAAGGTTTGATATGCATATACAAATAAGATTTTTAGGAAAATATTTGTTTAAGTAATTATATTCTCATATTATGGATACATGTTCGAAATGTGCATTCACAATCCAGATTCCTGGTGAGAATAATTTTAAGAACGTTTTTGGTGAGAAGCTAGAAAAATATTCTAGAAGTCATATCATCTAACATTCTATAATTATGTAAAATCTAACATTCCATCAAAGAATACATGTACTTCTCAAATTAAAAATCAAATATGTGAAAATCTAACGTTCCATCAAATATGGCAAAAATCTTATTTAATAGGTTAGCTTCACACGACTGGTAGGCGAAGGAATCTCGCACGGCCCTGGGAGGCGAAGGAAGCGCAATTGGAAGGAGGCGGCGCAACTGGGAGGAGGCCGAGGAGTTGGGAGGAGGAGGTGGATCTAGGAGGATGCGGAGGAGGAGGAGGAGCTGGGAGGAGGCGAAGGAGGTAGAGGAGCTGGGAGGAGGAGGCGGTGGAGGCGCAACTAGGAGGAGGAGGAGCTGAGAGGTGAAGAATATGGGAAAAATCTTTAAGTGCATCATGGAAGCATGAGGATACAAAAGCGACTTTGTTGGTATAAAATTGTGTTCTTTACGGTAGAATCCCGATCCTTGAAAGTCAAGTTCTTTATGGTAGATTCCAGATCCTTGAAACTATCCTCAAGACCCTGCTGGTCTCCCACTTTGTCGTTGATGCATGTCCGAGCCGTTGGCATGCAATGGGTACTGGGCCTCGAAATGACCCGGTTGTCTATAATGGTAACATGCGTTGCTTCCTAGTTGTGATAAGTTACATCTAGAAACAAGACTGCCACCCTTATGTGTATGGCTTTATGCCTATACAGAAGATAGAAAGAAGCTGAACCACGACCTGCCAAGGCCTGCCCCCAAGTAGGGGACGGAATGAACCCACTAGCTATCAGCGTCATCACGGTTGAGTGGTGGTGGTGCTCTTTGCGAAACCAAAATAAGTCTCGATGTTCTTCTCTACAAGGTTGTGGTGAAGGTAATTGTGCTTGACCTCTTTGTAATGGGCTCTGTATAGCCTTACATTTGCTCACCTTTGCTATGACCTCCTTGATGGAGTTCGGGTCTAAGGTAGATAGTCTATCACAGACCTCCCCATGCACCCCCTGGTTGAACTTTTGCAATTTCTCCTCCGAATAGGCTGTAGTGTCAGCGGAAAGGCGAGACAACTCGGTATAACATATCAAGTACTCCTAAGTCGTCATTGACCCCTGTGACAGCTCAACAAATTCTCTCCTTTGATCCTATACCCAACGGTCCATGGAGAACTCGGTACAGAACACATCAAGAAAGACCCCCCAAGTAATGGGCTCGGTTAGGTGCTCCATGGTGGTGTACCACCATTTCTTTGGATATCCTGCCAGTGAGTTCTCCGTAAAAGATACACATTTGTCCTATGGTGCACAGGTCATCCTCAAGACCTTGGACACTTGGTCCATCCATAGCTCGGTATCATCATGCATGCTGGTATCGAGGAAATGGGGCACATAAGCCCGCTGATATGCTGCATAGGTACTCTAACACTTCCGCAAAGCATCCAAATCATCATCCAACTTCGACTCCAACGATACTATCAGGTCGATGCTATTCTTCATGAGAAAGATCGTAGGAAGAATCCTCCTCCTATTGGAGTCGCTTCTCTATCGCCTCTTGGCGTTGTTGGATGCCCAGTACAATCTTTACAAGAAGAGCTAGTTGCTATACCACATTGGGATCCATACGAGGCAACATGGTTCAACATAAATAGCCATATTGTAAATATTCACTTTTACTTTAAGAGAGAGATATGTGGACATAGATACTATTTTATACTATTTCTCCCTGGACTACGTCAATTTAGAAGACTCGAGTAATCATGTATTTTGAATACCAATGAAGAACTACACACATGAAAAAGGGAATGGAGTATCACTGCTCTGATACCAAACTGTGGCAACCTCCTCCCTAAGACTAGAATAATCGGTAAAATTATGTCCAAGTACATATGATCCAGATTGGAAATGCACGCAAAAGCAAGTAAGAGAAAATATCATACAGAAAAGATCGAATCAGAAAATTTCTTTTCCATTCATTAGAGAAAATATCATAAAGAAATGATTGAATTCGAAAATTTCTGTTCCATTCATTCGCATCATATTCATGATACATATTCATTCAATAGTCCATATCCACAAAGTATTTCATGTATGCAAAAGACGTTGTCCATACATATTTATAAGCATGTATCTCCAAAGAAGCTACAAGTAAAAGTGAAAGCAACAAAAGGTAGCTATTGTAATAAAGGTGTGATTACACAAAAAGACTTCTAAACAAAAGCCGCTCACTGCGACATCAGCTATGGTGCACCTGTAGATCCAACACAAAGGTTACATAATGAGCAAAGGCTCAAAATGGTAGTAAAAACCATGGCCTTAAATTTCAGCGAAATTCGGTCGAATTTCTGTCGAATATTGATATCCAGTCGAAATCAAAATTTGATCGCAATGACTGAAATATGGGGGTCCTAGTACAAAAAAATGACCGAAATTCCAGTCGAAATTCCACCGAAATTCTGTTTTGGTTGATACCGAAATGGTGACCGAAACCGACATTTAGGTCCTTGCTAAAAACTAAACAAGGCAAGGTACTAACAAAAGTGTGCAAAAGAGAATCAAGTGGGTAAACCATCTTCACAGAAAGAACAATTCTCCGATCTTGTCCTCTCCTTATGGTACCCAAGCATCGTGAATAGTCTGTGGTTTATGATTCTAAGGCACTAGGTACCTTAGGGATGGAATGCCTCTGTAGGCATGAAGATGGTGTACAAGCATCCTAAATTCCCAACACACCGACTAGCTTCTCATCCCTAATGTGAAATTCCATGTTTAAACTCATGTATTTAACTTGATTCAACATATCTCATTTTTTTATCACATTATCAATTGCCAACTCGCGAAGCTGTCGCCGACCGCCCAATTCCACAACCCATCGGTAGAAGTCCGCCATGGATTATGGCATAAGTCAGGGTACAAATGACTAGGATCATTCATCATCATAATCGGAAAATCATCGACTAACCCAACCACTCCTTATTGATGGAGAGGTTTCGCACTGATCTGCTGATCAAACAAGATCAACAAACGCTGTAGTGACCAAGTGTCTCTCAATCAACAATCAACACACAAATAATTATAAGCAATGTAAATGGGTGAGTCAATTAATTATAACTCAGATAAATGTATGTATAGGGCAAATAGTTAGAGTGTTGAACATTGGGATAGAAGACAAAATTATTATTACTTTTGTTTATTTTGTATATCTTTTTCCATTTTCTGTTCATTGTGGTTTTTTAATTATATTCAATTTTTTATGATTTTTTATGTTTTATATTTTTTATGTTTTAATTTTACAAAATATTAATTCTTTTAAAATTTGAAATTAATATATATAATAATATAGATATATATAATATATACATTATATAGATAATATAACAATAAGTGGTGTTTTTGGATTTTTTTAATAAGTCAAACAAAGTCAAAACAAGAAAATAAAGTGTTTTGGGGTTTTGAAAGTTTTTCTCTGTTTGTGGTAATTTTTAGAGTAATTTGCTATTTTTTTTTATTGATTTTTAAAGTTGAAATACTCAAAACAGTGAATAACTTAAATTCAAAAATTTGTTTAAGGGTTTTAAAAAAAGATAAAAGTTCTAAAAAAACCATAAACTAGTTTTAGTATATAATGTATAAAACAAAGAAACATAAAAAACCAAGGATACAATTTGTAGGTTTTTAGAGATTTTTTGCAAATTTTTATGACTTTTTCAGTGTATAGTGATTGCTAGGGTTTTGATTTTGAAACTTTTAAAGATTTTTTCTCCGATGATAAAATTTACCAAAATAGACCTACTGTATTTTATTTGAAATTTTAGAAAATATTTTGTAATTTTTATGCATTTTAAATAGCTAAACAGGAGAAAATAGCACATTTTTTCTTTTTAATAAATAAGAAAATGATTTTAAGCGCCTCACGAAAAACATATGGGATGCAATGTTTCCATGCACCTAATCTAATTTCCCTATAATTTCTACGTAAACAAAGACGATAAATAAAAATAAAGAACACAAAATAAATTAATCTACAACACATGGACAGATATGCAATTAAAATAAAGTAACACTCCATTTCAAACAAGCACAAAAAGTATACGACCAAATATGCAAATATCCCAAAAGCACTTCACGTGGAGAACCACGTGAGCTGGACTGGACTTAAATGCAAATACAAGAAAGCGCAGGGTTCAAGTTGCAATTTATCTTAGATTTATTACATTGTACATAAATGTTTAAGTGCTAAAAAGAAATAACAAAAAGTCGGGGGTTAGACACACAAAATACCCCCATGTGTGCGATCCAACAATGCTGATCACTTCACTTAAGCAGATCGTACGACCCTCAGCGTGTATCGCTTCGTCCTAATCTGACAGTACGGATTAAAACTTTAGATGGCTTGCGATCCAACGGCTCTGAAGGATGGACAAAGAATAGGGAAGAACCGGGTCATCCCCGTCCTTTGATTTGAGATCTCTCGCTCTGCCGATGGTTTCACAGCATGGAGATAGGCTCAAAAGACTCCTGACAACATTCAGCATCTGATGGTGGCACTCAGAGGGCATGTTTGGTTACTGGGTTGGTCTGGTTTGGGGTATCCTCCTATGAATAGTAGTTGTTTGGAGGGTTGAAATGGTAATTGTGATGTGATGTGACATTGATTATGCATTATATTAACTTTTTTAATGATTATAATATGTTTTTTATGTTAATAATTTTATTTGAACATGGTTAAAAAATATTATACCAAAGAAATTGTACAGTCAATACAAGTAATCCCAACCCAGGAATGCATGGTTGGAGCTAGGGGAATGTCAGGGTATCCCGGTGTACCATGGCAACCAAACAGACCTAGAGGGTTCCAGGTCTCGTTGATAGAAACCTGGGTGTATATGAAGCTCGACCAACCATGAATAGGTTCTAGGTCCACGGATAACTCCAGTGGGAGTCCTCCTGGACACTGACCTGCACAAAAGGCTTCTGGGCTTGAGGGGAGTATCCTTGACCTGCCAAAATGGCACAAAACCACGAAAAATATGACGTGGAATGAGTCTCTGGCGTCTGATGGAGGATGGAGATTGATTCGTCAATTTATACAAGATCGAGTTATACAGATGGGCAGATCTTGTGGAGAATACAATGAGGTTCGAGGATAAGGTGGTTTGATGAGTCGATTACATGAGATTTCACCGTGGGGACACTGGCCGGAGCAGCAGCTCTAACGTACTGAGATCTTTATGTTTTTATTTTATTATTTTATACATAATAAGATATTTTTATATATTATGTATTTATAATATAATTTAATACATATTTACAAATATTTATGGGATTTTTATTGTTTAGTGTATATATAAATATATATACTTGTATAATATAGGGATCCTATACCTATGTATTTTGTGTTTATTAATTTTTTTATATTTTTAAATGCTTTTAATTTTATTTATATTTTATATAGGTTTCAAATGATATGTACAATTAATGAAAAATATAAAGGAATTAAAAATATGAAGATTAAAATATATTGCTTTAATATACATATGTACAAGAACCATATTACCCCAATTAGCTGGCTTTTGCATCTTGACTCCAAATTAAATGAAACCACTTCATTTTATAGATAATTTAATTAGAAATGCAATGGAGGTAAGTTTAATGAATTTTAAGTTCATATGGAGGAGATATTGATCAATGAAATTCTCTTTGCAGCCTTTTCAACTGAGGGTACAGAGTGGCTTGTGCATGATTTATTTTTGCCAATATTTTTTAAATTTTCTTTGTATTATTACGTGCGCGTTTCATGTTGAAAACATTTGAATTTGAAGTGTTTATGAGAGTGTATAAAATAGTTTAAGTATAAGTTATATACAATACCTTGATCACATAGGGTTTTTAGGGTTTTGTGTATAATTGTTTATATTATTTTGCCCTTATATTCTCCTACTTTATTCCTTATCAACCTAGTCAATATTTAACTTGGTCTCAGGGATTAGGGTCAATCTTTGATGCCTCTTTTATTTTTCTTTTCTTTTCTTTTCTTTATTCTTTTATTTTGGTATTAAATAAAGGTATTTATATACTATTTACACAATAATGTTAGGATGTTAATTCATCCAAGTTAGTGATATTTACATGTATTTTACTAGGGATTTAAAGACAAAATATAAGAATAATGGTGAATGAATGTCTATTTATCACTTATACATACGAGAACTAACAAGATCTCATCCGCCTTCAATAACAATATTCCCGATTATCCTCTCTTAGTGCTCCCACCTGGATACTAACCAATATGGCCTACACCAACCAGAACAAGAGAGTTAACCATAAGTAAAAAAGCAATACATAGACCATCAACCACGACTACTTGACCCTCAACCACAACTACTTGATCAATCATGCCATTAGGGCAAAGACCGTTGGAAAAATCATCTCAGGGTGTAACATGCAGCCTATCCCTCAATCAACACAACTATTGGTTTCACGACCATTTAAGTTTCTACTTGTGGCCCCAAGGGTGCATGCCGGTGTAACATGCAGCCTGTCCCTCAATCAACACAACTATTGGTTTCACGACCATTTAAGTTTCTACTTGTGGCCCCAAGGGTGCATGCTCCTACCGTGGTAGCAACTACTCCACCCTTGCGGCATAGAAAATAAGGATACAACAGAAAGGTTGTCCATTGTTTACAAAGATTTGTGCATATGTCATATCTGGGAATCCTTCAAGACGCTTTAAAAGATGATCAAGATAATCTTATTCACCGAAGCTTACCGCATTAATTTCAATCAAATTTGGTTACTTTGGACCCATTTTTTCATATATCAAACTCATTATAACAATTCCATGTATTTATCATATATAATAAGGTCCTATAGGATCTATATCTTTTCAGGATCAGATTCCATCATTTTTAAGGTCCAAATGTGTTTACAATCCCAAATGATCAATCAACCATCTTTATTTATCGATCAATGCAGGTCAATCAGAAAGCGATGATCAATCATTTTTGGCCAATATGATCGATTAGCCCTAATGGCATGATTGATCAGGCTTGATCGATCAACACACTGTGCAAATATGATTTTCGCCAAAAAAACTCATCAAATTGTGAAATTGACACCACTCACAGGTAGATTACACTATCAAACACACATGGTGCATGTTAAAAAATAGGAATGCAGAAGCGTTAGGAATGCGGAAGCGTATCATGGATAAAAGAAATAAAACTTTGAAGAACACACATGATTTAACGTGAAACTCTACTCCCTACGGAGCGGGATGAAACCACGGGAGAATGCCAAAAAGGGCTGATGGTCTATTGAACTTTCTCATCTGGATATAATGAGTGTGGGCATATATAGCCCCACTAAGTCTCCACGTCTCCAAACTGGTAGATGTGGGACTAAACTCTTGATGGGTAAATGGATCCTAAAGAGATCCATTTACCCATCTCTCATATAAGAGACGTATAACGAAATACTTGAACACTCCCCCTCAAGATGGAGCATGCAATGCTCAACTTGAATAAACATAAAGAAAACTCAACTCACTCTACAAGACACTACAGACAATATCAACTCAAGGCGTACAACTGTCGGTTGCTGTCGAGAACGTTGCTTCTCATGCCGTGCAAGTGAGGAGGACAAACAAGTTGGAGTGTGAATAAATTGAATCTCCTTATCGGAGAGCATGTGCTCTGTACTGTACCTGTAAGAGCCACTACAACTGAAATGCGTCTCCTCATCGGAGTACTCTAGCCCGCCACAACATGTGAACAATTGCTCCATCTCTGAAAAGGACCTAAAAGAGCATCGCTAATTATCCATACGCAAAACTCTGAAGATGGGTCTCTCTCATAGGGACCTCGAAATGGGTTCTCTAACATAGGAACCTCAAAAGGATCTCATACTGGAGCTCACGATCGCTGGAGAATGGAGTCTGAAGAAATCTCCTCGTCAGAGAACTGGATCTCTCCCATCTGACACAGAGAATGGTACTCTACTCTGGAGTCCCTATGAAATCACATGAAAAGCCTAGTCAACATGGCATAGAAAATGGTACTCTACTCTGGAGTCCCTATGGCTCATATGAAAACTCTGGCCGACAAAACAAGAAACGATGGGGACCACTACAAAAGACGGCAAAGACCTGCACATTTGAATGAAGACCGCATATATGTGCGAGTCTGAAACTGAAGACTCAAAAAATGACTTCGAGTCTGAATATTTGTAGAGTCTGAATCAGTTGAAGGCATCTTGACTAGAATTTACACTTACATCTGGAGATTGAACCCTCTGAAGTCTGTATAGAAGTCTGGATCTGAACTGAAAGTAGTGATGTCGTATGTTGCCGAAGAACTCGACACAATACTCCCCCTTTTCTCTCATACTTGTCGGAAACAATGAAATCAACAAAGTTGAGAGAAGACAAGATAATGGAGAGAAACAAACACAAACAAGACATCATACTTTTTTTTCGACTTTTCTTGCAATTTTTTCCCATCTATTTCCAATTTTTAATAGTCGTCTCATTTTTTTAATAAGGCGTTCATCACTTTTTTTACGGCATTTCCCCTTTTTTTGAATCATTTGTATTGCGCACGTTTTTTTTACGATTCTCCTCCCCCCTTTTTACAAAATAACTCTGTGGGGCTCATTTTTCTTTAATAGTTGGCCCAACAAGGCCGTAAATACATAGCAGGCGGGGGAGGGGGGGCTCCTCTATCAAACCTAGGGTTCCCTGGGAAACTTATCATCCCTTGATGAAGAGGCGCCGCCACCAGCGAGTGGCGTTGGGAGACCGCATGTATCTGGAGAGCTTCACGATGCACGCCGCTAGAAGATGAGAGGAGCGACGAGGTCGACTTGATCTCGCGAGGATCAAGCATCGAGTGCTCTCTGTTTGCGATGCCGGAAGTAGGTCTTGGGGAGCGTCTCCTGGAGGCACTCGTCGAGGCGCGTAATGGAGAGAGGTTCATACAGAGCAGTAGGGTGCTGCTAGCAGGCAGAGCACACATGCAGAGTAGGGGGAGTCGCGCGAGGGTGGTTCCATTTGGAGAGGTGTCGCCAGGAGTTGGCCGATCGATGCCCTCGTGCTGCACGTTCCTGTTGTGATAGGAGGCTTTGCCTGAAGAGGTGAAGAGGGCACGCCGCGGGCAGCACCGCCTGGACTCGATGCGGAGTCCCCACCTAAAGAAACTCAGCCTGATGTGAGGGTATCGGCAGGGTAGGGAGTGCCGGCAGGTCTACAGATCCACTGCCTGGACCAGATAGCGGTGCAGCCATTGTCGTATGGAGTGTGCGATGGAGGGAGCACTGCCCACCGTCGCCTGGGAGGGCCGGAAGCGCATGCATGAATAGAGATGTAGGTGGAGCCCTGGATTAGGGCTCGCAACTGAAGATGTCGCCTTGGAGATGGGCCTGTGCCTGCGCCTTTGTAGCCTTGCACGATGGAGGAGTGACAAAAGCAGTGGCCTCGTGCCACCGCTTGGAGAAACAATGCTGACGACGGTGTTGACTGCAGAAAGTACGGTTTCAAGAAATCCTAGAATAAATCTCGAACTTGATCAATAATTTGAATCAACGAATCTTCAAAAATAATCTTCCAAAAACATAACTATTCAATCGAATCTCGAAGAGAATATGAAAATAAAACTTTCAAGAACAAATCCGCAAGAATCGAACCCTCTCTAATACAATGTTAGAAAATAAGAATGCGGAAGAATATCAAAGAAATAAAGAAACAGAAATTGGAATAACAACGGGATTTAATGTGGAACCCTACTCCCTAAGGAGCGGGATGAAACCATAGAAGAATGCCTCGAAGGGATGATAGTCTATTGAACTTTCTCATATGAATACAATGGGTGTGGGGTCTATATATAGCCCCCACTGAGTCTCCACATCTCCAAACTGGTAGATGTGGGACTAAACTCTAAATGGGTAAATGGATAGTGGAGAGATCCATTTACCCATCTCTCACATAAGAGACGCATAACCAAATACTCCAACAATGCAAATACACACGGATCTGATAACAAGAGGAGGGTGAAGTCTTACCTACAATAATGTTCCCTTGCCAGCTTCCTTCGCCCAGAACAAGAGTTCCGCGGTGCTTCACGGAACACATGTGTGCCCATGATGATCTTCGCTCCTAGCTCTTTGAAACGACGCACTTGGACTTCCGGTCGGTGGTCAGAAAATCATTCTAATGATTGCTCTCCAGTGAGGCCAAGTGGTATGTCTAACTAGCCCACTTGGTCCCCTCTCTATTTATAGGGTCAACGCCTAATCAGATCCAAATCCAATAGACGCAACCCATTCATATTTTGTGCATAACTCTAGTATACACAATCGGAATTTTGATGTTTTTGAGCTCGTTGGAAAGGTTTTGACGAGTACTACAAGATGGAGTGGTCGTTTATCTGATTTGACTACTGGACTAGGCTAGAAAATGAGAAAGAGTGAGATCCTATTATGAGGGATTTTACATTGGTCAACTTTGCTCATACTTAAAAATTAGTGATCCAGGTAAATAGGTCTTGCGGGAACCAACTATGGTTGACTACTTGGACCACCGAGCTACCTATAAGGTAGCTAAGTTGCATATTTTGTATCTTTTATTAAAATATGTAAATAGCCAACATTATTTTAGTCTTGAATTGCATATAGATTTTTTTTGTAAATTGTAACTCATTTCATTTGTATACATGTGTGTGTCACATGAAATGCTTGTTGAGTTAAATTAGGTGCAATGGATGGCAAAAATGATAATATATCATGTATTCCAAACTACTAATCGTTGAATGGCGAAATGAATCTTGAGATGGAATTTGGTGGTCCTAGTTTGGACCCTCAAGTAATCGGGTCACATCTGGATCTGATTCCACATTAAACAAGTCACTATCAGAAGCAACTTTTGTAATTGTTCCGGCTTGATGGAGAGTGTTAGAGTATGTTAGCTAACTACTTTGATTACTTTCCTGATTTACTACATTGACTTTCCTTAATCTCTCACATATAATAAGAGACCCAAAGCTTTAGAATTAACATATCCAATTCAAGGGTAACAACAAGATTAAAAATAGCAATATAAATAAACATGCCAACATTGTGAAAATGGAAAGACGATCGTTCCCTTAAAATTATCAAAGTCAAAGGAAAACATATAAGATAAGAAAGGCAGTCATTCATTACAAAAACGGTTCCAGCTCAAATTTGATATAAGTGTTGTCATACTGGAAATAAAGAGACATACTTGTCTTCTGTGTTGTTGAAGTTGTTCCCAACAAAGTTCCTGAGGGCAAAATAAAAAAGTCAATTCGAAGTCAAATGCTAAGAAACAGACCTTGACCATGTATAATAAACAAGTTATGAGAAAGTTTTCAACAACAAAATATGTTGGATGGTTATTTCTTCTTTCAATTTCTTTCCGAAATATCTGTGTTTTCTCAAAGCAAAGAGCTACACAAGCCCGATCATCAATTCCGTTACTAAATACTTTAAAAGAAAAATAGAGAATCATCTTTAACTTGAGTGCTAATCTCTAATTGGAGAAGATTCCAGTTGACTATTTATTTGCAGAGCTCCTTACGGATTACTTAACTCATGTCATCAAATAGGAAACAATTGAAACAAAAGGAACGGGGGGGGGGGGGGGGGGGGGATGGTTCTGGGACTGTAGCACCCCAATAACTCAGCCAAGAAGTAAAGGTGTTATGAACCAGTCACCCATGCTCTGATGACACCTTAATTTGGTCATATTGGACGCAAAAGGTCAAATATTAGAGAGAATAATTATCATCTTCAGGATGTGAGGGCAGCTGATTCCAGCCTTTGGAAAGGCATCCTCTGTGCAAGAGAGATCTCTCTCATAGGAACACGATGGTAAGGGGATTTATGGGTATGGAAGGACAAAAAAAGGATGCAAGTTTAGGTAGTAGAGAGAAATAGTTTGGACTTCTTTAGGGCGCCGACCTTCAATTGCACACTTCATTGCACAGTTAACAGCCACCTCAACATCAGAGATTGGATTCAGAGATCGATGCCCATGGAGGTGACCTGATTTCATGGTGGTGATATGAGGGGTAAAGTCCAACACCCTTTCTTTAGTTTCCCTGCGTCTTCGTATTTGGAGCTGATGCTTTCTAAAGATAGAACTACCTCAAGTGGTTGCAGAAAGCATCTCAAATACAATCGCAGCCATCAAATGACTACATAACGATATGCTTACAAGAACTTCAGCACGCCTCATCCTAGCTGCTTTGCTGTGCTGGTTTTGGAAAGCAAGGAACCAATGATGGGATGAAAATCTTTTCCTGAAATCTATGAATGGATTTGGAAAGCAATGTCATAGTTGCTTACTCTGTAAATATGTTGAAGCACAAGATCAAGTATATTATTTCTACTAAAGTCGAAGCATAACTGCCTTCTGTGGCCTATTGCAACCAAGACGGGAATAATTGGGCCTAGGCACATTGGATATCTCAGAGGTACAAAGAAGCCCTTAAAAGTAGAAGATCCAACTTGGAATGAATTGTACCTAGGAGACAACCACATTAAGGCCTCAATTATCAACCCCGCATCCATAAAGTTGCGACCTCTAACCATAGGAAAGAAGATTTCTTATCTTCTTTGGCATGCTGTGCCCATCATGTTTGGGCATAAGAAAAAGGAGACCAGAATCTATTGACGCCCTTATGAGGTACACATGACTGGGTTGGAACTATGCTTTGATTTGGAGGCACCCTCAACTTCAGGATAGATAGGCCTTCTGCATCCCAACTCCCATGTGGGATAGGTTGGCCGGGTCCTAATTTTTCCAGCTAATCTACAAGTAGTGGTCAACTTGTAATTTCAAATCTCAGCCGTGGTCCAGATTCGTTGTAGCCAGCACACGAAGGATGTCAGCTTTGACTTATTTAGGAAGTTAGAAAAAAATGAACTAGCCACTCATTTTCTTTACAGCCACTCAGTCTAGTCCTTCCTTCATGAAGGCCTTCTTAGTTGAAGTCAAGTAAAGATGGGATAATCCAAGCGAGTGGACTTGGATTACTATGTTGATAACGATTGGGAATATCCTTAAATGACTAGAAGCATCATTGGAATTGAGTTTGAAAGACTCAAATTTTCGTTTATCTTGGCATCCTCAATCTTGAGTTTGAGACTATTCAAAGATAAATACTCAAATGTTGTTAAGATTCCTCCCTTGAATGAAGTATATCATCAGACCTATGCTAAGGAGAAACGAAGACAAGTAATAAAAGTCCAATCTAGTAACCTCTCTCTATGTCAATGGAAAAGGATGCATCCCTAACCTGCGGGAGTACCAACACTACCAAGTGGCAACCCGATAAACAGTGCATCCACTACAGCACACCTTGCTACGCAATTGACAGTTTCTACGAGTTTTACTAGAAAGAAAACCATAAAACGAAAGGAACATACAAAATTCTATTGGCTTCCCAAAAAATTGGATGTTATTGCTACCGCATGTCGACAAAGTTAGAACTCATTGAGTAGGAAGGATAAAGGTTCAGATTCAACTTGTTGGAGTAATCGATACTCTGATGTGTTATTCCATAGAGCCCTCGGGTCTCTAATATAGGGAGAGAACCCTTGGGTAAATTACAGAGTCTTACAAAATATAAATAGAAATTACGGAACAATAAAACGTAACATATATAAGTCTCTACACTCCCCCTCAAGATGGAGCATAAATATTGTAACATCCGAAATCCGCCCAACCCGAAACCAACCCGAGTAGGGTCCGATTAATCTAATAAAGTCATCTGACAACATTAGATAACCTAAATCGACCAAGTGGTCGTGAATCAAAAGTCATTGGGCGAAATCGATCAAAAATCGATCGCTTCGTAATGTGCGCCGCGAAAAAGCCGCGATGTAAATTCAGAAAGCACAAAATGAATCGAGACTGTCATTAGATCCGATTCGACGATACAAGACCAACGGAATCAACCGTTCGTCAATCGGAGATCGTTTGATATTTTAAAATCCACAATATTTAGTCTTAAACAAAAACCGTATCCGAAAATTTCGGGTATTCAAAACCCGATCGGAAGTATAGCAATATTATACTCATATTGATCGTCGTTCCGAGACGGTCAAAACGAGTTGTTGCGCGTCAAAATTCGACGCTCGAGGTGCGGATACGGTCAAATTTTTGTATTCCAAACAAAAGAAGTTAGAAAAAGTAATATAAAAATTAAAGTTGAAATATTCATGTTGCTACAGTAAAGTAGCAGACCACGGTGTGTAAAAAAAAAAAATAATGTAAATATATTGAGAGGAAGCTTCCCAGAACCTTCCCTCTCACTCCCTTTTCCCCTATTTATTCCCTCTTCTTCCATTCCAACGTAACCTTCCTTGTCTCCTTTCTCATTTTCCAAAAATCCAAAATTTCTTTTCGCCAAAGGGGGAGATCATCGTTCTCCTTATTCCAGCAAAACAAAGGGCACCTGGAGCTTGCAGTTGATCGGAATTTCTGCAATAGGCAATAGGAAGGAAATCATAATAATAGGTACATTCCTTTCCTTCTCTTGCTGCCATGCATGTGGAATTTCACTCCCTCCTCTTGTTGTGCCCAAATTCTGCTCCTGCATGCAAGTAATTTCTCCATTTTGGATATCCAAACAATCCTATTTCCAACTTCTTGCTGCCATGAATATGGATTTCGCATGAATTTCAGAACTTCACTTTTTTTTGGTTTTCGTAGAAATCTTAGATTCAATGTGTGATCTCTTAATAACCACTGATTTCTTTCTTGAGGTTGATGCAGTAAATATTGTTCAGAATCAAACAGTTTGCATTTGTTATTTTAACTATAAAATTATTGCATGCATGTCTTGATCAAAAGCCTAAAACCCTTCCAAATCTTAAAATTTAAGGCACAATCCCTTTCTTTCTACCTTGTTGCCATGCATGATGTCTTATCTATTCTTAATTTTTCTTCTTAAAGCATGTGAGTCGAATAGTCTGGGGTTTGAATTGGGAAAGTTGTCATTTATTTTCCACTCAATACCCATGCTAATTTTATATTATTGGAAGGTAAATGTCCTTGAATATATATATATATATATATATATATATGTATGTATGTATATCACCCTGGAATTGTCTGGATAAGATTAATTTATATTTAAATATTTATATAAATAAATAAACTGGCATAAATTACAAGTCTGCAGCAGAGTTGGCTAAAAAAATTAACATATAAAATTGGCTTATAAATTAACCAGACAACGTAATTTTATTTTTATGATTATAAGATCTGTTATCTGTTGCAGATTTAAAATAACTTCACTGGATTTAAGAATATATATATAATGGGCTATCGTGAGAGGAGGGGTATGCATTGCTTTTTGGCCTAATTAAAACTTGTTTAGAATGGAAGAGTGGAAGGAATTCAAACTAATGATGCATCAATGATACATGGCAATATGTTACTCGACAAGTTCTCTGCTATTGCCTCACGAAAGGAAAAGGATATATAGTCATTAAGAATTTATCTTTAATAGTTCAAAAAAAATACACGATTAGAGTGTTATAATTATTATTATTTTAATACTTCAATCCTGTTTGTTTTGAGTTACTAGAAAAGAGTAAATCCTGGGTTTTATTTGAGAACTGGTGGCAAGTCAAATTAACTGACTTGGTTAACAAGATTTTTAATACACATAACAAATGCAAATAACACTGATTTAGAATATCTTGATAAGGTACAATAGGAATCTCACCAAAGATAGTAGTACAACATACTTAAAGAAGCTAAATAACAATAAAAATTCAAGTGCAATCCTATGGTTTTTCCTAAATCAAGTGAATTACCATTGACAGATATTGATGCCTCTTTTCCTTGTGAAGTATTGGGAGCCAATTGGTATTGATTTCAGACTAAATTTGAAAAAAGGGCTCTAATAGTGCGATTGGAATAAAGTATATTGTTGCCAAGGGAACTTGATAGAAAATTTTTGGTTAAGAAAAACAATTTAGTGGTAGAAGGTATAAGGGCACTTCGTTCATAACTCGAAGTTGAGGTTAGGAAGGGTAGACGAGTAGTAGTCTCTTACAGGGTTCTTGTGTAATTCTCATTATAAAAGTATGGGATTCAACAATAAAATCTGCCTTGTTGGGTAATATATATATATATATATATATGGAAATCCATGATCAGTAATTGAGAGTCCTCATGATCAAACCTTTAGGTATGAATTACTAACTTTGGATCACTACGAATAAAATTGTCAACAGTAAAGTGAACCTGTATCTATATATTCAACTACTGAAACATCTAAGATAGAGTTGAGTAGTCAAGAAAGGAAAGAAAACGGTGAATCAATAAAGTATATTGCCAGTCATAGTAACTTTTACACTTGACTGTGCGAGGGCGCGGTGACCCTCACCTGGGCGGAGGAAAGGAAGCCCAGTTTGGGCAGCGGCCGCCAAGTGCGCGGGTCTAGGATCCCAGTCCTCTTTCGGTTTTTACGCGAGCTCGCAGTGTTTTTACGCCTCGTTGGGATCCCGACTTTAGACCATTCCGCTGACCCTGTTTTAGGATACCCAGGCGGGGGATCCTGGTTTTTCAGTTTTACGTACGAGCTCGGTTGCCCGTTACCGGTCGGGCTGTTTTTCTAGAGCGACTTTTCCGAGAAGTCCCTCTCACCCGTCTCAGTGGCGTAGTTTGGGAGTTAGACCTATCCCTCTATTGTACCGTCCTTCCAATTAGAGGGCGAGACGGAAGAGCCCTTTTGTTGGCTTCTTCACCGCTTGAGTTTTTCTTTCGCCAACAGACTTGGCGATTCTACATCCAGATCATCCACATCTATATCTACATCATCTAGAGTTACATTGAGACTGTTGTACTGAGGTTTGAAGGGATTGATTCTGTTGGAAATGCGAGCCCACGGCGAGCCATTATGCAATAAATGTTATTGCATATATCATTCCCTGATCTGAAATGAAGAATGAATAATTTGTATAATAGGTCCCTTAGTACAATTAGGGTTATGTACCATGGCCATCTTAATAATCATACAGCTGTTGATTCAACTATTGAATCATAGAGGCTGGTGCTTGGATGAATATCTAAAGAGTTAGATTGAGGACTCATCAAGCACCGTTAAATGATTATTAAGAGATGATCTCCAGCCTGAGTAGGAGATGGCAATCCTATCTTTGAAGGCTGATATCTGACCGACCTCTTGATGCAGGTCCTCTGCATAGGAATAGAGATTCGGAGGTGTCAGATTAGTTAGGTCAAAGAGTTGACTTAACGAGATCGAGATAACCAAAGTCCTATATCATATGCTGTCATGATATAGGCACGCATCCTCTGACCGGAGACAGATGTGTTACTATATGTTTGAGTGTGTACATTTGGCAGACCAATAGGTTGATGACCTAATCAAGGTCTATACACCGGCGCTTGTGTGCATATAAGGGCATATGAGTAATACGATCTCTCAAAGGGATCATACAGGTTCAGTTACTGAACCAGAAGACATGAGCTCACTCATGAGATATTGGGATGAATCAAATTCCATGCGCATGGTCGTCTCGCTTTGGAAGCTTGACTGAATTTGTAGGTTTGATATATACTTTTAGTATATGATCAAGACCTAGGTATGATATACACTTTTGGAAAGTGTATGATCGATACCAACTCCCAATGATCGAATGAGAAACTTACTGATAAAACCATGAAGTAGACAGTATAAAGTTGATCCGATACTTCGGGTTTAGTCTGAGTCTTCCAGTATGCAGGATGTACAGGTATTGGGAATACCTGAGGGTGATTTGATCATAAACGATTGTATAACCATGACGCTTCCATTCCTACGGAGTGATGAAACGGGTCTGGATTTTAGTGACTCCTCTCAGTAGAGAAGTGATCTGATCTTGGTCCAAGTGTTGGACATTGATCTGAATGTGATTCAGATACAATGAGAAGATTAGATTTACGGTCTTGATTTAATCAAGCATCTATGGAGGCCCGCGATCTGGATTTGAGATATGATCTCAATATCCATGTCACTATACGTGGAACAATACAATCGCCCTGTCCTTATCTCCAAGTATCTGCGGAGAGATTGCATTATTCTTGAAGGGTTCAAGAATAATTCCATAAGATCTAAGCAATGAAGAAATAATGATTAAATGTGATTTAATCATCTTGATGTGTGAAGAAATTATCCAATTTAATTAAATGTGATTTAATTAATGTGGATAAGAATAATGTGGATAGAAATATCCAATTATTCATAATATATTATAAATGTGATTTATAATGTATTAGAGAGAGCTAATTATAATTTATATGTGTTGATTAATTATTATGTGTATTGGATACACATTGTGTAATTAATTAACAATATGAATTATATGTTGTTTTGAGTTGTGAATATGATTCACAATTTTTTCCATGGCAAGAGTGCAATATTCTCAAAGATAATTGTGAATTATTTTTGAAGAATAAAATCCAACAAATTTGTTGCAAATAAATAAGAGAGAAAATCAAGGAGATATGCAATCTCATGGGAATCCATGAGATTGCCTCCTTGGACTCCCATAGTGGGCGGCACACCATTCCTATATGGAATGGGTGGCCGTCCAACATGGAAGGTGCATGGAGATGAAATCTCCATGAACATTCTCTCCTTATTTGTTGGGTTGATTTAGGACTAAATTATATTTGATTTTTTCAAATATATTTTAACCTAAATTTGTTGCTTTTGACAACAACAATCTTGGCCATTGGATTGACACAAATCAATCTCACCCATTGATTTTATGTGTCCCATGGATTGAGATCCATGGATCCCAAAACCCTATAAATAGAGAGGCATACTATGCTCTCTAATAATATGCAATATTGGAGCTCTCTCTCTCCCTCATTTCTTCATACACGCCAGCCCTCTCTCCCTCTCTTGTTGGTGGTCGTCCACCATACCCTAGAGGAGAGAACCGTCGTCGCCTTCGCCACCGCGCCGCCGCTTCGACATTCTTCGGTTCTCCGTCTTCTTGGAGAGTTCCTCTCACGAAGGAGACGTTTGATCTCGTGCGACGAGATCAGGAGCAACCATGCTTGGATCATCTTCTTGGATTGCGAGGACAACGCGGTTCATCCCCGCGCTCGCAAGCAGTCTCGCCGACGATCGGACTTGAGACAGGAGGTCTCTTTCTTTAGAGACTTGAGCAACCACGCTTCAAGAGGTATTGCATTATACTTGTTGTGGTTATAGATGAAACGATCTGAGAATGGTTCTCGGATCATGTGGTTTCATCGAATAAAATTTTTTAAATTCCGCTGCACCGAACAACTAGTACGACTAGTCGTTCATCGTCGTATCCGATACGACGATCACGCTTCCGTGATGCGCTTGAGGATAATTCCATATCCTTCAAGTGGTATCAGAGCCTTAGGTCGACGGTTTCGAATATGATTCGAAAAACCGAGGACGACTTGGGTTCGTTTAGGTCGCGAAAGTTTTCATCGCATTTGATTTCGCAGATCTGTTTAGTAAATAAATTCGGCACTGTTTAAATTGTTTAAACACGAATTTAATACTTGGATTTTGTTCCCCATTAAATAAGGAAACCATAGGATCTGAGTTTACGTAAATCGGATTTCGTATGCTCTAGATATGGTTGTTTTAATGAACATGTATGCACTGTTGCGGGAACTGTAGATCTGAACGTGATTAAAATGTTAATTACTGTTTAGACTTGCCTCGAAATGCGTGTAACATCACTTGGATTCTGTCCTAAATCAAAATATCAATCTATGAAAATTGATTTTGTCTAATTTGGATTTAATATAATTGAGATATGCTAATTTTAGTAAGAAGGGGTCACTGCTGAAATTACAGTCCTAATATAGAACCAAGTGATTGTCAATTAGTGAAATTAATTGTTAATTTCGTGAAATAATCATGAAAAATATTTGTGAAATATTTGAAGATGATTATTTACATAATTGACTTGGCCTCAACCAATTAATTGATTAGATTTGATCTAAATCTTAATTGGAAACACATTCATCAAACTTAATGTTTGATTGGTGATTGTCATTTAATCATTTAGTGAAATTAAATTGTTTAATTTCCTAGAATAATTGTGCATAAATATTTGTGAAATATTTGATGATAATTATTCCCTTAAATGACATTGCCTTAACCAATAATTGATTAAGATGTGATCTAAATCATAATTGGAAACCACAATCTTTCAAACTTGATGCTTGAATAAGATTTGGGAATTTGTCTAGCAAATTTCCTTATAATCAAAAATGTTTTGATTATTACTATATGGTACAATTTCGGTTGAAGAACCGATAATCATCTCAAGTACAAATTAATCAATTTGGCATTATCCTTTCCCGAGGCGGATATGGTGCCTAGTCAAAGAGCATTGGGGTTGCGGGTTGCAACGTATGTGGTCCGTCCCACTCTCGTCGGTACTGGCCATGACAGCGGGTAGGGCCGGGATAATGTCCGAGGGATTAAGATGTATTTTTCTAATTATTAAAATTCGAATTAATACGTATTTTGAGATATTACCATATATGTATTCAAGTAAAATAATCAAGTTTGATTGATTGAATTGGATTGATAATTAATTTAATATGATTAAGTTGATTATGTCCAATTGAAATACTCTAATATGATTAGAGTTAATAATTCCCTTGAAAGAATTAATTATGTGAATGTGATTAACGATAATTAATTAAAATTTGAATATGAGGTGGAGGATCACATAAGTGACATCCATGGTCTCCCGTCAAGGCGGAGGGTTCCGTCGCCAGGGATTGCATGTGGGAGACGCCTGTCCGAAGTGACAGCTCCTGTATGCAAGCGCATCTGGATCGGGCTCGTCGCTTCTCGAAAGAGTAAGGACGTATGCGTAGTGACCCCAATATCGGGTCCTCATATTATTGGGGCGATATTGGATTGCGCATAGTGAGTTGTATTCCTGTTGACGGTTGGTTCAATTAATGACGGGTCAACATAGTGGGCGGCACATCATTCCTATATGGAATGGGTGGCCGTCCAACATGGAAGGTGCATGGAGATGAAATCTCCATGCACATTCTCTCCTTATTTGTTGGGTTGATTTAGGACTAAATTATATTTGATTTTTTCAAATATATTTTAACCTAAATTTGTTGCTTTTGACAACAACAATCTTGGCCATTGGATTGACACAAATTAATCTCACCCATTGATTTTATGTGTCCCATGGATTGAGATCCATGGATCCCAAAACCCTATAAATAGAGAGGCATACTATGCTCTCTAATAATATGCAATATTGGAGCTCTCTCTCCCTCATTTCTTCATACACGCCAGCCCTCTCTCCCTCTCTTGTTGGTGGCCGTCCACCATACCCTAGAGGAGAGAACCGTCGTCGCCTTCGCCACCGCGCCGCCGCTTCGACATTCTTCGGTTCTCCGTCTTCTTGGAGAGTTCCTCTCACGAAGGAGACGTTTGATCTCGTGCGACGAGATCAGGAGCAACCATACTTGGATCATCTTCTTGGATTGCGAGGACAACGCGGTTCATCCCCGCGCTCGCAAGCAGTCTCGCCGACGATCGGACTTGAGACAGGGGATCTCTTTCTTTAGAGACTTGATCAACCACGCTTCAAGAGGTATTGCATTATACTTGTTGTGGTTATAGATGAAACGATCTGAGAATGGTTCTCGGATCATGTGGTTTCATCGAATAAAATTTTTTAAATTCCGCTGCACCGAACAACTAGTACGACTAGTCGTTCCTCGTCGTATCCGATACGACGATCACGCTTCCGTGATGCGCTTGAGGATAATTCCATATCCTTCAGATTCTACATCAAGATCATCCATCTCTATATCTACATCATCTAGAGTTACAACTGAGACAGTTACACTTGAGGCTTTAAGGGATTACAATTAAATTGAGTAAATGGAAAAGACTGTAATCCAATTCGAAATCTTATTAAGCTAGTGGACGTGTTGGGAACTTAGTTAGGATACATTATACAACACCGCATGCCTACGGAGGCACCCCAAACCTAAGACTTTTCCCAAGTCTTAGAGTTATAGTGTGAAGTTTCACACGAACCAAGACCACAGACTATCCACTAGACTTAAGAATTTAATAAATCATTATATCTTCTCATCTCATCTTTCCCATCATCAAAATCCACAAATATGATCTCTAAGTAATATGAGAATGAAATATACTTACTATGATCAATTAGTTATAAAATAAATATGCTTATGTGGGGAATGTTGGGTTAATGGCTAATCATGAGAGGTACTTACTAGAGATTTGAAAACCTTTTACATTTGCAAGTAGAAATAAATTTTAAATTTGAGTTGCTCATGCCTCTCTACTTGCTTTCTTTTGTAAATAATAAATGCCTGTTATTTTTATATAAACTTATGGGAAGTACCAGCACCCGCTGACGCCTTTTCTTCCTTGCACGTATGGCAGGCAAGGAGCCTTTAGCACAGTAGCGGGTTAATGATTTCAGGAGATAAATTTTATACCCAATGGTATGGTTTATTTTGTGCCAATTTTTGTTCAATTTATATTGTATTATGTTTCTTTCTCTTCAGTCAGATTTTTGGGATATACTGTATGTACTGTCAGACTTTGTACATGTGAAATATATGGAAGTTAATGAAATAAGATTTTGGTGACAATTTTTCTAATAACTTGTGGTTATGATTGTGAATGTCATGTGGAAAATTATCTGCGCGAAAAATTTCCCTGTATTTCCGTAGCTTATGCGATCTAATGCGAATGAATGTTATAACACGAAATGCGCGTAAACGGGTACCCGGATCCTCGGAGGTTCACAGATATCTATCATGCTCAACTTGGAAGAACATCTCTGGAAAGGTCCTCTGAGCAGCGGCTTGGTGAATATGTCAGCAGTCTGATTCTCTGAACTGACATGAGAGGTGGAAATGAAGCCCTTCTGAATCATGTCTCTAGTAAAATGACAATCCACCTCGATGTGCTTTGTTCTCTCGTGAAAAGCCGGATTATTGGCAATAAACAGTGCTGCCTGATTGTCACATTGGAGATTCATGGGCACGGGGACATCTACAGTCAAATCTTCTAAAACTGCTCTAACCCACATCATTTCTGTAGTTGCTTGTGCCATGGCTCTGTACTCGGATTCCGCACTGGACCTCGCCACAACAGTCTGTTTCTTGCTTTTCCAAGAAACTAAAGAGCTTCCTATGAAGATAGCAAATCCAGAAGTGGATTTACGATCCCTTGGACATCCTGCATAATCTGCATCTGCACAAGCTGAAATAGACAGATCCGTATCTTTCCTAAATAGCAACCCTGTGCCTGGGGAAGACTTCAGATATCTCAATATCATATACAAGGCATCCATATGAACTTGCCTTGGCTGCTCCACAAATTGACTCACCCGATTTACTGCAAAGGCAATATCCGGTCGAGTTATAGTAATATATAAGAGCTTACCCACCATCTCTCTGTACCTTCTTTTGTCCACCTCCTCGGTATCATCATCGTACAGCTTCATGCTTGGGTCCATAGGTGTACTTGAAGGTCTGCATCCAGTCATTCCTGCTTCAGCTAGCATGTCTGTGACATATTTTCCTTGAGTCATCACCATTCCTTATGCATTTCGTGCAAACTCTATCCCCAGAAAATATCGTATCGTGCCCAGATCCTTCGTAATGAACTGGTTTCCCAACAGGGACTTGGTTGTCTCAATCCCCTGAGCATCATCTCCTGTGACCAAGATGTCATCAACATATATCATAACAACTACTGTACCTCTAGGGGTCTTCTGAATGAACAACGAATGGTCCGCATTTGATCTCCTGAACCCCTGTTGTTCAATTAGCTGAGAAAGCTTCTGGAACCATGCTCGGGGACTTTGTTTGAGGCCATAGATAGCCTTATTAAGTCTGCACACCATCTGAGTCTCCCCCTCAGCAGCAAATCCTGGTGGCTGCTGCATGTAGACTTCCTCCTGCAGGTCTCCATACAAGAAAGCATTCTCGACGTCAAGCTGAAAAATGGTCCAGTTACGTACCACAACAACATATAGGAGGATGCGAAGAGTGGAGTGTCTAGCCACTGGTGATAAAGTATCCAAATAATCTACCCCATATGTCTGGGTAAATCCCCGTGCTACAAGTCTTGCCTTGTATCTATCAAGACGTCTATCCGCATGATATTTCACCGTAAAGATCCACTTGCAACTCACCATGGAGGCACCTGGAGGAATGGGAACAAGAGACCAAGTCCCTCTAGACTGCAGAGCACGCATCTCCTCTTCCATGGCTAGACGCCAGCAATCAATCTTCATGGCATCTTGATAGGTCCGTGGAATCTCAACAGACGAGACAGCAGCTACAAACTTCTGGAAGTCCCCATTGAGACGATGAAATGAGACTTGAGAGGCAAGAGGATATGAAGCACATTGTCTTCGCTGCTTCCTGTGAGCAATGGGCCGATCCAGATCATCTATCATTGTGTCGATCGGATGATCCTCGTCCTGCTGTGGAGGCTCCTGCACTGGTGCATTTTCTAACCCATCATTAGTGATAACATCAGAACATACCTGAGGCGTATTGGATGGTTGACATGTAGCTTGAGCTGGTCCTGTACGCCTTGTATAGAACTTAGGAAAAGGTTCAATTGGGGGTGGTGGTGGTGGTGGTGGAGTAGAGGATTGACCCAAGCTTGGAGGTGGCGGTACATAGACACTAGAATCTGTGGACGTGGAGGAGTCCAATCTGTCACCTGTAGGAGAAAAGTACATGACGGGTTCGAAAAATGTAACATTAGCGCTCACATAGTACTTGTCATGAACGGGGTCATAGCAACAATATCCTTTCTGTGTCCTGGAATAGCCCACAAAAACACACTTGATAGCCCTAGGAGAAAGCTTATCAAGTCCTGGAGACAGGCGGTGGACAAAAGCAACAGTGCCAAAGACCCGAGGTGTAAGAGTAAACAAATCTCTGTCAGGAAAGAGAACAGAGATAGGAGACTTTTCCCCAAGAACAGTTGTAGGCATGTGGTTGACCAGATAACATGCTGTAAGAATAGCATCCCCCCAAAAAGATAATGGGGCACAACTCTGAATAAGTAATGTGCAAGCAATATCAAGGAAATGGCGATGTTTCCGTTCTGCAACCCCATTTTGTTGAGATGTGTATGCACATGTTGTTTGGTGGATAATGCCTTTAGAAGAAAGAAAACTAGCAAGGGAACGAGTGTAGAACACCAATGCATTGTCAGTACGCACATACTTAACAGTAGACGAAAAAACATTTTGAACTTCATTGATAAGATTTTGAATAACGCTTCCTGCTTCGGATTTATTTTTGAGAAGAAAAGTTCAGGACACTCTAGAAAAATCATCGACTACAACTAAATAGAACATGTGCCCCTGATGGTCTGGGACACGACTGGGACCCCATATATCTATGTGAAATAACTCAAATGGGGAGCGACTGCTCCGACTCTGACGACTGGGGAAGCTGGACCGATGATGCTTCCCTAACTGACAAGCTTCACAACGAAAGGATGAACTCGGGGAAATCTGAGGTAGGAGGTGACGCATTTTCTGTAGTGGCAGGTGACCGAATCGAAGATGCCAGGTATACGGAGACACGGAGCCCTGGGAATGTAGTGAGACGCCATCATAAGAGTTCCGTACAATACGATAGAGGCCATTGTGCTCAGAACCACAGCCAATCACCTTGCCCGTTAGTATGTCCTGAAAAATAACAGACGATGGGTCAAAAATAGCACGACAATGCAAATCTCGTGTAATCTGACTAATGGATAAAAGATTCATCGAGAATTCTGGTGCATGTAAAACATTCTGTAAGTGCATAGATGGTAGCAAAGCTGTCTCCCCCTGACCGATGATAGGGGAATGAGTGCCATCAGCAATGAGTACAGAACGACCAGGCTGGACAGCTCTATAGGACTGTAGAATCTCTTTCTCACGACAGAGATAATGGGTGGCTCCAGAATCAACAATCCATCCTGTGAGATCATGGTTATGATATGAGCCGGAGGGCCTACCTGAGGCATTGGCTGAGGCAGATGTACTCGCTGATGCTGAAGCCGCAACATCAGACGCATCAGCACCCTCTGATGATGACTGTGGCATGATATCACGAAGCCTTGCCACTAGCTCCTCGAACCTGTGATCTGGAGTAGATGCTGGTGGACCCTGAACATGATCAGTGACACGTGCAGAAGGAGGGAAGCCATGCTTGGAATAGCATGTCTCCTCCGAATGACCAGTATGACGACAGAATGAGCACGTAGAACGTATGCGGCCTCCACGGCCACGTCCACTACTTCCTCTGCCACGAAATGAGGAGAAACTACCTCGTCCTCTGGAGACAGCCATTGCCGAGGGAGGTGTAGTCGTGGTGTTCGATGCAACAGGGACACGACTGAGCCGTCTGTAGACTTCTTCCATTGGTGGAATGGTGGCATCAGCAAGGATCTGAGAGCGTGCTGCCTCATATTCAGGATCAAGGGCAGCAAGTAAGACGCCAACCATAGTAGCGTTGCGGAACGTCTTCTGCTGTTCCGGCGTGGCTGTGAGTGGAATTGTGCTATAAAGTTTCTCGAACATTCCACGAAGAGAAGTATACAGAGAATGAAGAGGCCTCCCATTTTGCTTCGTGGTAAAAATATCATGCTGCAACTGCAGCATCTTGGTCTCGTTCCGTACCTGGGAGTACGTTGTGGCCAGAATGTCCCACATCGCCTTGGCGGTGGGTTGATGAAGGACATCATTTGCTATCTCCGTTGTGAGCGTACCTGACAACCAGACTTTTGCGTACGCGTCATCGGCCTCCTATGAGGCATATATTCCTGTCTTCTCCGGCGGTTCATCTTCGGTAAGAATATGCTTCTTTCCACACGACTTCATGAGACTGAGAAACTGCATAGCCCACAGTTCGTAGTTCGTCCCGTCCATTTTGACGATAGGTGCCGAACCTTTGAAGGCACCGATGGCGGGCATATCGACCTTTTGATCTGACATACTGCCGAAGAAGAATCAACTAGGGATGATAGACCAAGAAACTGGTGTCTACCACGACATGTGAGGATTCAAGTGCACATGTAGACGTTATGCACTTGAATCCATCATCTATCCGGAACCGACCGAAGGTGAGCCGCCCGAGGACGAGTAGTGGCTATGGAAGCCTTAGCGGAAGAGATATGCGGCACCTAGGGGTACCCAGCAGTGGGGCTGGGCACTGTTGGCGGCCTGGAGATGCTCGACGGAGGGCTGGAAGCACCGGGGGCGGCAGGGAGGGGCACGACGGAGGGCTGGCGGCGCCTGGGCTGGCTGGGAGGGGTCCCTGGCGGAGGGCTGGAAGCCCTGGCTGAGGGTTGGGAGCCCTTTGGCGGAGAGCTGGAGCCCTGGCGGAGGGCTGGGAGCCCTTCGGCGGAGGGCTGGAGGCCCTGTGGCGGCAGGAGAAGAGAAGGGGGGGGGGGCGACGGGTGGAGAGAACAAAACCCTAGGGTTAGGGTTTTGGCTCTGATACCATGTTGGAGTAATCGATACTCTGATGTGTTATTCCATAGAGCCCTCGGGTTTCTTATATAGGGAGAAAACCCTTGGGTAAATTACAGAGTCTTACAAAATATAAATAGAAATTACGGAACAATAAAACGTAACATATATAAGTCTCTACACAACTACTATTAACCAAGCCCTAACAGGTTAGCACTCCATGGAAAGAAATGTACTACCAACTATTTCTATAATGATGAATCGATTGAAGATAGTGGAGCTATTGCCCATATATTGGTGCAGTAAACGATAGTGTCGAAGCATATCAAAGATAAAGAATGAAGAATAGTGAAAGAACACCGATATTTATGAGGAACCCTACTCCATAAGAAGCGAGATGAAACCACAAGAGAAGGCCTCTCAAGGGTCAGGTATTATATAATGATCTCTCTCATCTATTACATGTGGTGTTGTGCTTCTTATATAGCCCCACCAGTAAGACTAAGTCCCACTCACAGTAGATGTGGGACTAAACCTGTGGATTTGGTAATTGGATCATTCCATGCATGTGACACAGACTCTAACACTCATCCCCAAGCTGGAGCATGCAATGTTCAACTTGGACAAATAGAAAGAAATCACTCCCTCACATAATGCAGGATACAACGGACAATATCAATTCATCGCAAACTTTGTTGGTTATCTGTTGAGGATGTTGCTTTTCATGCCGCACTGGTAAGGAGGAATTGAAGGGATGGAGTATGAACTGAACTGGTTCTCTCATCGGAGAATGTGTGCTTTGTACTACGTCTATCAGAGTCACTAAAATTGGAATGAGAATTCACATAAAGAACTTTGACCTACAACTGCTCCATCTTTCTGAAGGGCCAAACTGGAGAAAGTCGTTGAAACATCTTCATCGGAGTCCACAGTCGCTAGAGAATGAAGACTGAACATAGTCTTCTCATCGGAGAACTGAGTCTCTCCCACATTAGCTCAGAGAATGGAATCTCTACTTTGGAGTCCCAATGAAACCACAAAAAAATCCTAAGACTACAATGGCTCAGAGAATGGGATATCTTCCCAGATTCTTAGCCACTCAGATCACTCGTGCGGCTTCCACTTGGCGACAACAGACGGTTCTATGGATCTACAGCAAGGAGGAGGTACAGAAGAGTTCAATCCACGCCATCATCGGAGAAACCTTCTAACGGTTCTTTCTCCTTGATTTTCCGACCAAGTTGAGGCCTCTGTAACTTTGTTTTGCTTTTCTGGGTAATGTTTAGTTGTAGTGTTCAATTCCGCACTTTAATTTCCATTGTTTGCATGTAATTTAGGTAGAATTAAAAAACCCCTTTTGACTTGGAGCTTGAGCTCCAGGCAAAATTGATCCGTGTCCGATCGTGTGCTGCCCCGATTTCCACCCCATCTCGATCCCTGCCATCTTCTCCACCTAGTGTCCACCTTTTCAACCTAGATCCTGCAAGGATCTGGCGAACCGAAGCTCAGCCCACCATCTCCGTCTGAAATTTGCCATCCCGCCCATTTCTCTATTTTCCAGCTTCAACGACTGGTCGAAGCACCTCGCCTTGAGCCGCTCTAACTTTTTGTGCAGGTCTAAAGGTCTGAACAACCAAAGGTGATCCGAATCGACGCCTGAATCTATGCTCAAGATCTCCTGAATATCCTGAGCTCCATATCCACCATCGTATGATCGGGACACATTTGTTCAATACCTGCAGACGTGGAGTGACTCCAGGATGGAGTTGGGCCCATCAGAGCGGTGATTGGATGCCGGAGAGGAGAGAAATCACCGATCGAAGCAACGCTCAAGACTTATTCTTGAGTATTCTTCCCTATCACGCTCTGGATCTAATAGTCACCGTCCATCCGAGGCGAAGCATTGCGTCCCTGATGCCATTTGATCATCCACGTGGCAGCTAAAGAATGGCCCGATCCAAGGACTTTAAAGGGGTAAATTGATTAGGACCCCCTCCACCTTATATGTAATTGCAAAATACCCTTATAAATAATAAAGTACAATCTTTTGTGGATAAATTGCACGGAGCCCTTGCCTTTGTTGGAAATCACACATAGGTCTAGTGCCAAGTCAGCTCACAAGACCCCCATGTGAGTAGGCCAAATTGCAATCGTACCCCTCCGGGTTTATGTATTTCTGTATAGTCTAAAATATTGTAAATATAGTTCAAAACTTCTAGGTATTTTGCACATACATCCTTGCATTATATTTTTATTGCAATTATAACCCTGCAAGGTCTTGTATTTATTTAGTTGAATTTTTTTGTATAAATAGTTCCCGTGCTCCGAAAACTGTGAGAAAATAGGGGAAGGTGCTTGATATTATGGCCATTCACACCATACATTTTATTTAGCATATTATTTGCATTTTTCATTTATTAAAATCAAAAGGAGACTTTTATTCCCCGTCTAGCTTTTAAGGTATAAAAATTGTAAAACCCTCTTTAAAAATTCCCAAAAAATATGTATTATATATAACTGTATAATATAGCTACAGACCAAAAATCATTAAAAACATCAAAAGAAAGCCTTAAAATTTGAAAACCCTTCCTAACCCTAAAAAATAAAAAAAAATCCAAAAATTCCAAAAAATTAATTTGTGTTCCATATTATTATATATACATATTACTACATATTATAAATCGTTTTGAGAAATTTTCTACTTATTTTCCATTTTTAAATATCAAAATAATTCGAGTTATTTATTTATTTCCTGATTTGGACTATTTTGGACTTTAAAAATACATAAAAAATATCAAACAATACCAAAACAATTCAGAAAAAATAGAAGAAAATAATAAAAACATAAAACATTTTATTTGAAAAATTTAAGTATTTACAACCCTATTTATAAATATAAAACCGTATATAGAGTATCTATACATATATTTATCCAATCGGCCCTATGCCCATTTGGGTTTTTTGAGAATCCAATTGCAGTCGTCCATCCAAGATTCGGTACCCAAAAACTATGAACCAATTTTGCAATGGAAATAAAATTGGAAAATACGAATTTCCCAAAATAGTAAACCTTCATGGAATTGTTTTGATTGTATCGAGAGGTGATTGATATTGCCATTTGCAACGCCAGACGATCGTTCTTATAAACTGAGATGTGGATTTTGTAATCTTAGGCAATTGTTTTTCTCTAATACAAGGTAATGTATTTGAAATGGAGATATTTTTTTCATTCATTGTAATATCTAATAGTTTTTTTCTCCTATATCGGTTTCAAACTCGATGGATGATTTGCGAATTGACTTTGATCGTGATTTATCAAAAGCAATGATGAACGATGCTTTCTAATTTATTTGGATCAAGAGAAGTTCATATCAGAAGGAGCAGCGATGGATGACCTGCAGACTGATTTGATTCATGATTTGTATGCATAATTGATTTTTTATCCGAGGCATTTTGATTTCATAAAATAGAAAATTACAGTAAATATAATTGCTACTTTTCATGCATTACTTTGAAAATATATTGAGTTAATGATGTGTTAACTAAATTTACTTATAAGATATTTTATACTACTATTGCTAGCACAATTATTACTTTTCATGTGTTACTTTGAAAATATAGTAAGTTACTGATGTATATACTTAATTTACTCGTATTGCTAACACAATTGTTACTTTTCATGTGTTATTTAACGAATTACAAGTAACAAAACACAAGTTTAATAATTTGCGTGCGGTTATCAGTAACATTTGACGTATTAGAAGTTATAAAATAAACATGAGACCAGTAACTTACGTATTGCTATCAGTAACACTCGATGCATTGTAAGTAATTAAAAAGGTTATATAAGTTGAGTAACATGCATGAATTACTGATTTTCAGTACATTATAATATAACAAATGTAAATTACTGACAACTATTTTCATTATTAGTGATCTCGCAACAAATAATTACTTGAGTATAATAAGTACATTACTAATCGAATGTACAATGATGTTTCTTCGACCAGAAATTAAGGATTTGAATATATCTGTCCAAAATCATCTTCCTTTTTTAAGGACTCGGTATAATTGGAAATATTAAAGGCTCAAAGAAATTAACATCCTTCCAAAATCGAATCCTTTGAAATAGGCAACCATTGCTCACCAAAACTCAAATGAGCATGGGGCTCATTGGATAAGCCATCTATTCTTTTATATAGATTTAACATTAATATTAGTAATTATAAAAACCTAAATATATTTTAAATCCTTTAAAAAATCAAAAGGAATGTTTTTATTTGTATCTATTGAATTCATATATTTATTATTATATATAGGATAAATGGGTTGTCCCCTTGAGGGGGAGCTAACTTGGCTCCCCCCGCCACATTTTCCCCATTTTTTTATTTTTTTAATATACATCACAATATCCCTATATTATGTTATTCAAATTCTGTGTGAAATAGAGATTCCTACAGCCTCCATCCAAACGGGGTTGTTTTTAGCAATTCTATTACCGTTAAAAAATGGTTGTACGGATGAAGGTCATAGGAGTCTCTGTTTCGCACGAAATATGAATAGCATAATATAAGGATATTGTGATGAATATTCACGGAGGAAATTTTCAAAAAAATAAAATAAAAAACGGGGAAAATGGGGCGGGGGGAGCTAGGGCAACCCCATTAAACCCTTATATGTACTATATATTATTTATATTATATGTATTACATTATATAGATATATATATATATATACTAATTAGATATATTAAAAAGGAAAACAAATTAAAAATCGAAAAAATATCAAAAGAAAATACATGCATAAATTTAAAAACATAATATATATAAAAAAATCTAAAAATTAAATATTCCAAAACCCCACAAAAACACTAAACAAATAGCAGATAGAAATCTACATACACATATTATTTAGAAATAAATAATTGCTAGACCCATTTGTTCCCTGTGTTCGATACCCTATACGTACTTGACCATTGTACACTTATTTGTAGGGTTATAATGCATTTTAATTCCGCATACATTGCATCGCTTTATCATCAACTTGGGGTTAATTGGTGAAATTTATTCAAGCTTCGCGTTCGGTCACTTCGACGGTTGTTGGTCTCATCTTGAGAGACCACATGACCACCCAACATGGTTCCGGATATTTCAGGTGCCTTTAGTACGTACACATGTCTTTTTGGTTGTAGATAGCATCGGTCCAAGTGGATAATTGTAAAGGTTGGGAGTGCTAACTCGTTATTCAACTCTTTGGCCTGGCTATCTCCACTGCTTTTACCAAGTTGGTGCATGATGATACACAACTTTTATGATTTTTAATACACTTGGCACCTAGGCCAAGTCAAGATTAGTATCGGGACCTCGTCCTCATACTGGCTTATGTGTTGATACCCAGGTTTCGTAAGTGACCCTCAATCATCTCATTCTCAAGAAACAAATCCGAACTCAAACACTCTCATCCTATTTCCTTATGCGAAACATTGACTGATGACCAAGAGTTTGTCATCATGCAAGTGTTCTGCTGGTCGAATTCCTTTAAGCTCTTGAGATTCTACATGCAATATAACATGTATACCTTCTAACTAGGAATGTTGAATAATTAAGTCTCAAGACCCTAATGAGCAAGAGATGTGAGACTCAGACTCAAGTGTCACTCTAAACCAAATAGGCATGGAATATACAAGTCTTGTATATAGGTCCTAGTTTTGACCAAAATTTTCAAAACCGGTATTATATACAAAATAAATTTTCAAGGTTGCAGAAAACGGTAGTCGGTACTCGGTCGGCGGGGTTACCTACTAAGGATTAATCGGCAGTCGGGCGACTAATCGGAATTAGTCGATCATTAGTCGGTTTTGAATTTTTTTAATTATTTTAAATATATAAATCAGTTTTTTATACATATATTCGTATATATATACATATATTTGTACATTTTATATGACATCATGATGAAACAAAAGAAGTAATTGACTTTAAATATAACATTAAGCATATTATAATATGTTTGCTTTAAAAAAAGTGAAAAACAAAAAATAATAAAAAAGGTTGTTGTAAAAGTCAGCCGACTAGTCAGGTGGACCAACGACTAAGGGTCGCCTAGGTCTAGTTGAGTCGGCTACCGCCCCAACTCGACTTGTCGGTCCGACTAGTCGGCCTAGTCGGCCGACTTTTGCAAGCTTGCGAATTGTGTATAGTATACATTTTTTTCAAAAACTTATCCACACATAATTTTTCTTTTAAAAACAATTAAAGTACGAGCTATGAGTAAAGTATACAATATATATACACCCTCTATACTTAAGTTGTTTATGTCCCCATGGTATAAGGTAGATGAAGACATAGCTCGTACCAAGCATAGTTGAGTAGCAAGAATAGAAAGTCAACTCGCCCCTCCTATACTTAGGCTTTTGAGGGGCTAAGTATAACAGAAGAGTAAGAAATGAGGCGGTCGACGGTGAGGTATGAAGAAAGAATAGAAGTGATATACACAATGATATCGCTCTCCCTATACTTAGGCTCAGGTCAACCTAAGTATGGAGGAGTAATCACATGTGGGGGACTGAATGGAAGTGATCAGTTGAATCTTCTACATGTATGGAAGAGATGGTTGCTTGGATAAAGGCTTCACACGAGACATGGTGGTCTTTCGTCTGCATTTGCGGTCCGTGTGAATGAGATCTGCTCGGCTTAGACCAACTGCTCGTTTGATTCTACGGAGTACTTTAGCAGTTGTCCATTGACCAGGGAGGCTCATGCACTGTTGGTTGATTAATGAATCTCCACACTGTCATTATTGTGCACTTCCCTAACGATAATGGTCTCGTCCACTTGGATTTCAACTTTCCTTGGAAGATTTCAACATTGCGTTGAACAACCACACACTCTACCTAGGACAAATTTCTTGGCTCTAATGTGTATATCGTGCCACTTTTTTACCCTATCCTTATAGATTGTGTGGTTTCCATAAGCATGGTTTCTGATCTCGATAAGCTCATTCAGATCCAAATCTCTATTCTTCTTCCCATGATGACAATTCCAATTGATCTTTCTGAAATTTGATCATTCTGATTTATGAATGAGTTCTGCAGGCAAATGACATGGCTTTCCAAACACCATTCTTAACGAGAAGGTGCCCAATGGGGTCTTGTAAGGCATCCTAAAAGCCCATAGTACTTGATCCAAGAGTTGGTATCAGTTCTTTCTGTCAGGATGGACAAGTTTCTGTAAAATTCCTCCAACCTACAGGTTCGATAACTCAGTGATACCATTGGGATGTGGGTTGTAAGGACTAGCAACACGATGCTCAATGGCGTAGTCCTTAGTCAACTATTTACATCTCTGTTTACAAAATAGCTACCCCTATCAAATATTAACAACCCCGAACCTTGAAATTATATGCTCTTTCAAGAACTTGCAGCTGGTCTTGTTTGTGATTTGAGTAGGGATAACTTCTACACACCTTGATAAATAGTCTACCGTGAGAAAAATGTATTCAAATCCAAGATTGTAAGGGAATTGGCCCATAAAGTCAATGCCTCATGCGTCGAATACATCACAAATGATCACTGGTTGCATATACATGGCATCTTTAGGACCAATGGTCCCTCCCATTCTCTGACTAATTGGGCACGATCTGATAAAATTGTGGTCGTCCTTAAAAAAGGTCGGCCAGTAATATCCACATTATATTCTCTGCAGTCCTCTTCCCGGAGTGGTGTCCTCCCGCCTCTAAGGAATATAAGAGATGAAATCCCTTATACTATCCCCTTCACAAGCAAAGGTTTGGATCAAACTTAGAAAAACTATAATGTGACTGAAAAGGAAATGTTTGTCGCAGCCGTTGCCTTGGAGAAATTCAGATCTTTACTTCTCAGATAAAAACTAACAGTTTTCAAAGATCATCCAGCCATCCGATACCCGATTGCAAAGAAAGACGCGAATGCACGTCTTCTTAGATGGATTCTCTTGTTTCAGGAATTTGATTTGGAAATTAAGGATAAACCTAGAGTGAAGAATGTGGAGGTCGATCATCTCTTTCAAATCGATCAGAACACATCTTCTGATTCAGAACAAATTCAAGAATCCTTCGCAGATGCGTATGGTGGCCTAGCGACTGCCGACAGCCTGGAACGTCGGTTCTGGTGGCTTGGAGCAGCGTCAGCGGTGCGAGGATGGGGGGGTGGTGGCAGGTAGGGTTAGGGTTAGGGTGGGATAAGGGAACTCCGGTCTAGGACCATCGCTCCATACCATGTTGTGGGAAAAGAATGAATTGCATTATGAGATGCCCCGGGGTTCTCTTATATAGGAGAGGAACCTATTGGGCAAATTACAAAAAGAAGAAAAAAGAAATAGGAAATAAGGAAACAATAATAAAGATAACTAATATCTCAACATATAGTATTCTTGTATTCGTTCTTTCTATTATAGTGATTTGATCGTTTTGCCTGTGTTTTTTCCCACTACACATGTGATGTTTTTCCACGTAAATACGTTTGCCTCATTGTGGAATGCCTATAGCATATTTGCACGGATCATTTCTCAACAAACTAGTACCAAAAGGAATTTGTATCTCTACATATTGTGATAAAGACCAGGGTTCAAATCCTCCTCTTGTGGGTGTTGCATTAGGTAATCGACGACCAACGTAAAAATAGTCGAATCTTTCAACATGGATTTGAGCAAGAATCTATATAGCTGACCCTACTTATAGTGGGAGAAAGCTTTGCCACATATTGTGGTAAAGGAAGCAAGAGTTGCTTCTTACATGGATGTTGGTTGGGCGTGTTTGGTTGATGATCTGCCCTTTGATTTAGATTACTATGTGTACTTCGGTGGAAATCTCCTTAACTGGTGAAGCAATAAAAACTCAAGTACTGGAGTTGACTACCTAGCTATAGACCCTGGTGTTGGTGAAATGTTATAGGGATTGAAATCAACGTGCAAGTTACATTATGACTACAAAGAGGCCATTAGTTTTCCCAACAACCCCATATAACATGACAAACTAAGCATATAAAGATTGATAGAAACTTCAACTGGAAAAGGTTGATCAGTAGGACTTTGTCTCACCTTAATCAAATCTGAAGACCAACTGATAAACATTTCTACCCACAAGTTGAGGGGGCAACATGTGGGCAAATTAGGCCTAATTGATATCTACCCACAACTTGAGGGGGAGTATTGAAGTGTCAACACATGATAAATGGATCTTGGGTCTGGGTCCATTTTAACTTTCTCCTCCATAAATATTATACATATCCAACCTTTGTTTATAAGTCGAAAAACAAAAAAAAGTCTTACTGCCTGCAAAATGTAGAAAATTTCCTCCAATAGTTTTTCCCTTCCATTTATAAGGGCTTTCAGCATAAATCCTCCCGTGATTTCCAAACTGTGGTTATTATTTCTGTGGTTTTCTATACAATATTAACAACTCTAAATTTTTCTGGTTCTTACGAGTTATATTGTTGCATTTCCGGATCTCTAAAACAATCATGATTTTAGGGCATATTGACCGCCTTTCTTGAATCTTGATATCCTCAATCGAGATTTAGAAATGTTCTCATTATTGCATGGCAAGGCCGTTCGATAAGTGTTAGCATTGAGGGTAGAATTTTAACAATAACTTCACAAATTCAAAGATATTGCAAGATATATTAAATATGTCATCATTTTTTCTACAGTCAAGAAGAAAAATTCTTTAAACGCATACATGTTAAGATCTTGCTCATTGATCCAAGAAGGAAAGTCCCCAGATAAATAATTGTAGGATAAATCCCTGTATAAACAAAAGAAAGTACTTGTGTGAAGAATGTACATGTACTAAATAATTTGAAACACGCTAAGCAAAGCCAAAATTTTAACACGGATAGCATGTAAAGCTTATCAACGTAGCCATTAGCCAATATGTTATCCTAAAAGGAAGAGCCATAGGATTTCTCGTATAGAGGTGTCACAGGGTCTATTACAAAAACAGTAGGAAAGAGTAAGAAAAAAAGAGAAGAAAACACCCTCACAACATCTCTTCAAGCAGAGCATAAATATGGTGCATGTTCAGATTGGACATGAAAGATCCCCGACCAATGTCAAGGACAGGCTTTGGTAAATATTTGTCTGCAAATTTCTATTCAACGGATTTACATGGTGTCTCTCCATAAGGATGATATCTCTGATTAAAAGAAAATCAAAACCTATTCAACTAAAACCAAATTATTGGGAGCGTACGTCATTTTGTTATAATACACTGGAATAGGAGAGAGGAGGCAATACCAAAGTCATGCGTAATAAAGATACTCAGAATTTTGTGTGTAATATATACACCAAAAGACCCAACAAGAGATTAGGACATAGGTTCTTTCTTATTACTATATGTATAATGAGATTTCCTGTAATAAATGTGTAGAGACTTCATGCTAAGGTCTGAGCTTTCACTTGCAAAGGTCAGAACTTTTATCTGCATGTTCATCCACATAATTCGCATCAGAGTAGCTTGAACTTTGAGAGTATGTGATTCGCACTCAGAATATTTTGTGTCCAACACACTCCGAACACAAAGTATCTCCAAGGCTGCAACAGGACGAGGTGACTACAGAGTACATCTTTCACAGTGACAACTATATCACATAGCATCCTCAAGATCAGGGCTATTAGACTCTCCAAGCAGCATCTGAAGACTGATAGATGTAAGGACGGATAGCATTAACCTTATCAGTCTCGGAAAGGAGATGGACTACATCTTTTCATTGAACTGAAATCACAAGGGTTCCTTAAATACTACTTATTTACTTGGCTTCAAATCTTTGGTGATGTGTAGTGCAGAGCAAATGATATCGTAAAACAATTTTGTGAACCTAGTTGTTAGATGAATTTACTAAACCTGGCAAGACATACTCATGATCTTTACCATAAGTAAGAGATAATCTTCATGAGCATGCAAATTGTTGAAACAATTCCCTTCACAAATATTGTACAAGAACAATCGCAAACACATGAGAGTTGTTGGAGTATGTCATTTTAATGATGGGTAATTAAATCCCTCCAAGGTCCAATTACCACATCCACATGTTTAGTCCTACATCTATTGTTAGTGGGACTCCGATCAATCACTGGGGCTATATAAGAAGACCCACACCCATTGTATATGTAGCGATATATATATTATGTTGTTATGTTATTTATACCTTTTCCTTATTTTCTTTCATCTTATGAACTCTCTATGTAATTGACCCATAGGCATCTCTCCTATATAAGGGAGCCTAGGGTTTATGGAATAAACAACGCACTCATTTCTTCCAACATGGTATCAGAGCGGCGGTCCTAGACCAGAGCTCGAATACCCTAACCCTAATCCCCACCCGCCAGCCACTTCTTCTCATCTCAGCGCCGTTGGGCCTCATCCCCACCCGCTGTCGGCGCCGCCGCCCGCTGCCAGCGCCGTCGGGCCTCATCCCCGCCTGTTGCCAGCACCGCCTTCCCTCCTGCCAGTGCCGCCAGCACCGCCTTCTCTCCTGCTGGCCTGCCCTAGTGCCACCAACTAAGTCTCCCCTCCCACCACCCAACGCCGCCACCTAGGGCTTCTTCTTCGCCGTTCTCTTTCTTCATTTTGGTATGGATTTGATTGCATAAGTCCACATAAGCAATGAAATCCCTGCATGTCCTTGTAGACATCTCTCTATCGGTCTACGAATCCCCTATGCTCTTCATCCGGCATCATGTCAGAAAACAAAGTCAATGTACCCGCCACAGGTGCCTTCAGAGATCCGACACCAATTGTCAACATGGACGGGACGAACTACAAGCTCTGGGCTATGCAGTTCGTGAGCCTTGTGAAGTCTAATGGTAAGATGCATATTCTTAACGACGATAAATCGATGGAGAAAATAGAGATTCATGTCTCGTGGGAGGCGGACGACACATATGCCAAAGTCTGGTTGTCAGGTACATTGACGATAGAGATCGCGAATGACGTGTTGCATCAACCCACTGCCAAGGCAATGTGGGATATTCTCGATGCAACCTATTCTCAGGCATGGAATGAGACAAAGATATTTCAGCTTCAGCATGATATTTTCGCAATGAAACAAAACGGACGGCCTCTTCACTCATTGTACACATCTTTGCGTGGAATGTTTGAGAAGCTCCACAACTTCATGCCTCTTACCGCTACTCCTGAGCAACAACAAACTTATAGGAATGCCATCATGGTGGGTGTTTTCCTAGCAGCCCTTGATCCTGAGTATGAGGCTACTCGCTCTCAGATTCTAGCAGATGTTATTCCTCTCATGGAGGAAGCTTTTCGCCGGCTCAGTAGGATCAGTGTTACATCTACTCCTACCAATCAGAATTCCTCAGCAATGGCTGCCTCCCGAGGTCGAGGAGGTACTTCTCAATTTCGTGGACGTGGACCACGAGGCAGAGGCGGTCGTATTCGTCAGTCATGCACTTACTACCACCGCTCTGGACATACAGAGGATACATGCTATTCCAAGCATGGATTCCCTGCTTCTGCACAAGGGGCTGAACAGATTGAGCCTCCAGCTGCTTCCTCATTGGATCAACGCTTTGATGATCTTGTAGCCTGTTTGAGGGGTATTATACCTCCATCTGGTCCTCTGATGCCTTCGACAGTCTCAGAGAGCCATCCACATGTTGCTGCTTCAGCCTCCTCTAGTACCTCAGGTAGTACTTATGCTCTCACTAGCTGTAGTGGATCTGATACTATGGAGTGGATTATGAATTCTGGTGCTACACATCATTTGTGTGGAGACTAGAGTCAACTTACAGCATACATACAGGTTTCCCCGGGACTTAATGTGGTTATTGCAAATGGATCTCATTCCCCGATTACTGGTCAAGGGGAGATTAGCTAGACACCGACTATTCATCTGAAGGATGTGTTGCTTGCACATGATTTCTCTATGAATATGTTATATATTAGCCAGATTACGTAGGATTTACATTGTCGAGCCATTTTTGATCTATCTTCTCAAATTTTTCAGGACATCCTTACAGGCAACGTGATTGGTCATGGCTGTGAGCAGGGAGGTCTCTATCGCCTAGTTCGGCCTTCATATCCCGGAATCTCATCTCTACCTACTGGACATGTTTCTCCATTTATGTGGCACCTGCGCTTTGGTCATCTCCCACTTCAGAAGTTATGTCGTGTTCTGCCCCAGGTTTCGCCTCACACGTCCTTTCAATGTGAGGCTTGATAGATGGGAAAGCATCATCGGTCTACCATTTCAGTCGTCAGAGTCAGAGTAGTAACTCCAATTTTGAGTTGTTTCATGTTGACATTTGGGGTCCAAGTCGTGTCCTTGATCATCAGGAACTCATGTTTTACCTTGTTATCGTTGATGATTTTATTGTTTGACGTGGGTATTCTTATTAAAGAATAAATCTGAAACTGGAAATGTTATCAAAAATTTCATAAATGAAGTTCGTAATGTTTCTCTGCATCTTTGAATATTGTGAGGACTGACAATGCCTTGGAATTTTAATCCAATACTCACTCTAGTTATTTCTCTAACCAAGAAATTGTTCACCAAACAACTTGTGCCTATACTTCTCAACAAAATGGGGTTGCAGAGAGGAAACATCATCATTTGCTAGAAGTTAATAGGACACTTCTCATTCAGAGTTGTGCTCCTTATTCCTTCTGGGGTGATGTTGTTCTAATCGCATGCTATCTTATCAATCGCATGCCTTCGTCTGTCTTGGGTGAGAAGATTCCTTTCTCTGTGGTTTTCCCTAACAAGGAATTATTCTCACTTACCCCTCGTGTGTTTGGCTCGGTGGCATTTGTCCACCAACTATCTCTAGGTATTGACAAGCTCTCTCCTAGAGCTATCAAATGTGTGTTTGTAGGGTACTCAAGGACACAAAAAGGGTATCGGTGTTATGATTCGTTGCAAAGGAAATATTATGTTAGTGCCGACGTTACATTTTTTGAGTCTGTTTTTACTTCTCCCCATCAGGTAATAGGTTGGTGCCATCTGATACTAATTGTGAACCCCTAAGATCCGGGTACCCGTTAACACACATTTCACGGCATTTCACTCGCATTAGATCGCATAAGCAACGGAAATACAAGGAAATTTTTCTCGCGCTGAAGCTAAATAAGACATTCACATTCACATTCATAACCACAAAGCTAATAGAGACAAATGCCACCAAGAATTCAATTCATTAACTTCCATTTAATTTACAACATGTACAGTAGCTGACAGTACATACCGTATTCCCAAAAATCTGACTGAAGAGAAAAGAAGCATATTACACTATTAACCGAACAAAAACCGAGACAAAAGAAACCATACCGTCTAGTATATACCCTGTCTCCTGAATTCATCAACCCGCTACTGTGCTAAAGGCTCCATGTCTGCCATGCATGCAAGGAAGAAAAGACGTTAGCGGGCGCTGGTACTTCTCATAAATTTGTTTATAAAAAATCATTTGGCATTTAAAATGTTCAAAAGTAAACAAGTAGAAAGGAGGAACAAGTACAATTTACATCTACTTGCTCAAGTAAAAAGGGTTTTCAAGTTATGTGTAAGCATCTCTCATGATTACCCATTAACCCAACATTCCCATATATGACATATTTATTGTGTTTGAATATTCACGAATGTATGAATATAAGTATATATCATCATTTTCTTCAGAGATCATATTCGTAAGTGATGATGGAAAATTTTGGGATTTGGAAATGTTTTTTGATTTAATTAGATTCTTAAGTCTAGTGGATAGTCTGTGGTCTTGGTTCGTGTGAAAACTCACACTATGACTCTAAGACTTGGGAAATGTCTTAGGGTTGGGATGCCTCCGTATGCATGCGGTGTTGTATAATGCATCCTAACTAAGTTCCCAATACGTCCACTAGCTTAATGGGATTTTGAATCAGATTATAATTACTTCCATTTACTCAACTTTAATTGTAATCCATTCAAACCTCAAGTGCAACTGTCTCAGATGTAACTCTAAATGATGTAGATATGAATATGGATGATCTGCATGTAGAATCGCTAAGTCTGTTGGCGAAAGAAAACTCAAGCGGTGAAGAAGCCAACAAAAGGGCTCTTCCGTCTCACCCTCTAATTGGAAGCGCGGTCCAATAGTGGGATAGGTCTACTCCAAAACTACGCCACTGAGACGGGTGAGAGAGACTTCCCGGAAAAGTCGCTTTAGAAAACAGCCCGACTAGTACAGGCAACCGAGCTCGTACGTAAAACTGAAAATCAAGGATCCCCCGCTTGGGTATCCTAAAACAGAGGGTCAGCGGAACTGGTATAAAGTCGGGATCCCAACGAGGCGTAAAAATACTGCGAGCTCACGTAAAAACCGTGTAAAAGACTGAGATCCTAGACCCGCGCACTTGGCGGCCGCTGCCCTAACTGGGCTTCCTTTCCTCCGCCTAGGTGAGCGTCACCGCGCCCTCGCACGGTTAGGTGTAAGATTCACCATAACCGGCAATATTTGTCAATCATTAATGATCCTTAATATCTTCACCTGATCATTGATTCCCAACATACTTACTTTTCTGGCCACTTGACTCGTTCTCGATCTTTTATGTAATTGATTGTCTAGATTTGGGTTGTAGGTCAACGATCTTATCGGTATCATTGTTGGACTTATTCAAAAGTGCAATCATTTCTATGGTTTCTATTCCTTAAATAGGCTTTTTACTTTACTGCGAGTCATTAATATCTAAAGATATGTAAATTGAAAGTAGTATTTGAATTCATTATTCCATTGATTTAAGTTCCCTTGCAAGGTACATTCGGGTGATATCATGTAAATTATTCACCAAAACATGAGACTTATTTAGGATGAAATCCCTATGCATTCACTCATGATGACTGGATGGTATATTCAAAATTGTTAGGGTGTGAAAACAGATCTTATATTTAGTACTCCTGCAGGTTTTGGAGTATCAATGTTGCTTGCTACAATACAAGTCAGTCCAGATTCCTATGCACTTCCATATGATACATCTCTAATATATTTATAAATATGAGATTGCTCATTTGTGGTCTCATATGGATCTTTCCCAACCAAGTCTCAGGTACTGGCTTAATGAGTATATATGTAACGTTTCTGTTTCTCTGATTAAGAAGTAATAATGAAATTAAATGGAACCAATGGCAACCACCAACCACATATAGATTGAGATTTATTTCATTGACAGTGTTTTTCCCTTACCAATTGTAGTTTCAAATTGGCTAGATATTATCTCTTTCTCTAATCCATCAACATGAATACCCCCATTAATTCCATGCCTTATTTTGCTAAAGGTTAAAGTAATATTTTTCAATCTCACAGGCCATGGTATTGTGAGGAAGTCCTGGGCCTTAACAATAGTCTAATCTAATGTGTACTCCAAATCAAGTGATCACAAGTTTGAGTTCGAGTTGCCAACATTTTCATCCACATCTTTCTGAGGTCACATTTACCAGTAATTAATGATACTCTCTTACTGCGTTTATGACTAATTGTCGTTTTACTATAGGAGTTACTGTAGAATTTTAACCAGCATTTTTACAGTAAAATAAGATGTAGAATTTAGCCAAGGAAGGTTTATTTCTAAGATCAGAATTTACTATGTATACTTATATTTTTATAACCTCATATTATTTGCATTTCACTATAGAATTTACTGGATATACTTCTAATTTAAACTTCCACTGAACACAAACCTTCAAACCCAAATATATAATTAAATAAATTCAGTAGAAATTTCACTAGAAAGATTCAACACACACACCTTTCTCGATTCAGGAAACAGAAACTTCAATAGTACCAACCCTGTTCATATAACCGATATGGTTTTGACTTTTATCTTGCATGCAATTGGGTTTCCAGGAGCAACAAAGGAAAAGAATTAAGCATACAATACACATGAATGGCAGCAAAGATATGTTGAGGAATGTACAATTGATCATGTCTAATGTGCATGCATGGCAGCAAGAAGATAGGGCAGGAATGTACCTCTAATTTAGATTTCCAAGATGGGATCATATGCATGTAGTGATGGCACATTGGAGCAACATCTTCTTTGAATTTGCACATGGCAAGGAGATGAAGTGGCCGTTGGAATTTCAGTAGCCGCAAGAGGAATTAGGAAAAAAGGACTGTATCTTGTTTTTTTTGAAGAAACAATCATGCAAGAGGGTTGGATCTGCTTGGAACAACAATGGCAACCTATGGAATTGTAATTTGGCAGTGAAATTGGGCTTCCACGGCTGGAGAATTTAATGATTGAAGAAAGAAGATTGGGGTCTCGGGGAAGAAAAGAAAGAAGAGAGGCTTTCTTCTTACGGATGGAGAAGAATAGAATCCAGTGGAGAAGGTTGTTATATTTATAGGGACGGTGAGGCTTAATTTTGTTGCCAAGTGGTAAACGAAAGAATCCAGGTGGAGAAAAACTAAGGGGCACGTGGAGGCTGTTACTAATTGCAGCAGATTTTTTTTGTACGTAGAGAGAAAACCGGTGCTACTATTATTGTAGCACAGAACAGATTTGATCTTATATATATATATATAGGGTCATATGTGGCTGCCCCTTAGGGGCAGCCAACATGGCTGCCCCCGCCTTATTTGGGCAAATTTTTTTTATTTTTTTTTGAAAAATAACACCATTTACATTCATCCCTATATCCCTCCTATATACCATTCGAATTTCGTCAGAAACAGACTCCTACGGCCTCCATCCGGACAGTAATTTTTTAACGGTAACAGGATTTTTTTAAATCGATACCATCGAGATGGAGGCCGTAGGAGTCTCTGTTTCTGACGAAATTCGAATGGCATGTAGGAGGGATATATGGATGAATATACATGGTTTTATTTTTCAAAAAAAAATAAAAAAACGCCGTAAAATGGGGCGGGGGCAGCCATGTTGGCTGCCCCCAGGGGGCAGCCCCATTTTTTCCATATATATATGTGTGTGTATTTATAACGGAGTTAATTTAATTATTATTATTATTATTATTTTAAGATTGCAATTAACAAGTCTGCTACAGTCTGTTTTACTGTAGCATATTCTGTTACTGTAGAATTAAATTTTAAATATATATTTATATTTTTTTAAACCAAAATTTCTACTTATTTAGTATACTTAAAGTTGCCCGCATTTGCGTCTCGGACCTCGCATTTTGACACACAAAATCTCAAATTGATCGTCTCTGTATGACGATTAAAATGTGTATAATATTGATATACTTTAAATCAAGTTTAGATCCCCGAACATTTCGATATACGGTTTCGATTTGGGTTTAAATTTTGCGAACTAAAAATATCAAACGACCTCCGATTGACGAACGGTCGATTCCGTTGGTCTAGTTTTGTCGAATCGGATTTTTAGGCGGTCTTGATTCAATTTGCGATTTCTGAATTTGCGTCGCGGCTTTTTCGTGGCACGCATTACGATGCGACCGATTTTTGGTCGATTTCGCCCGAAGGACTTTTGATTCACGATCAATTGATCATTTAAAGTTGTTTGGTATTGACCAACAACTTTATTGGGTTAATCGGACGCTAATCGGGTCGGGTTCGGGTTTGGCGGATTCCGTATGTTAAAAATATAAAAACCTCAAAGGGAGTCTCGTCCTCGAGACTCGAGTCAATGTCATTAGGTGTTTTATTTGGATTCCATGTGGCCATAAAAACCTCAAAGGATTTTGGAACCCATAAAAATCTCAAAAAAAAAACAAGCCATGTATTTATCATGTATCTAATTACAAAAGCTTGTTTTCATGATTATATAAGAAAAGCTGCGGGTATTGTGCCCGCATGTCGGCTTCGGTCTCCCACGTCTCTTCCTCGACGCCATGTCGGTGCCACAACACCTTGACCAATGGAATTTCTTTGCTGCGGAGCTTCTTCACAGTGTTGTCAATGATCTGCATTGGCCTTTCTTCATAAGTCATGTCTGGCTCCACGTCGAGATTCTTGTAACTGTTGATGACATGTCGAGGATCGTGCACATATTTCCTCAAGTTGGAGACATGAAGACGTCGTGAATAGCTGATAGATGTGGAGGAAGGGATATTCGGTATGCAACCTTTCCCAATCTAGTCAGAATTTCAAAAGGTCCAACATATCGCGGTGCCAACTTCCCACGAACAACGAATCTCTGCACTCTCTTCATGGGAGATACACGGAGAAATACCCAATCTCCCACCTGTAATTTACAGGAATGTCATTAGTACGTGATTAAGTTGATTATATATGAGTTATGATTGAATAGTGAAGAGGTAATAATTAGATTACCTGAAACTCTATGTCTCTCCTCCGACGATCCGCATAGCTCTTCTGGCGACTCTGTGCCGTCAGAAGCCTTCGTCTCACAAGATCAACAGCTCTCGCAGTCTCCTCCAGGAGATCCACAGAATATAAAGCATGATCACCTACCTCACGCCAACTGAGAGGTGTGAGGCATCTCCGCCCGTATAGGGCTTCGAATGGTGCCATGCCAATACTGGAGTAATAGCTGTTGTTGTACGTGAATTCCACTAATGGCAGATGATCCTTCCAGGACCCTTTCCACTCTAAAGTGTAAGCGCGGAGTAAATCCTCTAGTGTCTGAATAGTGCGCTCACTCTGACCGTCGGTCTGTGGATGATATGCAAAACTCATTTTCAGCTCTGTCTGTAGTGCTGACACGAACTGATGCCAATAGTGCGAAGTAAATCTCGAATCTCTGTCAGATACCACCTCACATGGTATACCATGTAGCCTAATGATGTTCTGCACATACAGCTTGGCGAATCTGGATGGAGTGTAAGTCGTGTTGACAGGTATGAAATGAGCTAACTTGGTCAACTTATCAACTACCCAAATAGAATCATGGTCACCTGGTGTCTTCAGCAATCCCGTGACAAAATCCATAGAAATACTCTCCCACTTCCACTCGGGAATGGGGAGAGACTGCAGTAATCCTGATGGTCTCCTGTGATCGGCCTTGACCATCTGACAGGTCATACATCTGCTGACATGTAGTGCCACATCGCGCTTCATTCCATCCCACCAGAAATGTCGGCGTAGATCACGATACATCTTCGTGCTTCCTGGATTGATAGATAATCGTGAACTGTGTGCCTCATCAAGAATATCTCTGCGTAACCGCTCGTCGTTGGGCACAACGACTCGGCCTGCCTTCCATAAAATGGACTCTGCCACAACAAAATCATCAACCTCGTCCTTGACAGCGCGCATGTATCTATCTCGAATCCAAGGATCTATCTTCTGGCCTTCGACAATGCGATCCCACAAACTGCTGAATCGTGGAGGCACGGCAGTAGAAATGGATGCGCTCTCCTGAGGATGCCAATCGGTCAAAGATGCGAACATATCCCACGTATATAGGAAGTTCGTCGTACCCTCTGCATGTGCTCTCCTGCTAAGTGCATCGTCTACCATGTTTCCCTTACCGGGATTATAAGAGATCGTGCAATCTTAGTCCTTCAGTAGCTCGAGCTATCTGCGTTGCCTCATGTTCAGTTCCTTCTGATCAAAGATATAGTTTAGGCTCCTGTGATCCGTGAAAATCTCGAAATTCACCCCATATAAATAGTGTCTCCAGATCTTCAGAGCGAAGACAACTGCCGCCAACTCTAAGTCATGCGTGAGACAATTTCGTTCATGTGGCCTCAACTGTCGTGATGCGTAAGCAATCACCTGTCCTCTCTGCATCAACACTGTTCCTAGTCCTTCTCCAGATGCATCTGTATAGACTGCATAGTCCTGAGTGCCAGAAGGAAGAGCAAGAATAGGTGTCGTAGTCAATGTCTGAAGGCCTGCTCACAAGAATTATCCCAAATGAATGGAACTCCCTTCTGTGTCAATCGAGTCAAATGGCGAACTATGCATGAAAATCCGATGATAAAGCATTTGTAATAACCTGCTAATCCGAGGAAGCTCCGAATTTGAATAACTGTCTAGGGTTGCTCCCAAGACATGACTGCCTCAATCTTCGCAGGATCAACTGCGATACCTGCTCCAGAAATGACATGCCCCAGAAATGAGACCTGGGATAACCAGAACTCACATTTGCTCAATTTGACATATAGCTTGTGTTCCCGTAATGTATCCAAGACAATCCGCAGATCATTTGCATGATCCCATTCATTCCGTGAGTATATGAGCACATCATCTATGAACACTACCACAAATCTGTCCAAGTATGGACGGAAGATTCGATTCATCATATCCATAAAAGTTGCAGGTGCATTGGTGAACCCAAACGGCATCACCACAAACTCGTAGTGTCCATAACGAGTCCTGAAAGCGGTCTTCGAAATATCAGACTCCCGAATCCTCAGCTGATAGTAGCCTGAGCGAAGATCAATCTTCGAGAACACCGAAGATCCCTGGAGCTGATCGAATAAATCATCGATGCGCAGCAAAGGATAACGGTTCTTCACCGTTCTCTTGTTCAGCTGCCGGTAATCAATGCATAACCTCATGGATCCTTTCTTCTTCCGGACAAATAGAACCGGAGCACCCCAAGGTGAAGTGCTTGGCCTCACGAATCCTAAGTCAAGTAGCTCCTGCAACTGCACCTTCTGCTCCCTCAACTCAGCTAGTGCCATACGATAAGGAGCCATCGAGATCGGTTGGGTGTCTGGTAATAATGTGGTCTCGAACTCGATCTCTCTCTCTCAGGAGGTAATCCTGGTAGCTCGTCAGGAAACACGTATGGATATTTTGATACTACTCGAATGTCCTGTGTCATCGGCTCCTGATCAGATACCTCCTGAACAAATGCAAGGTATGAATAACAACCTTGATCAACAAGCCGCTGAGCTCGCAACACTGAGATGTACTCCATGATGGAGTCATGTAAAGTATGTTCAAATGTGAACTTGGGTTAATATGGAATCCTAAAGACAACTGTCTTCGTAAAGCAATCAACAAGTGCATGATGAGAAGATAACCAATCCATACCCAAAATCAAGTCAAACTCATCAAGTTGTAGGAGTAGACAATCTGTGATCATCTCGTGACCGCCACAAGTGCCTGACTATCAGATTAATGACAAATAACTAGCCACATGACCCTCGAATGTCATATGGAGAAGAAAGAGTCTCTGTGACTCTACCTAAAGAAACTAGTAGTCTCAAAGCAAGAAAAGAATGAGTCACACCAGAATCAAATAGAACATGGAAATATCGATAAGAGAAGTCAGTATGTGTGCTAGTTGGTTAGTCATCTCCTGGTCTGGTCGGAATGACATGGCTCTGCATGAGAACCCTTTTTAGTCATAAAATTTATTGTTCGCAGATAATATAATGTATGCTTTTTCTCTTCTTGGGATATAATATGAAAATTAATGAAATTGGTGACATCTGTGGTGATTGAATCTGAATGTCATATTTCCCTTCTCGGACTGACGACAAGTCGGAAGACTGTCGCTATCTAAGAACTTAATGCGATCGGAATTGAAATACTGCGAATATGCGTATCGGAGTACCACTGCTCTGATACCAAAATGTGAACCCCCTAGGATCGGGGTACCCGTTAACACACATTTCGCGGCCTTTCACTCGCATTAGATCGCATAAGCTACGGAAATACAGGGAAATTTTTCTCGCGCTTAAGCTAAATAAGACATTCACATTCACATTCATAACCACAAAGCTAATAGAGACAAATGCCACCAACAATTCAATTCATTAATTTCCATTTAATTTACAACATGTACATTAGCTGACAGTACATACAATATTCCCAAAAATCTGACTGAAAAGAAAAGAAGCATATTACACTATTAACCGAACAAAAACCGAGACAAAAGAAACCATACCGTCTAGTATATACCCTGTCTCCTGAATTCATCAACCCGCTACTGTGTTAAAAGCTCCTTGCCTGCCATGCGTGTAAGGAAGAAAAGGCGTCAGCGGACGCTGGTACTTCCCATAAATTTGTTTATAAAAAATCAATTGGCATTTAAAATGTTCAAAAGTAAACAAGTAGAAAGGTGGAACAAGTACATTTTACATCTACTTGCTCAAGTAAAAAGGGTTTTCAAGTTATGTGTAAGCATCTCTCATGATTGCCCATTAACCCAACATTCCCATATATGACATATTTATTGTGTTTGAATATTCATGAATGTATGAGTATAAGTATATATCATCATTTTCTTCAGAGATCATGTTCGTAAGTGATGATGGAAAAGTTTGAGATTTGGAAAGGTTTCTTGATTTAATTAGATTCTTAAGTCTAGTGGATAGTTTGTGGTCTTGGTTCGTGTGAAACCTCACACTATGACTCTAAGACTTGGGAAATGTCTTAGGGTTGGGGTGCCCCCGTAGGCATGCGGTGTTGTATAATGCATCCAAGCTAAGTTCCCAACACGTCCACTAGCTTAATGGGATTTTGAATCAGATTATAATTACTTCCATTTACTCAACTTTAATTGTAATCCATTCAAACCTCAAGTGCAACTGTCTCATATGTAACTCTAAATGATGTAGATATGGATATGGATGATCTGGATGTAGAATTGCTAAGTCTGTTGGCGAAAGAAAACTCAAGCGGTGAAGAAGCCAACAAAAGGGCTCTTCCGTCTCGCCCTCTAATTGGAAGCGCGGTCCAATAGAGGGATAGGTCTACTCCAAAACTACGCCACTGAGACGGGTGAGAGAGACTTCCCGGAAAAGTCGCTCTAGAAAACAGCCCGACTAGTACGGGCAACCGAGCTCGTACGAAAAACTGAAAACCAAGGATCCCCCGCCTGGGTATCCTAAAACAGAGGGTCAGCGGAACTGGTCTAAAGTCGGGAACCCAACGAGGCATAAAAATACTGCGAGCTAGTGTCAAAACCGTGTAAAAGACTGAGATCCTAGACCCGCGCACTTGGCGGCCGCTGCCCTAACTGAGCTTCCTTTCCTCCGCCCAGGCGAGGGTCACCGCGCCCTCGCACAGTTAGGTGTAAGATTCACCATAACCGGCAATATTTGTCAATCATTAATGATCCTTAATATCTTCACTTGATCATTGATTCCCAACACCTTTACTTTTCTGGCCACTTGACTCATTCTCGATCTTTTATATAATTGATTGTCTAGATCTAGGTTGTAGGTCAACGATCTTATCGGTATCATTGTTGGACTAATTCAAAAGTGCAATCATTTCTACGGTTTATATTCCTTAAATAGGCTTTTTACTGCGAGTCATTAATATCTAAAGATATGTAAATTGAAAGTAGTATTTGAATTCATTATTCCATTGATTTAACTGCCCTTACATACTACATTCGGGTGATATCATGTAAATTATTCACCAAAACATGAGGCTTATTTAGGATGAAATCCCTGTGCGTTCACTCATGATGACTGGATGGTATATTCTAAATTGTTAGGGTGTGAAAACATATCTTATATTTAGTACTCCTGCAGGTCTTGGAGTATCAATGTTGCTTGCCACAATACAAGTCAGTCCAGATTCCTATGTACTTCCATATGATACATCTCTAATATATTTATAAATATGAGATTGCTCATTTGTGGTCTCATATGGATTTTTCCCAACCAAGTCTCAGTACTGGCTTAATGAGTATATATGTAACGTTTCTGTTTCTTTGATTAAGAAGTAATAATGAAATTAAATGGAACCAATGGCAACCACCAACCACATATAGATTGAGATTTATTTCATCGACAATGTTTTTCCCTTACCAATTGTAGTTTCAAATTGGCTAGATATTATCTCTTTCTCCAATCCATCAACATGAATACCCCCATTAATTCCACACCTTATTTTGCTAAAGGTTAAAGTAACATTTTCCAATCTGACAGGCCATGGTATTGTGAGGAAGTCCTAGGCCTTAACAATAGTCTAATCTAATGTGTACTCCAAATCAAGTGATCACAAGTTTGAGTTCGAGTTGCCAACATTTTCATCCACATCTTTCTGAGGTCACATTTACCAGTAATTAATGATACTCTCTTACTGCGTTTATGACTAATGGCAGTTTTACTATAGGAGTTACTGTAGAATTTTAACCAGCATTTTTACAGTAAAATAAGATGTAGAATTTAGCCAAGGAAGGTTTATTTCTAAGATTAGAATTTACTATGTATACTTATATTTTTATAACCTCAGATTATTTGCATTTCACTATAGAATTTACTGGATATACTTCTAATTTAAACTTCCACTGAACACAAACCTTCAAACCCAAATATATAATTAAATAAATTCAGTAGAAATTTCACTGGAAAGATTCAACACACACACCTTTCCCGATTCAGGAAACAGAAACTTCAATAGTACCAACCCTGTTCATATAACCGATATGGTTTTGACTTTTATCTTGCATGCAATTAGGTTTCCAGGAGCAACAGAGGAAAAGAATTAAGCATACAATACACATGAATGGCAGCAAAGATATGTTGAGGAATGTACAATTGATCATGTATAATGTGCATGCATGGCAGCAAGAAGATAGGGCAGGAATGTACCTCTAATTTAGATTTCCAAGATGGGATCATATGCATGTAGTGATGGCACATTGGAGCAACATCTTCTTTGAATTTGCACATGGCAAGGAGATGAAGTGGCTGTTGGAATTTCAGTAGCCGCAAGAGGAATTAGGAAAAAAGGATTGTACCTTGTTTTTTTTTGAAGAAACAATCATGCAAGAGGGTTGGATCTGCTTGGAACAACAATGGCAACCTATGGAATTGTAATTTGGCAGTGAAATTGGGATTCCACGGCTGGAGAATCTAATGATTGAAGAAAGAAGATTGGGGTCTCGGGGAAGAAAAGAAAGAAGAGAGGCTTTCTTCTTACGGATGGAGAAGAATAGAATCCAATGGAGAAGGTTGTTATATTTATAGGGACAGTGAGGCCTAATTTGGTTGCCAAGTGGTAAACGAAAGAATCCAGGTGGAGAAAAACTAAGGGGCACGTGGAGGCTGTTACTAATTGCAGCAGATTTTTTTGTGTACGTAGAGAGAAAACCGGTGCTACTATTACTGTAGCACAGAACAGTTTGATCTTTTTTTATACATATATCTGTATTTATAACAGAGTTAATTTAATTATTATTATTATTATTTTAAGATTGCAATTAACAACGTCTACTACAGTCTGTTTACTGTAGCATATTCTGTTTCTGTAGAATTAAATTTTAAATATATATTTATATTTTTTTAAGCCAAAATTTCTACTTATTTAGTATACTTAAAGTTGTCTGCATTTGTCTCGGACCTCACATTTTGACACACAACATCTCGAATTGATCGTCTCTGTATGACGATTAAAATGTGTATAATATTGATATACTTTAAATCAAGTTTAGATCCCCGAACTTTTCGATATACGGTTTCGATTTGGGTTTAAATTTTGCGAACTAAAAATATCAAACGACCTCCGATCGACGAACGGTCGATTCCGTTGGTCTAGTTTTGTCGAATCGGATTTTTAGGCGGTCTTGATTCAATTCGCGGTTTCTGAATTTACATCACAGCTTTTTCGTGGCACGCATTATGATGCAACCGATTTTTGATCAATTTCGCCCAAAGGACTTTTGATTTACGATGAATTGATCATTTAAAGTTGTTTGTTATTGACCAACAACTTTATTGGGTTAATCGGACGCAAATCGGGTCGGGTTCGAGTTTGGCGGATTCCGGATGTTACACTGATGAAGCCATATACATGCCACCACCATCACATCCATCACCTCCACCACCATCACCTACACCGTCCTCTCTTCCTATTACAGTTCCAGTTCCACCATTGCCACACCACTATACCTGTCGGCCTGCATCTGCTCATGGTCATCGCTCATCATCTAGCTCGCATGAGGTATGTTCTGAGAATATTATTTCTAATGCTGGATTTAATGGTCTACCTGAGTAGGCTTCATTACAGGAGACAGATGAGGAGACTGATGATTTGGATTTATCTATTGTACTTCGCAAACAGAAGCGCAGCTGTGCGTAATATCCTATAGCATCTGTGGTCTCTTTTATCATCTGTATGGTGAATTCAGGGACTTTATTATTGCCTTATCTGTTGTGGACATTCCACGGAATTACCAAGAGGCTTTGAAGGATGGTAGATGGAGATTAGCTATGGAGGAAGAAATGGTTGCTCTTCAGTCGGGAGGGACTTGGAGTCTTGTTCCTACTCCTACAGGCGTGTCTCCAGTTGGCTGTAAATGGGTATTCACAGTCAAGCAAAATGCAGATGGTGGCATTGATAGATACAAGGCACGTCTGGTTGCACGAGGGTTTACACAAACATATGGGGTGGATTACCTTGACACATTCTCGTATGTTGCTCGTCATTCCACCTTACGGATCCTTCTATCTGTTGCAGTTACTCGTGATTGGCCATTATTCCAGTTAGATGTCAAGAATGCATTCTTATATGGTGATCTTTAGGAGGAAGTCTACATGCAACAACCACCTGGTTTTGCTGTTGAGGGGGAGTATTCACAGGTGTGTAGACTTCACAAGGTGATCTATGGCCTTAACCAAAGTCCTAGATCTCGGTTCCAAAAGCTTTCTGATCTATTTGAAAAACAGGGGTACAAACGATCCAATGCATATCATTCCCTCTTTATGCAGAAAACATCCAGAGGTACGATTGCAATTATGGTCTATGTTGATGATATTCTTATTACAGGAGATGATATACAAGGAATAAAAAGGGCAAAAGAAATGTTGAGTCGTGAGTTTATCACCAAGGATCTTGGAGTCCTTAGATATTTTCTGAGACTGGAATTTGCCAAGAATCAACAAGGACTTGTGATGACTCATAGGAAATATGTCACTGACCTACTGAGTGAGACATGAATGCTTGGATGTCGGCCTGCTAATACACCTATGGATCCAAGCATGAAACTATATGATGATGATACTGACGAAGTGGATAGGAGATACAGAGAACTTGTTGGAAAACTGCTTTATGTTACTATTACCATACCTGATATATCCTTTGTTGTTAGTCGGGTGAGCCAGTTTACGGAGCAACCACGTCAGGTACATATGGATGCTATACATAAAATACTCAGGTATCTTAAATCGTCTCCAGGTGCAGGTCTGTTATTTAAGAAAGGCAAGGAGAACACTATCTCAGCATTTGTAGATGCAGATTATGCAGGATGTCCTAAAGATAGGAAATCCACTACTGGATTTGATGTATATGTTGAGGATTCTCTCGTCTCATGGAGAAGCAAAAAGCAAATGGTTGTAGCCAGATCCAGTGCAGAATCTGAATATAGGGCTATGGCCCAGGTTAGTACAGAAATGATGTGGGTCAAAGCGGTTCTTACTGATATATATATAGAAGTGCCACTTCCTATGACATTGGAAAGTGACAATCAAGCTGTTATATTTATTGTAAATAATCTAGCATTTCATGAAAGAACCAAGCACATTGAAGTTGATTATCACTATTTATGAGGTATGATTCGTAAGGATTTTATCTCCACGTCTCATGTCAGCTCAGGGGACCATACTGCAGATATTTTCACCAAGGCCCTACTTAGGAGACCATTCGAGAAGTGCTTGTCCAAGCTGAGCATAATCAACATCTATGCTCCATCTTGAGGGGGAGTGTAGAAATATATATATGTTATGTTGTTATGTTATTTGTATATTTTCCTTATTTTCTTTCGTCTTATGAACTCTCCATGTAATTTACCCATAGGCATCTCTCCTATATAAGGGAGCCTAGGGTTTATGGAATAAACAACACACTCATATCTTCCAACAGTATCAGATGAGAAAAGTGAATAGAAAACACAAGCCCTTTGAGGTGTTCTCCCGTGGTTTCAACTCGCTCTAACGGAATAGGGTTCCACGTAAAATCTCGGTGTTCTTCATGCTTATTCTCTTTCTTTGTTATTACGCTTCCGCATTATCGATTTCTAACAAGGCATCAAAGCGGGTTTGATTCTCGGGGACTATTCTTGAAGATAATTTTTTATACAGTTCATGTTCGTGATTTGTTCAAGATTAGAGATTCAATTCTAGGGTTTTTTGAAAACCCTAAATCTTCAACGTCATCGACAACACAGTTCTGTAGTTCGATTCTTATATTATTCATGTCCATGATCAAGTTTTAAAAGATATCTAGGGTTTTTTGAAATCCTAGTCCTATATGGATCATCATCAATGTTCCGAAAAATTCTTTGTTGTCTACGCTGATCTGATTAGGATCTCTAGAATTTTTTTGGGGTTTCAAAACTCTAATCTTGAGACATATTCGAGCAAGAAAGAAATTCCTAGGATCCAATTTTTGGAACCCTACTTTTACAAGGCAATCCACGCAACGATGCTTCAACACCTACGAAAACCTCCAGGCAATTGTTCCATCCGAGAATTATCTAAAGTAGCAAGCATAGGCACATGTGCACCATGGATTTCCTCCGAGCAATGCACCTTCGTTGTTCAAATAACAATAAGAAGAAGCCAAGTTCTCGAAGTCATGCCCATCATCATCTTCATGTATCTCCAGGCTCCTGCATGCAATCACCCTGCAAGAAGATATCCAGGGAGTTCCCTCTCTAAGCAGCGTATTGACGGTCGCATCTCCATCTCCCTTCAATGCGAAAACCCCAGGAAAAAAGAATCCCTAAAGCAGTCACTCTCAAATTCAGACTCTCGTGAGATAGAAGCAAATAGGAGCATGCCTCTCGATCTCCTCTTCGGCCGTCCCCTCTCTACATGTGGCACCGCCACCCTCTCCCTCAACTCCAGGTGCACCACTGCAGTACCTCAGACTCCATGTGAGTACACCTACGGTGCACGATTCATAGGTGGCACGAGAACCTCAATAGCAGCAACGATGGGTTCCTAGGAGAACCCTATCTCACTATGGAGGCAGACTCAATGGGTTTCCCAGGTTGTATACTAGCTACAGGAAAGGCCCAAATTGCGCATGTTGCAACCTCCTTCGACAAGGTGGCAATGATGGTATTATATCGAAGGGTTTCACCCATCGAGAACCCTAAAGTTGGGTTCTTCGTACGTGGAGAAGAGGAAATAAGCCCACTTCGTGGTTGTTTTTTATTTTATTGTTTATGGCCCAATGGCCAACTGCTGCAGTACTAAAAAAATGAGGGGAGGGGGAGATGAGTCGTATATGTCACAACTGTAAATAACAAAAAAAAGGAGGAGCATCAATCGGTCCTATTTGGGCCATGTTTCAGAAAAAAAAGTAATTTATTTTGGAAAAAAAGACACATACAAAAAAGGGAGAAAATCTGTAGGCGGAAAAAAAATTGAAGAAAAAGGGAGACGACTAAAAAATTGGAAATAGCCGCAAAAAAAAGAAAACCGGTTGAGATTGATTTTTCTAGTCTTCTCCCAACTAATCGATGTCATATATTCTGACTAGTATAGGAGAAAGGAGGGCACGTTTAGAGTTTTAAAGGTCTCCAGTTCAGATTCTATGCCACATGTCCGACTCTACAGATTATCATATTCATATTCTACATATTGGTTGAGAGTCTTCGGTTCAAGGTGCACATGTGTGCGTTTTTCATTTGTGAGCTCCCCATATATGATTCGGCTCAGAGTTTTCATGTGGTTTCATAGGGATTCTGGAGTAGAGTTCTCATTCTGTGATCCAGTATGGTAGAGACCCAATTCTCCGATGAGGAGACTTTCAGACACCATTCTTTAGCGTCATGGACTCTAATGAGGATGATTTCACTTTTTTTTTCTAATTTGACCCTTAAGAGAGATGGAGCAATTGCGGGCCAGATTGCTCCAGGTGGAGACTCATTCTAGTTTTAGTGACTCATATAGATGCAATACAGAGCACATGTTCTCTGAGAAGGAGACCCAATTCAACTCACACTCCGGTCCATTAGTTTCTCCTCACCAGGACGACATGAGAAGCAACGTCCTTGACAAAACTGACAACAGAGTATGTGTTGAGTTGATATTGTCTATAGTGCCTTGTATTGTGAGTTTGAGATTTTTTCTATTTATTCAAGATGAGCCTTACATGCTCTAGCTTAAGTAAGAGTGTTGGATTATGCGTCATTGTAGTGATGGGTAATTAGATCCCTCAAGGGTCCCAATTCCATATCCACATGTTTAGTCACACATCTACTATTAGTGGGACTCTGGTTAATCGGTGAAGTTAGATAAGAAGCCCCACACCCATTGTATCATATAAGAAAAGTGAATAGAAAACATGAGCCCTTTGAGGCATTCTCCCGTGGTTTCATCCATCTCCTAACAGAGTAGGGTTCCACGTAAGATCCCGGTGTTCTTCATGCTTATTCTATTTCTCTGATATTATACTTCTACGTTGTCGATTTCTAATAAGAGTTAGCATGGAAATACTCTGAGGAAGAGGGAAAAACCATGGGGTGCTATCTACTTTTCGTCGTGACTACAAGGATTGGTTTTTTTCTATATTATTCACATAATGAGAAACAAGGGAAGAGGGGTTATACATAGTATATAGATAGGTAGATGGATCATCACCTGAGATCCATTTACCTATAATTCAAGCACTTAACACTCCTACTCAAGTTGGGCATACAAATTGTACACTCCCAACTTGCCCACATTATTCTCAAACTATGGCCCTGAAGCCCCTTGGTGAAAACATAGGCCACTAAGTCTTCAGCTTTTACTTTTTATACAAGGCAGTACCAGCTCTCTAGAGTCAGTTTTCTCTCTGATAAATCGACGAGCAAGTGGGACAAATAGAAAGTACGAGCAATGAACCTATGTTTCCATTCCAATAAACTTTGGACTTGTGCTTTAGGGGAAAAGATGATGAAATCCCTTAAGCACAAGATATCTCAGTGCCAAAGTGATAATGCCAAGTTCCGTTCATTAACTAATGAGAAAAAAAGTGAAGAAAAACCTAATTTAACTAAAACAATCTCTTTCTCGAGCACACCATGACCGGAACAGAGGGGGTATACACGTTATGCCACGATTTTGAATCAAAAGAGATATTTCAAGAAATGGCAAATCTATTCACTCTATCAATGACCAAGCCAGATCTGGTGTATCATAGGGGATACACTTTTTATATTGATTCTTACCGATTAGAATAAAAATGTTCTTGAATGGGTATTCAACTCCAAAGATAAATTGAAAAAGAAATTTTCATTGCCCCCCCCCTCTTTTTTAAGAGAATGAATCCTTTTATCAAAAGATTAGAAAGAAATTGGTCAGAATCCACTACGACAACAATTTGGAAGATCTAAAACTAAAAATAGTGTTATTTGGTAGCAACAATATAATGAAGCAAGTCAATCAATATGGACCGATCTGAAATCTGATTCAAATCTTGAACTCGCACCTTGAGAAACAAAGATTCACCCAATCCAGTCTCAACTTTCTTTATGTTGAGGAGTTGAAAGGTGTTAAACCTCTCGTGTTTCCTTCGTAAATGGATGGAGTGTATGTGATATGAGAAGAGAGCTAGATTGAGATAAAGGGGAGGATGCATGATATGAGAAGAGAGCCAGATTGAGATAGAGGGGAGGATGCATGCACTACGCTCCGTCGTGCATCTCACGTCGTAGCCCGAGCAGCACGCTTGAGCACCGTTGTTCGCGTGTGTCCCCCTGCGCGCGCATGACTACCTGTGCGTGCTTGACCATCCGCGCATCAACACACCCGTGTGCTTGTGCGCCCGTGCGCTTGGCTGACTTCGCGGTCTGACTGCGTGCCGCGGTTGAGGCCTGCCACCTCACCGTAGACACCTCGGGTTGCTTCCTGTTGCATGGGGTTTCTTGCTCTTGGCTTTCTAGGGTATAGCGTGACTATCTAAAATACCCAAGTCATCCATAGGACTATCAAAGAATGGAAGTGATTGTGGTATGAGTCTACACCCACAATCATCTTCCCATATGTCCGTGTATACATTATTCTTACAGTTTGCAACCCTGATTTTTTTATATTGTTGTCATTGTTGAGATATTTATATTCCTTTTTTTTATAATTGTCTATTCTTTACGGCTATCCATGTAATTTGTCCTTAGGGCTTTTCTCCTATATAAGAGAGCCCTAGGGTTACGGTGATTATAGAATTTCTATTTTTCCTTTCCACATGGTATCAGAGCAATGGTCCTAGACCGGAGCCTGTACCCAAAACCCTAGCCCCCACCAAAAGCCCTAAGTGATCCTTCTGACGTCGCCGCACGTCGTCATCGCACCTCCGCATCTAAGTGCTCCTCCGCATCTGAGCACGGTGTTGCACATCTGCACGCTTCTTCGCGCCAGCGTGCACGCCTGCGTGCTTCTCCACGTGAGCGTGCACGCTTGTGCGTGCCATCTTCGTGCCTGTGCGCAGATCCGTACACGACTGTGTTCCTGCGCAACGCGTGCTTCTGTGCGTCTGGACACGCATCTACTGTTAGGTTGATTCTCTAGGGTGTGAATAATCACCTAACAACATCCTAGCCTTCTGAAGGAGCTTTCAGAGAATGGAAATGGTTGTGGTATGAGTCTATACCCACAACCATCTTCCTATATGTTTGTGTAGACGATCTTTATTCAGGTCTACAACCCCAGTTTTGAGAGATTGTTGTCACCTTGTCAGACAACAAAGCAGATATCCCATCTCTACGTGCCTTCAAAGGTCCAACACCTATTGTGAAGATGGATGGATCTAACTATGGACTGTGGGCTATGCAGTTCATGAGTTTAATACAATGCAATGGCAAAAGCATATTCTCACTCAGGTGGAGCCTGTTGACAAAACTGGTGTTAATGCCTCATAGGAGGCAGATGACACAAACGCATGAGTATGGTTGTCCGGAACAGTATCCATGGAGATAGTCAATGACATCCTGAGTCAGCCAACAGCAAAGGCTATGTGGGACATTCTCGCTGCTACATATTCTCCAGCGAAGAATGAATCAAAGATTTTGCAACTCGAACATGATATTTTCACTTCCAAGCAAAACGATCTCCCTCTACATACTCTTTACACTTCTCTAAGGGGTATGTTTGAGAAACTACATGGTTACATTCCCTTGACAGCTACTCCTGAGCAGCTTAAGGCATATAGAGATTATGTGATGACTGGGGGTTTTCTAGCTGCACTGGATCCAGAATATGATGCAGCAAGAGCGCAGATCCTCACCGATGCTACTATTCCTCCAATGGAGGAGGCATATCGTCGACTGAGCAGACTCTCCATATCTTCTAGTGGTTCGTATGGATCACAGACTTCTTCAGCCATGACAGCATCTCGTGGTAGGGGGAGCTCGACATGATTTTGCGACAGAGGAGGTCGTGGAAGACGAGGGAGCAGTAGACCTCCCCGTCAGCCCTGCAATTATTGTCACAGGCCAGGTAATTCGGAGGAAACATGGTATTCTAAGCATGGGTTTCCTGCTTCAGTACGTATGGCAGAACAGATCCAGCGGAGTAGCAGCTCTCCCGTCGCATCTGATCAGAGATTTGACGAGCTAGTTGCACGACTCAGGGAGATCATGCCCTCCCAAGGGTCAACCAGTTCCCAGTCTAGATCTTCATAGGTAGCAGCCTCAGCCACTACATCCACCTTAAGTACAACATATGATTATACTTGTTGTTACAGAGCAGATTTATCAGAATGGATAATGGATTCAGGAGCATCTCATCATCTATGTGGCGAAAGAGGTCAATTTAGTACATATAGCCCGACTCAGTCTGGCAAGTCTGTGGTGATTGCTGATGGGACACACTCTCCCATCACTGGTCAGGGGGAGGTGCAGTTAACACCTGAAATGCGTCTATAGAATGTTCTTTATGCACTTGAATTCTCCATGAATTTATTATCTATCATTCAAATCACCAAGGATTTCTATTGTCGTGCCATTTTTTACCCCTCTACTCTTGTGTTTCAAGATATTCTGATGGGCAAGGTGATTGGTACTGGTCGTGAGTAAGGAGGCCTATACAGACTGATGCAGTCTCCATATGTTGTTATCTCTTCTCTTCGCACTGGGTCTGTCTCTTCATATACATGGCACCTCCGTTTGGGTCATCTTCCTCTGCAGAAGCTGTGTCATGTTCTTCCTCGGATCTCCCCTCGTTCTACTTTCCAGTGTGAAGCGTGCCAACTTGGGAAGCATCATAGGTCAACATTCCAGAGTCGTCAGGGTCAAAGCAGTTATGGTCTTTTTGAGTTGATCCATTCGGACATTTGGGGTCCCAGTCGTGTTCCTGATCTTCAGGGGCATCATTTCTATCTTGTTGCAGTCGATGAGTATTCTAGATTGTCATGGGTCTTTTTGCTTAAGAACAAGTCTGATGCAAGTCCTATTATTCAGTCTTTTATTAATGAAATAAGGAATGTCTTTTCTGCAAATGTCAAGTATATACGTTCTGATAATGCACTTGAATTTTGTAGTACCCACCTAACTCATTTCCTTAGATCATATGGTATTGTGCATCAAACATCATGTGCTTATACTTCACAACAAAATCGGGTGGCAGAGAGGAAGCATCACCATCTCTTGGATATTACTAGAACTCTTTTAATTCAAAGTTGTGCTCCTCACTCGTATTGGGGAGATGTTGTTCTCACCGCATGTTATTTGGTGAATTGTATGCTTTCATCGATTCTAGGAGAAAAGATTCCTTTCTCAATTCCGTTTCCAGAGAAAGATCTTTTCTCTTACACCTCGTGTATTTGGTAGTGTTGCTTTTGTCCATCAGATGTCTCCAAGACTTGGCAAGGTCTCTCCTCGAGCAGTCAAGTGCATGTTTGTTGGGTATTCCAAGACCCAAAAGGGGTACTTGTTTTGATCCTACTAACCTACTAGGAGACGGTACTATGTGAGTGCTGATGTCACCTTCTTTGAGTCTATCATGTATTTTTCTCCTACAGGTGACAAACTCAACCCTTCAGAAAATGGAGAAGAGGTTTTTATGCCACCACCTCATATCTCTGTTTATTCGCCACCACCTTCACCACCACCTCCACCTCCTGCTGAATCCTTTCTTTCCTCAGGTTCATCAACGTCGGCCTCGTGCGCATGAGCCTCCGCCATCATCCAACGCGCCCAAGGCATGTTCTGAGCATCTGAGTTCTATTAATGGCACTGGTGATTTGAGTTTACAGGATGCTCAGGATGATCATTTGTCAGAAGGTACAACTGATATGGATGTGCCTATTGCTTTACGAAAGAAGAAACGTGCGTGTACGATGCATCCTCTCTCCTCTTATGTCTCTCTAGCATGACTGTCTGGGGAATTCCAGAAATTTGTAGCGGCCTTATCATCAATACAGATGCCTCGTACTTATCAGGAAGCATTGCAGATTGGACCTTGGCGCCTTGCAATGGAAGAGGAGATGGCGGCCTTACGGTCTCGTAGAACCTGGAGTGTCATTCATGCTCCTCCAGGTGCTTCGATTGTAGGAAGTAAATGGGTGTTTACTATTAAACATCGTGCAGATGGTTCTGTGGACAGGTACAAGGCCCGATTAGTTGCTCGTGGGTTCACTCAAACTTATGGGGTGGATTACCACAATACTTTCTCTCCTGTTGAATATCATTCTACATTACGCATCCTTGTTGTTGTTACTGTGGAAAAGGACCAACCCCTTTTTCAATTAGATGTCAAGAATGCCTTTTTATATGGTGATTTGCATGAAGAGGTGTATATGCAGCAGCCACCAAGATTTGCTGCTGAGGGGGAGTCTAGTATGGTGTATAGACTTCATAAGACCATATATGGTCTTAAGCAGAGCCCTAGGGCTTGGTTTCAGAAGGTTTCAGAGCTGATTGAGCTACAGGGTTTTGTCAGATCTACTACAGATCACTCCCTTTTTGTTAGAAGGACCCAGAAGGGTATGATTAGTTCTAGTGTATGTTGATGATATTGTTGATACAGGCAGTGATAATGAAGGTATTCAGGCAATCAAGGACTTTTTTGGACAATAGTCCGTGACTAAGGATCTTGGTATGCTGAGGTATTTCCTTAGTTTAGAATTTTCAAGAAACCAACAGGGAATGGTGATGACGCAAAGGAAATATGTCATTGATCTTTTATCCGAGACGGGTATGACAGGATGCAAACCTGCTACAACTCCAATGGATCCTAATGCACGGTTGTATGATGATGACTGCAGAGGTAGATAAGAGACAATACAGAGAGCTGGTAGGGAAGTTATTATATGTCACTATCACCAGGCCAGATATTTCATTTGTCGTCAGCAGAGTTATCCAATTTATGGAACAACCAAGGCAGTCACACATGGATGCAGTTCAAATGATCTTGAGGTATCTCAAGTCTTCTCCAGGTGCAAGACTTTTATTCAGGAGAGACACTACTTTGACAGTATCAGGGTATGCAAATGCAGACTATGCGGGATGTCCCAAGGATAGGAAGTCAACATCAGGTTACACCGTGTTTGTAGGCAGTTCTTTAGTTTCCTGGAAGAGTAAGAAACAGACGGTTGTGGCCAGATCGAGTGCGGAATCAGAGTATAGGGCAATGGCCCAAGGGAGTACAGAAATGATGTGGATCAAGTCGGTTCTGACTGACCTAACTATGGAGGTGCCACTTCCTATGCATCTACAATGCGACAATCAGGCTGCCTTATTTATAACAAACAATCCTGCTTTTCATGAAAGGACAAAGCATATTGAGGTTGATTGCCATTAAACTCGTGACTTGATTCAAAAGGGATATATATACTTCTCATGTTGCCTCAGGAAATCAAATTGTTGACATGTTCACCAAGGCTCTAGCAAAAGGAACTTTTCATCGTTTGTTGTTCCAAGCTGGGCATGATAGATATCTATGCTCCAGCGTGAGGGGGAGTGTTGAGATATTTATATTTCTAGCGGTGTTATTTTATAATTGTCTTTTCTTTACAGCTATCTATGTAATTTGTCCCTAGGGCTTTTCTCCTATATAAGAGAGCCCTAGGGCTACGGTGAATATAGAATTTCTATTTTCCCTTTCAACAGTCATCATGTCAGACAACAAAGCAGATATTCCATCCCTAGGTGCATTCAAAGGTCCAGCACCCATTGCGAAGATGGATGGAATGAATTATGAATTGTGAGCCATGCAGTTCATGAGTCTAATTCAATGTAATGGCAAGAAGCATATCCTCACACAGGAGGAGCTCGTTGACAAGATTGGGGTTAACGCCTCATGGGAGGCAGTCGATGCTTATGCACGAGTATGGATTTACAGAACAGTATCCATGGAGATAGCCAATGACATACTGAGTCAGCCCACGATTGCCCATACTCTCCGACGACGAACAAGATGAAGATTTTACAACTTCAGCACGACATCTTCACGTCGAAGTAGAATGGTTGTCCTCTTCGTATCCTTTACACTTCTCTGAGGGGTATATTTGAGAAGTTACATGGTTACATTCTCTTGACTGCCACACCAGAGCAGCTTAAGGTATATTAGTGATGACAGGAGTTTTTATAGCGTCTCTCAACCCTGAGTATGATGCAGCCAAAGCACATATTCTTACTGATGCCACAATATCTCCAATGGAGGAGGCATATCGCAGGCTGAGTAGGCTCTCCATATCTTCTGGAGGCACTCAGGTATCAGACATCCTCAGCCATGGCAGCATCTCGTGGTAGAGGAGGCCCTGCACAGTTACGTGGTCGAGGTGGTTGTGGCAGGGGAGGGGGTAGTTGATCCTCTCATCAATCGTGTACTTATCGTCACAGAACATGCCACTCTGAGGAAACATGTTATTCCAAGCATGGTTTCCAAGCTTCAGCACGTATCGCAGAACAAATTCAGCAGGCTAGCTGTTCCTCACCTGTGTCTGATTAGAGATTTGGCGAACTTGTGGTAAGACTCAGGGAGATTATGCCTACTCCTGGTTCAACTAGCCCTCCTTCAAGATCCTCAGAGGTAGCTGCCTCTACATCAACATCTACATCAGGTACAACATATGCCTTTACTAGCAGATGGAACATACTCTCCCATCACCGGTCAAGGGGAGGTGCAGTTAGCCCCTAAATTAGGCTTCAGAATATTCTTTATGCAACTTAATTTTCCAGGAATTTACTGTCTATTAGTCAAATCACCAAGGATTTACATTGTCGTTCCATTTTTGATCCGTCTGCTTTTGTGTTTCAGGATATTCTAATGGGCAGGGTGATTGGTTCTGGCAGTGAGCAATGAAGTCGTTACAAACTGGTGCAGTATCCTTATGTAGCTGCTTATTCTCTTCGCACCGGATATGTGCCTCCCTGTATGTGGCATCTTTGTTCTGGTCATCTTCCTCTGCAAAAGACGTTCTTCCACAAATTTCTCCTCACACTACCTTTCAGTGCGAGTCCTGCCAGCTTGGGAAGCATCGTCGGTCAACTTTCCAGAGTCGTCAGGTTCAGAGTGGTCATAGTTTATTTGAGTTGATTAATTTTGATATTTGGGGTCCCAATCGTGTCCCTGATCATCAGGGGCATAGATTTTATGTTGTCGTTGTTGATGAGTTTTCAAGGTTGTCGTGGGTCTTTCTACTTAAAAATAAGTCTGATGATGGCTATGTCATTCAGTCCTTTATAAATGAAATAAAGAACATTTTCTCAGCCCAAATTAAGTTTATACAATCTAAGAACGCCTTGGAATTTTGTAGCAATCAACTTGCCCAATTTCTTGCATCTCATGGTATTGTGCATCAAACCTTTTGTGTGTATACTTCCAAACAGAATAGGGTGGCTAAACGAAAACACCACCATCTTCTGGATGTTATCAGGATCCTTTTGATTCAGAGTCGTGCTCCTCATGCGTACTGGGAGGATGCGGTTCTAACTGCTTGTTACCTGGTAAATCGCATGCCCTCTTTGGTTCTGGGGGAAAGATCCCATTCTTGATTGCGTTTCTCGAGAAGGATCTTTTCTCACTCACACCTCGTGTCTTTGGCTCAGTAGTTTTTGTTCATCAATTGTCTCATGGTTTTGACAAGCTCTCTCCTAAAGTTGTCAAGTGTGTGTTTGTTGGGTACTCCAAGACCCAAAAAGGATATCGTTGTTTTGAGCATGTTCGACGAAGGTACTATGCTAGTACAGATGTCACCTTTTTCGAGTCTATTATATACTTCTCTCCTACAGGTGACAAGCTCATTTCTTCATAGGATGGAGAAGAGGTACATATGCCTCTACCGCCGGTCTCCAATACACCTTCATCATCACCACCACCACCACCACATCCCCCACCACCACCACCTCCACCCCCTCCACCTCCACCCTCCACACCAACTTTCTTTCCCTAAGTTTACCAGCATCGACCTCGTGCTTACGTGTCTCCTCCATCATCAGTACGCCCAAGGTATATTCTGAGCATTTGAGTTCCACTAATGGCAGTGATGATTTGCATGGATGCTACACCTTCTGCGAGTAGTGAAGACCTGGATGTTCATATTGCTCTATGGAAGCAGAGGCGTGCATGCACTATGCACCCCCTTGCTTCCCATGTTTCATTGGACCGACTTTTTGAGGATATTCAGCGGATTGTTGTGGTCCTATCAACTATGGAGATACCACGTTCCTACCAGGAGGCGATGAAGATTAGTCAGTGGTATTTGGCGATGGAGGAGGAGATGGTAGGTTTATAGTCTCCAAGTACGTGAAGTGTTGTGCAGGCTCCTCCAGGTGCGTCTATTATAGGCAGCAAGTGGGTGTTTATTGTCAAACAATGGGCTAATGGTACTGTCGACAGATATAAGGCCAGATTGATTGCTCGTGGGTTCACACAAACTTATGGGATGGACTATCAGGATATTTTTTCCTCCGTTACGCGTCACTCCACGTAGCGGATTCTTATTACAATTATTGTGTGTGTGTGACTGGCCAATTTTCCAGTTGGATGTCAAGAATGCATTCTTGTATGGAGATCTGCACGAGGAAGTTTACAAGCAGCAACCACCAGGGTTTGCAGCTGAGGGGGAGTCCAATATGGTGTGTCGTCTTCACAAGGCCATATATGGCCTCAAACAGAGTCCGAGGACTTGGCTTCAGAAGATCTCAGAGTTGATTAAACGGAACGGCTTTGTCAGATCTACTGCAGATCATTCTCTTTTTGTTAAGAGAACTCAGAAGGGTACTGTTGCTGTTCTGGTTTATGTTGATGATATTGTTTTTACTAGCAGCGATGAACATGGTATTCAGGTAGCTAAGGATCTCCTTGGACGACAGTTTATGACCAAGGACTTTGGCATACTACGTTATTTCCTTGGCTTGGAGTTTGTACGCAATTAGCACTGTATGGTTATGACGCAAAGGAAGTATGTTACTGATCTTCTAACTGAGACAGGCATAACAAGATGCAGGCGTGCCACTACACCAATGGATCCCAATGCGAGACTCTATGATGATGATTCTGAGGAGGTGGAAAAGAGACTGTACAGAAAGCTTGTAGGGAAGTTGCTATATGTTACTATTACCATGCTTGACATTTCGTTTGATGTGAACAGAGTTAACCAGTTCACGGAGCAACCTAGAAAAGTCCATATTGATGCAGTTTGTATGATTTTGAGATATTTGAAATCCTCTCCAAGTGATGATCTTCTTTTCAGAAGAGATACGTCTCTCTTAGTTACTGGGAGTACAGATGCGGATTAAGTTGGATGTCCCAAGGATAGGAAGTCTACTTTAAGCTTCACTATGTTCGTTGGTAGCTCGTTGGTTTCATGTGAGAGTAAGAAACAGACAGTGGTTGCTCGATCCAGTATTGAATTAGAATATAGGGTTATGGCCCAAGGGAGCACAAAAATGACGTGGGTCAAGTCAGTCTTGACTGACCTAGCTATTGAGATGCCTCTTCCAGTGCACCTCAAATGTGATAATCAAGCAGCTCTGTCCATAGCTAATAATCCAGCCTTCCATGAAAGAATGAAGTATATCTAAGTAGATTGTCATTATATCCGTGATTTGATTCAAAAGGGGCTTATTTCCACATTTCATGTTGCTTCAGGCGATCAGATTGCATACATGTTTGCCGAAGCTCTTGCGATGGGTCATTTTCACCATTGTTCCAAGCTGAGCGTGATAGATATATATGGTAGCTTGAGGGGGAATGTTGAGATAATTATATGTCACCACTGTCTTTATTTATACTTTTCTATTTCTTTAGTCTTCTTTATGTAAATTCTCCCTAGAGCTTTTCTTCTATATAAGAGAGCTCTAGGGCTACGAGAAATATAACTTTTTCGTTTTACTTTTCCACAAATACAATCGAATTCTGGATGATGATTGACAGTGGAATGTGTGCAAGAATGCAGACCGCCGACCTTTGAGATTACCCATACACCATTGAAGTTCCTAAATGTCTACATACGTTCCAATGACAACCTTTTTACTTTATCATGCACAAAGTGCACCAGATCAAAGCTTGTTCATTCGTTAATCATGAAATTATACTGAGAAAAAAATTGTATCGCGACAGTCAGCTTCGATTGTAGAGTAATGTGTCATTGCAAGAGGTGGATCATTACTTCGAGGATTCGATGACTGAAGAGATTCAACAAGTCGGGGAATGTGGACTTCGTTTGAGGCATGCGCTTCAATCTGATAAGTGCAAGTCATGAAATTCGTTGGAGATGGAATCCCAATTGATTTAGCATAAAGAAAAATTTTATGCAAATCATCATCGTCTAGAATAAACATCAACATATGATCACCTCACATTCCACATGGCATATGATGTTATATACTAATAGTTTTTACTCTTGCGCATATTAAACTTCTGACCAATTAAGTCTAACATCTCATCAAATGTTGTGGATGACCGCAATCCTATACCTTTCACTAAAGAACTAAGAGAGTTAACTCTATCATCATTCAATAGTGTAAGCAATTGCTGACCTAAACAATATAAAAAACTGTCAAAATTGATGAAGATCATACTAATCTCAATTACCCTAACTTATGACGGAAGATCCTAAAAATGTCATTTTTTAAACCCAAATCCTAAAAATTGGTTGGAAGGAGCTCACCTGTGAAGAGCGGGGAAGAGGAGGTAGGGCTTAGTGGTAGTCTGGTGTAGGGGGACCAGGAGTCAACGGAGGGGGCGGCTGTGGAGTGGAACTCGCTAGAGGAAGAGAGCTCACAAGAGGAAGGGAGCTTGAGCAAGGAGTCAAGTGAGGAAACAAGTGAATTGCTACTGCATTTCCAGTAGCCATATAAGAGTCGTGGATGGCTATTGGAATTTCAGTAGTAAATTATGTGGTTTGGGCACGTATCGGTAACCAATATGGCATGCTGATATCATACCCAAAAGATGCAATATAAATAACACCATTTCGAGAGGAAAGTTCGCCTGAGGGGTACCTGTGGAATCTTATTCCACGGGACCCCCAGGCGAATATATATTTTGTTAAGTACCCCAAGGAAGCTGTAACTTGAGGTCACGGCTTCCATAGTAGGAAGCCACACTTGAAGTCACGGCTTCCACTGAAGGAAGTCGTGACCTCCAGTCACGGTTATGGGTTGAATATAGAGACAGGCGCGACCCGACCCCCCCCTATGCGCACAGAAGCCCTCCCACTTCTCCAGCCTGGAACTGCCGCACCCCTCCCGTACCACCACCTCCTCCCATTCCGCCCCCCTCGAGCCAGTGATCGCCTTGTGTCTCCCTCTCGCTGTCACCTCTTGTTGTGGTACTCCATATCATCCACTATGAGTGAACCCTAAGCTTATGTGTTTATGGATTTTTTTGATTTTGCATAAGCCACACATTGTGTACTTAGGAGTGTAATTTTTTCATGTGTAATTTTAATTACTCTTGTTTTTTAAGATAGTCAAAGCAATGGAAGTACTGTGCTTGTGCCATGTTGGTGGAAATATTTGTAAGGATGACAAAGAAATCAGATACGAGGGAGGTCGGGTGAAACCCATAAAAGTTGGGATGGGTTTGACATTTAATGGAATGGTCGAGATGATTGCAAAATCATTTCGTCTTAACTTAACCGATGGTACAGAATTACGTGTGTTTCACAGGATGTTGGAGAATAATGAGACTTTTTTGGTTGATGTGGAGTATGATGGTGACATTGACGATGTTTTGAACTACGCTGAGATGATGGGAAGCTCCTACAGACCAGTTTTGTTTACTGACATTGCATGCACAAGAGCTCCTATGTGTATACGCCAAGCTGCGGCGACGGCTCCAAGAACACATGTTATTTCTCGTACATCTAATGTGACCACATGTGGAAGAGAGATAGCGACAACAGTACATTTGCCCCAACCTTTGGGGCCCTCTCTGAATGAACCCATCTACACTATAGGGGAGGACCACGATCCCGAGATTGATCGTATGATGGAGGATACCCCACAGAACACTGATGATGAAATGGAAAATGATGATGGAGAAATGTTGAACGATAAGAACAAGACTATGCATGTTGAGTCTGGCATTCCCTTTTATAACACACGAGGCGTTGATGGTTACTATTGGGAAAATAGAAGAACTTGTTTATTCCATCAACCCTAGGCTCTCTTATATACGAGAGTAGCCTATGGGTAAATTACAGGAGAGGTTCAACAGAAAAGAAAAATAACGCAGAGGTACAATGTTTACACTCCCCCTCAAGATGGAGCATGGATAACAATCATGCTCAGCTTGGATGCACACTTCTGAAATGGGCCTCGCAGTAGTGCCTTAGTAAAAATATCTGTTGTTTGATTCTCTGAACTAACATGGGATGTAACAATGAATCCCTTCTGAATCATGTCACGTATAAAGTGACAGTCAACTTCAATGTGCTCGGTTCATTCATGGAATGCTGGATTATTTGCAATGAACAAGGCCGCCTGATTGTCACATTCCAAAGCCATAGGAAGTGGAACTTCTATATTTAAATCTGTAGGCACAGCCTTTACCCAAATCATCTCTGTGCTCACCTGGGCCATAGCCCTATACTCAGATTCAGCACTAGACTGTGCCACCACAGTCTGTTTCTTGCTCCTCCATGAGACTAGAGAATCTCTAACATATACAGCAAACCCAGAGGTGGACTTCCTATCCTTGGGACACCATGCGTAGTCTGCATCTGCACAGGCTGAGATAGTAGTTTCTTTGCACTTCTTGAACAACAAACCCGCACCTGTAGATGACTTGACGTACCTGCGTATCATATGTATGGCATCCATGTGTACATGACGTGGTTGCTCTATGAACTGGCTCACGCGACTCACAACAAAGACTATATCGGGCCTAGTAATCGTAATATACAGAAGTTTACCCACCAGTTCTCTGTACCTTCTACTATCCACCTTCTCTATATCACCATCATATAGCTTCATACTGGGGTCCATAGGTGTGGTAGCAGGTCAGCAGCCAAGCATTCCCATTTCACTCAACAGGTCGGTGACATATTTCCTCTGAGACATTACCAACCCATAAGGATTTCTAGCAAACTCCAGTCCCAGAAAATATCTAAGGACCCCAAGGTCCTTGGTGACGAATTCACGACCCAGCATTTCTTTCGCCTCTTTTATTCCATGTTCATCATCACCTATAATCATAATGTCATCTACATAGACCATAATTGCAATAATACCTTTGGAAGTCTTTTGTACAAACAAGGAATGATCAACATTGGAATGTTTGTATCCTTGTTTCTCAAAGAGATCTGAGAACTTCTGACACCACGCTCTGGGGCTCTGCTTAAGGCCATAGATAGCCTTATGAAGTCTGCATACCGTAGGATACTACCCCTCAACAGCAAAACTAGGTGGTTGTTGCATGTAGACTTCCTCCTGTAGGTCACCATACAAGAACGCATTCTTCACATCCAACTGGTATAGCGGCCACTCTCGAGTAACCACAACAGGCAACAAGATCCGTAGAGTGGAGTGGCGGGCCACTGGTGAGAATGTATCAAAATAATCCACCCCATATGTTTGTGTAAAGCCACAAGCAACAAGACGCGCCTTGTATCTATCAATACTGCCATCGACATTCTGCTTGACTGTAAATACCCATTTGCAGCTCATTGGTGACACATCCGCAGGTACAGGAACCAGACTCCAAGTACCTCTAGACTGAAGAGCTGCCATTTCTTCCTCCATAGCAAGACACCATCTACTATCCTTCAGTACGTCCTGGTAATTCCGTGGAATAGCTACTGCTGACAGGGCAACGACAAAATTCCTGAAATCTCCAGATAGTCGATCAAAGGATACAGAAGCTGTTAAAGGATAGGATGCACAACTCCTCTTTGACTTTCGTATAGCAATAGGAACATCTAAATCATTGGTGTCCTCGTCTGGCCTCTGTAACACGTAATACCTTCAGAACATACCTTAGGCGAGTTGGGTGATGAGCAATGATCATGAGTTGAAGTAGGCCTACGGGTGTAATGAAATGGTAAAGGTGAATCTGGTATAGTGACAGGTGGTAGTGATGGGGCGGTGGTGGTGGCGGTAGTGGTGATGGTGGTGACATATATATGGCATCATTATTATTATTATTATTAGCAGGGGGTATCAACTGATCACCAAAGGCTGAGAAATACATGATAGATTCAAAGAATGTAATATCTGCACTAACAAGGTACCTCCTGCACAAAGGATCATAACATTTGTACCCCTTCTGAGTTCTGGAGTACCCAACGAAGACACACTTGACAACCCTAGGAGAGAGCTTGTCAGTTCTGGGAGACAATTGGTGGACAAACGCAACAGAACCGAACACACGTGGAGTAAGGGAGAATAATTCTTTTTCAGGGAAGATAAGAGAGAAGGAGATCTTCTTGTTGGAAATGCGAGCCCACGGCGAGCCATTATGCAATAAATGTTATTGCACATATCATTCCTTGATCTGAAATGAAGAATGAATAATTTGTATAATAGGTCCCTTAGTACAATTAGGGTTATGTACCATGGTCATCTTAATAATCATACAGCTGTTGATTCAACTATTGAATCATAGAGGCTGGTGCTTGGATGAATATCTAAAGAGTTAGATTGAGGACTCATCAAGCACCGTCAAATGATTATTAAGAGATGATCTCCAGCCTGAGTAGGAGATGACAATCCTATCTCTGAAGGCTGATATCTGACCGACCTCTTGATGCAGGTCCTCTGCATAGGAATAGAGATTCGGAGATGTCAGATTAGTTAGGTCAAAGAGTTGACTTAACGAGATCGAGATAACCAAAGTCCTATATCATATGTTGTCATGATATAGGCACGCATCCTCTGACCGGAGACAGATGTGTTGCTATATGTCCAAGAATGTACATTTGGCAGACCAATAGGTTGATGACCTAATCAAGGTCTATACACCGGCGCGCTGGTGTGCATATAAGGGCATATGAGTAATACGATCTCTCAAAGGGATCATACAGGTTCAGTTACTGAACCGGAAGACATGAGCTCACTCATGAGATATTGGGAAGAATCAAATTCCATGCGCATGGTCGTCTCGCTTTGGAAGCTTGACTGAATTTGTAGGTTTGATATATACTTTTAGTATATGATCAAGACCTAGGTATGATATACACTTTTGGAAAGTGTATGATCGATACCAACTCCCAATGATCGAATGAGAAACTTACTGATAAAACCGTGAAGTAGACAGTATAAAGTTGATCCGATACTTCGGGTTTAGTCTGAGTCTTCCAGTATGCAGGATGTACAGGTATTGGGAATACCTGAGGGTGATTTGATCATAAACGATTGTATAACCATGACGCTTCCATTCCTAGGGAGTGATGAAACGGGTCTGGATTTTAGTGACTCCTCTCAGTAGAGAAGTGATCTGATCTTGGTCCAAGTGTTGGACATTGATCTGAATGTGATTCAGATACAATGAGAAGATTAGATTTACGGTCTTGATTTAATCAAGCATCTATGAGAGGCCCGCGATCTGGATTTGCGATATGATCTCAATATCCATGTCACTATACGTGGAACAATACAATCGCCCTGTCCTTATCTCCAAGTATCTGCGGAGAGATTGCATTATTCTTGAAGGGTTCAAGAATAATTTCATAAGATCTAAGCAATGAAGAAATAATGATTAAATGTGATTTATTCATCTTGATGTGTGAAGAAATTATCCAATTTAATTAAATGTGATTTAATTAATGTGGATAAGAATAATGTGGATAGAAATATCCAATTATTCATAATATATTATAAATGTGATTTATAATGTATTAGAGAGAGCTAATTATAATTTATATGTGTTGATTAATTATTATGTGTATTGGATACACATTGTGTAATTAATTAACAATATGAATTATATGTTGTTTTGGGTTGTGAATATGATTCACAATTTTTTCCATGGCAAGAATGCAATATTCTCAAAGATAATTGTGAATTATTTTTTGGAGAATAAAATCCAATAAATTTGTTGCAAATAAATAAGAGAGATTCTAAGGAGATATGCAATCTCATGGATTTCCATGAGATTGCAATCTCCATGCAATCTCAAGGGGCGACACATCATTCCTATAAGGAATGTGTGGCCGTCCACTTGGAAGATACATGGAGATAAAATCTCCATGTATCTTCTCTCCTTATTTGTTGGGTTGATTTAGGAATAAATTATATTTGATTTTGTCAAATATATTTTGACCTAAATTTGTTGCTTTTGACAACAACAATCTTGGCCATTGGATTGACACAAATCAATCTCACCCATTGATTTTATGTGTCCCATTGATTGAGATCCATGGATCCCAAAATCCTATAAATAGAGAGGCATACTATGCTCTCTAATGACTTGCAATATTGGAGCTCTCTCTCCCTCATTTCTTCATACACGCCAGCCCTCTCTCCCTCTCTTGTTGGTGGCCGTCCACCATACCCTAGAGAAGGGAACCGTCGTCGCCTTCGCCACCGCGCCGCTGCTTCGACGTTCTTCGGTTCTCCGTCTTCTTGGAGAGTTCCTCTCACGAAGGAGACGTTTGATCTCGTGCGACGAGATCAGGAGCAACCACGCTTGGATCATCTTCTTGGATTGCGAGGACAACGCGGTTCATCCCCGCGCTCGCAAGCGGTCTCGCCGACGATCGGATTTGAGACAGGAGGTTTCTTTCTTTAGAGACTTGATCAACCACGCTTCAAGAGGTATTACATTATACTTGTTGTGGTTATAGATGAAACGATCTGAGAATGGTTCTCGGATCATGTGGTTTCATCGAATAAAAAATTTTTAAATTCCGCTGCACCGAACAACTAGTGCGACTAGTCGTTCTTCGTCGTATTCGATACGACGATCACGCTTCCGTGATGCGCTTGAGGATAATTTCCACATCCTTCACTTTTCACCTAGAACAATGACGACATACGATTGATTAGGTAACATGCTGTAAGAACGGCATCACCCCAGAAAGAATGAGGAGCATGACTCTGTATAAGAAGCGACCTGGTTGCATCCAATAAATGGCGATGTTTCCTTTCGGCAACCCCATCATGTTGGGAGGTATAAGCACAGGATGTCTGGTGAACGATTCCTTGGGATGAAAAATAACTGGATAAAGCATGAGTACACATTTCCAGGGCATTATCACTTCTCACAATTTTAACAGATGCAAAAAAGACATTACGAATCTCATTAAGAAAATTGATGATAATATTCCCTGCTTCAGATTTATTCTTTAACAAAAATACCCATGACACTCGAGAGAAATCGTCCACAATAACTATATAAAATCTGTGTCCCTGATGATCAGGAGCACGACTCGGACCCCAGATATCGACGTGACACAACTCAAACTTGGAGGTACTACTCCGACACTGACGACTGGGAAAGGATGAGCGATGATGCTTTCCCAACTAACAAGCCTCATATTGAATAGACGTGTAAGGTGAAACCTGGGGTAACACACGATGCAGTTTCTGAAACGGTAGATGTCCAAAGCGCAGGTGCCATAACAGAGGAGATACGGGTCCAACAGGTAGAGATGAGGTTCCAGCAAAGGGAGGTTGACTAAGACGATATAGGCCTCCTTTCTCATAGCCATGCCCAATCACGTTGCCTGTAAGGATGTCCTGAAAAACAAGAGAAGATGGATCAAATATCGCCCAACACTGTAAATCCTTTGTAATTTGACTGATTGACAACAAATTCATTGAAAAGTCAGGTGTGTGTAACACATTCTTGAGCTTCATAGAAGGTGTCAGTCTAATCTCCCCCTGACCAGTAATCGGGGAATGTGTGCCATTAGCAATGATCACTGTTTGACCTGGAGGGATCTATCTGTACCCTGTAAGTAGACTTTGATCACCACATAGATGATGTGTGGCGCCAGAGTCCATAATACATGCTAAAGTATCTGATCCACTACTAGTAAATGCATATGTACTACCTGATGTACTGGTGGATGCCGAGGCAGGTGCGGCAACATCAGATTGATTCTCAGTAGTGGGTGCTGGTCCAGATGGAGGAATAATGCCCCTTAGATGAGCAACAAGATCATCAAAGCGTCGATCCAAAGAGGCAGCAGATGGAGGCTCTATCTGCTCGGCGACTCGTGCAGATGCAGGAAATCCATGCTTAGAGTAGCATGTATCTTCAGTATGTCTGGTGCGATGACAGTAGGTACATATTGGCCAAATACTACCTCCTCTACCACGAGGGCCACGGCCACGGGTATGATGACCTCCACGGCCCCTCGTGGTAGCCATTGCTGAAGCAGTCTGATTCATGGTCGTAGAGGGGACAGCGATGCAACTCAGTCTGTGAAAGGCTTCCTCCATAGGAGGTATAGTAGAATCTGCCAAGATCTGAGACCGCATCGCCTCATACTCTAGATCAAGGGCAGCAAGGAAAACTCCTACCATATTAGCATTCTGGTAGGTCTTCTGTTGCTCTGGCGTGGCTATCAAGGGCATGAAGCTGTACAGCTTCTCGAACATCCCTCGTAGAGATGTGTATAATGAGTGTAGAGGTCGTCCATTCTGCTTGATGGTGAATATGTTATGCTGGAGTTGCAGAATCTTCGTCTCAATCTTCGCTTGAGAGTATGTGGCAACCAGAATATCCCACATTGCTTTGGTCGTGGGCTGATGAAGAATATCATTGGCAATCTCGATTGCCAGAGTTCCAGATAGCCATACTTTGGCATATGCGTCATCTGCCTCCCACGAGGCATTAACTCCAGTCTTCTTAGGAGGCTCTTCTTCGGTAAGAATGTGTTTCTTACCGGTTGACTTCATCATACTCATGAACTGCATCGTCCACAGTTCATAGTTCGTACCATCCATCTTTACAATAGGTGCTGGACCTCGAAAGGCGCCTATAGATGGAATATCCGCCTTGCTTTCAGACATACTGGTAACAGAAGACTGGAGTAGTAGACTGAAGGTATGATTGTCTACACGAACATGTACGGGTTTAGTCGCATGTGTAGACTTCAAGCAACCAAACACATTTCTTAGGAGTTGTGAGTGCTAGAGATATATGCAGGACTGATTTACGGCTTAAGTGTGCATAGCAAGGAGATGCGCACAGCAAGGAGCCGCGATAGGGTGCAGGATACGCGCACAACAGCAAGGGGGCGTGCAGGGGCGTAGGGGCGCAAGATGGCGCGCTGGAGATGCGCGATGCGTACGGGAGGTGCACGTTGGGCTGAGGCGATGCGCACGATGCGCGCTGGAGATGCGTACGAAACGCGCTGGAGACGCGAGGCGAGGCGCGCGGAGGCGAGGAGCGCGGGGCGCAGGAGGCGCACGGTCGGCAGCGCGCGGAAGGTGGTTGAGGCGCACAACCGGCGGCATGGAGAGAAGAAGAGGCTCGGCGGTGGGGCTAGGGTTAGGGTATCAAGAACTTCAGTCTAGGACCGTCGCTCTGATACCATGTTGGGAAAATAGAAGAACTTGTTTATTCCATCAACCCTAGGCTCTCTTATATTGGAGAGTAGCTTATGGGTAAATTACAGGAGAGGTTCAACAGAAAAGAAAAATAACGCAGAGGTACATAAGAGACTAATATATGTTTACAGTTACATCTGTAACGATGGCGTTATGGGAATTCATGACGGAATGGCAAGTCCAGGTGAGTTAAGAAATGCGATGACCTTCAAATCAAAAGAAGACTTGATTTATACAGTCAAGTTGTTTCACATTAAGCACCATTACAATTTTGAGGTGCACGAATCTGACTGTCATGTATGGGTTATTTATTCTAGCGAGAAGAGTAGGGGTTGCCTTTGGCAGTTGCGTGGACATCGACGCCCACTTGATGGCCTCTTTGTGATTTCAAAATTAGATGCACCACATACTTGCTTGCATCGCGTAGCAAACCAAGATCATCCTCAACTTGATTACAACTTCATGGCACAGAAATTTATGAATTAAATCAAGGTCTCACCAGTCGTGAAGGTTTTATACCTGCAGCAATTTATTTCTGATGAGTTTGGGTACATGGTGAGTCGTAGGAGGATATGGGATAGTAGGAGAAAGGGAATAGAGACCGTACACGGTGATTGGGCGGCTTCATACAACGAATTGTCGTATCTGTTCCGTGCATTAGAGACATCAATCCCAGGAACCGTGATCGATCTCTATAGGGAACCTGTTGGTGGATACGAGAAGCTATTCAAGTGAGCTTTCTGGGCATTTGGTCCATGTATCAGTGCATGGAGACATTGCAGACGTTTTTAGCATTGATGGTACTCATATGTATGGTAGGTACAAGCAGAAGGTGGCTTGCACCTGTCAGAAATGGCAGGTCCACAGAATCCCTTGCTCTCATGCATGCATTGTTCTAGCACATCTAAATATTGATGTTGATGAGTACATGGGCCTGTGGTATATATGACAGTGTCAGCAAAACATTTATGAAGGTGTCTTCTACCTCATTAAAGATAGGGAGGTATGGCCAACATTCATAACAGAGAAATAATTCCAGATCCAACAAGAGTACGATCCAAGGGTCGACCCAAATCAAAGTGGATTCACAATGAAATGGACATGCGTGAGGATCATGTCCAACAATAGTGCGGGGCTTGTCGTCAACTTGGTCATAATCGTCGGCATAATAGCCATGTACCACCAAGTGTAAACAAATGTGGCTTATGTCGGGAGAGTGGCCACAATAAGAGGAAATATCTAAACCGTACTACCCAAGATTGTTTAGTTTTTTATATTCGCGACTAAATTTTTTACTAGTCACTTCTCTTGTTTAAATTTTGACAACCATTGATCGATTTGTTTTAACCACTAAATTTTTTTATTGTTGCAGATGGAGCCTGGTCCCATTGATCGATCTGTTTTACATATACATGGCTCTCATAAATCCAGTGATGTTCGGCAGGGAGATGTATGTACTTCAAAAAATTACGTTGTAAATTTTTATCATTAGGTTTCATTTTGTTATCTGAGGTATTTACTTTCTTGAATGCCATTAGGTGGTGAGATGGTTGAAATGTCAACGTAGAGAGGGCATACTGCGACATGCCCCCATTGATGAACGGATCGTCGAGCATGTGTATGCTGCGGGTACTGCAGGAGTGATGCAATTGGACTTCATCTCACTCGATTAGCACTTAATTACTGCATCGGTAGAGAGATGGTGCACAGAGACTCATACCTTTCACATGCGCCACGGAGAGATGACGATCACTTTGCAAGACGTAGCTTACATTTTTGGATTGGAAATCGATGGGCATCATGTGATTGTGTATACTACATCTCCTAGCTGGCCAGGACTATGCGAGAGGCTTCTTGGAGTGAGGCCTGAGAAGCCTAACATTGATGGTGCACGTATCTGCATGACATTGCTTGTTGAACTTTTCTCCGTACTTCCAGAGGCTGATGATGTCACCATTCTGCAGCACACCCGTGCATATATACTACAACTCTTGGGAGGGGTTGTCTTTCCGGACAAGTCCGCCAATGAGGTTTCGCTGATTTATCTTCCATTGCTCGAAGACATAGAGACATATGGACAGTTTTCCTGGGGACCTACTTGCCTGGCTTTCCTTTACAGACAGTTGTGCATCGCATCCAAGGTTGAAGCAATAGAGATATGTGGGCCTTTGGTCTTACTCCAGGTGTGGGCATGGGAATATTTTCCCCACATAGCCCCCACTGTACACCGGAGGCCCGATTGGGGGGGAGCCCCTTAGGATGCCGTTGGCGGGCACAGTTCTATGTCACTACAGAGCCAACACATGTGGTGCATCCATATCGAGATGCATTTGATCTTCAGACATAGTCACATGTACGAAAGTAAACCTAGCATGTTCTTACACTACGAGGGGTTATCCATGATTCTAATAAAATTATTTCTATTTTCATAGGTTGTTTGGAGGCCTTACACGGCAAATGTGATGCAGATGCTTCCTTTGTACTGCTTGAAAGCACCGGATCTTCATGTTGCAAGAGTACCACTGATTCATTTCTGTTTGATTGAGTTATACACTCCAGATCGTATGTTACGACAGTTTGGAGCAGTTCAGGGGATCCCAGGCCCGTGCAACACATGTCCAAAGCTCTACTCAATAGATCTGCGAGGGAAGATCAACGTCGATTGGATCCAATTCCACGCCAACTTCTTGGGGATGTGGGAGAACAGGAGGGATTAATATTGTGGAGACGGTCCCCATAGTGCCAGGAGGAGATGGGGTGACAGATAACTATATGAGTTGGTATAACCGTATCACCCGACGGTTTATTGGTAGACACGGGTGCATGATGGACTTTGTTGTGAGTAACAATTACATTAACATTTCATTTTCAACATAGATGGAATATGACTCGAGTATGTCTCATTTTACAGGTATCGAGGTTTGGAGACATCCACCTAGAAAGGGATGATCCAGAACGTGTAGCATTTTTGGCGGTTGATTCCAAGCGGCCACTACTGGAAGCCATCGAGAGACAGTTTAGAGATGGGGCAGATGATGATGAGGAAGCTGAAGGATATGAAGAAGGGATTTCCGCAGAACCAACTCCTATTAACCGGGGTCGTGGACGAGGACATGGACGAGGACGTGAAGGAGCAAGAGCTGGAGGTAGCCGGAGGCGACAAGTCGAAGCATCTACTGCTGATGATTTTCAGACTCCCTTTCAGGACCATTGCACCCCTAGTAGCCTATCCACACCAATCACCCCGGTGAAGGAGAGGGGTCCTTCTGACGCCGGCCCTTCACGATGCTCTCCGCTTCCAGTACTTCATATGGACGATGTGGCGACACTCGATGGATCTATGATTTCACAGATTGATGAAGCTAGCCAGATCATGCCCTCAAGCCAACTGCAGCTTGAGGCGCTACCGCAGGAATCCGACGAAAGGCCACCTAAACTTAAAATGTTTCGTAGAAGCTAACGTGTGTAATGTATTTGTAACGTAGTGAAGACTTTATTTGTATCACAATGTATATTGAATATATATTGAATGAAAACCTTCTTATGTTATGACTTTATGTCGTTTTATGTATATTAAATAAAGAGATTTTCTTATGTTTTATGACTCTCTTCTTTGTATCAATGTATATTTCTTATGTTTTATGTTAGCCTCTCTATCCAGTCCCACCACCATGGATGGAGACTTGTCTGTCCTGAAAGCAGAGAAAACCGTGACTTGAGGTCACAGCTTCCTTCAGTGGGAGCCGTGACTTCAAGTGACGGCTTCCTACTAAGGAAGCCGTGACCTCAAGTCACGGCTTCCTTGGGGTACTTAACATAATATATATTCGCCTGGAGGTCCCGTGGAATAAGATTCCACATGTAGCCCTCAGGCAAATTTTCCTCACCATTCCGAAAGTTGCAACTATTATTGCATTCTTAAAGTGTTACATAAGTACTGTATTTGTAGAAATGTTGACCATAAACAGAGAATCTTGTTTTTCAAACAAATTACTTAGGAAATTCTCCTCTTAGATATTTGCAATGAACATGTAGAATACTGGATTTCTTTTCCAAATGAAATGTATTAAAATTTGATCTACTTAGTATCCAAAAGGGTCAAATACACATACATATTGAGAAGCTTTGTGCTTTTTAGAAGAGGTAATGTTCCTGACAGGCTGTTGTTTCCTAGAAACCTGCAGACAGAAGAAAAGACCACTGTGCATAAAATAATATTATCATATTTCTACATGGATATTATTTCACAAGTCCCTTGCTTACAGGTATTCTAGTGATGGTAAATTGAAGAGTGAATCAGGAATTTGTCCCGTTAGATTGTTAAAACTCAAATCCCTGATAAGTAAGGAAATTAGCATTTTTCCAGGAAAAAAATGAGTTAAATTTAAATATTTTTAACTAAAAACTCACAAGTGCTCTAATTTTGTATAGTTTTCGAAATCAGAAGGAATAGACCCAGTGACTTTAGTGTTCCTCACAACCCTGGAAAAGCATCGTAGTTAAGTAGAAAATTACATGTGCACCATCAAAAAAGAAATCCAGAAATAAAAGATATGCACGAATTGTTCTTACAAAATATTCAGAGACTTCATATCTTTCATAAATGCCAAAGTCGAGCTACTGTTCACTAATTCACCAATTTGCCTGTAAGATCCAGAAAAGAGTAAGGGAGGATGCTGCATGGAACTTGTGACATGATCAAGTAGATAATGTCAACGAATGGTCTCAAATTGTCCAGTTTATAAAAAGATAGGGTTAAGAAAGTCGAACATGAGAAATGATAACACTTACAGCCTAGTTAACTTAGTGAGGTTGTTAAAACTTGGAGGAATTGGTCCTTGGAAAGAATTCCCTTGCATCCTCCTGATTAGCGTGTTAATGAGAAAGCATGAATAGATTATTGGGATGTGTACTCTCAGTATATAGAAAAGCAACATGGAAGATTTTACACAGCAATTCACAAAATAAATAAAACATCAAAGATCCTCAGTAAAGACAATCCCACAAGTTTTAACATATAGATCCATTCTGTGTGATAAGAAATAATTCTGAAAGTCAAGTCTAAGAAAGAGTCTCAGTAAAGAGTCTAAGAAAATCCTGACAGTTATGGGTGAAAGTGAGCCATTAACAACTCTAGTATAAAAATGTGCACCTTGTGCATACACAAAATGGAAAACTCTAACAGAGGTATGGGAAAAGATCTACTGCACACAAGACATCCCGTACTGTAAGAACTGGTTATGCACAAATACCTATGAGAAAACGTGTAATAGTCATAAAATGCATTGGAACTTCCAGAAGAACAATCTTGCAAGATCCTATTATGAGGACAGGCATGCAGACATACCATAGGGCAATCGCAATATGGTTTTGCAGTGTAGGAGAAGCACCTCAAGAATGTTGTGATGACACAGACAAGTCAGATATTGGATTACCACCCCAGACAACACTATGAAGTGTTGATATTCGTATGACTATGACCACAATAGTAGACGCCACATCACTAACCCTAGCCATAAAGTTATTAATGATTACGAAAGCAAGAATACCCATGATGACACCCATAAAAAATGGTATGTTGTATTAAAACTATGAAATTAGGTTTTAACTTGGTAAATATGTGCAACTATATTGGATTAACAAATTGGTTTCAATTAGGAAACCAAATGATATTGGAGGGAAGTTGGGAATTCCCAAATTAGAAACAAGGGGAATTTTGGGTAGAGTTTTAGTACCATGTCTGGTAGTTCAAAAATTCTTGTGAACTTATATATGAGTTCGTACCTCAGGGATGCCAAGGGTTCTAGGAACAGTAAGGCTCAGCTTGCTCCATCGGTGGCTTCAAATATCACAAAGGGGATGATGATGGTTAATCTTCTCAAAGCTCTTAAAAGATGTACGAGAAGCCATCCACATCAAATAAGGTATATTTGATGAACAGTATAATCAATCAGTTAGAGTATGTGAAGATCGTGTTTCATGATGAGGTAAAGGTCCTACTTCTTTCTAGTTTACCTGGCAGTTGGAATGCATTAGTTGTAGTAGTTAGCAACTCCTCTATTTCTGCGAAGTTGAAGTTGGAGGATGTTACGGGTCTTCTTTTTGGAGAAGAGGTATGACGGAAGACGTCTGGAGAAGACTACTCATCAAGTTCTGCCTTGAATACATAAGGAAGAGGCAGGAAGAGCTACATGAACCAAAAACATTCTAGGAGAAAATCAGTAAGAGGAAGATTCAAATCTTGAGATCTAAAGTCTGTAGTCTGCTCTAAACTCTCTATCAAAAAGGGCATTACAAGAGAGAATGCAAGGTCCCAATAAAACAGAAAGGAGAAAATGACAAAGGCAAGAATACTATAAACCTTACTGACGATGAGGATAGCGATGCCTTAATATGTGTTGCAGATACTCGAAGTCTGGATTGTAGACTAGGATGCTTCATTTCAAACCACCCATCAAAAGGACATCCTCCAACATTATGTTAAAGGAGATTTTGGAAAGGTCTACCTAGGAGATGATGAATGTTGCAACATAATAGGAAAGGAAGACATTGACATATCCCAACTTAATGGTGGCTTCTTGAGATTGGAGAATGTTAAACACATACCCAGTCGAATAAGGAATCTCATATCTGTTGGACAACTATCAAAAAGTGTCCTGCAGGCCATGCGTCATCGTCTCCGACGAGGGCTGCTACTGACAGTGCTGAGACCACTCGCCGGAGATTCCATGGCTATTGGGAGGGGACTTCAATGTTACTGCCCTCTCTTTGGATCGCCCGCGTGGCTGCGGGGGGAGGGATCCTGGATCTGATGACTTTATTGCCTTCATTTCGGATTTGGCCTTGGAGGGGCCGGTGCCCACGGATTTGTCCTACACTTGACGCAACAACGCTTCTCGTTCGAGAATTGATAGGTTCTTGGCAAATGGCAAGATCATGGAACTTTTTCCTTTGTGCTGGGTGGCTTCTCGGCCGCGCTCTTTTTCGGATCATAACCCAATCATTTGGGAGTCTGGGGAAGAAATTCATCCCCGGGGGCTCTTCCGCTACGAATGCTGCTGGCTTTTGGAGCCAGGATTTAAAGACTTGGTCAGGGACCACTGGTCGCAGGTCTCCTTTGAGGGCTCGGCTGCTTGTCGTTTGGATCTCAAATTAGCATCGCTGCGTAGGCTGTTGGCCTCATCCAAGAAGGATTCTCGCCTTGCCCGAGTGGCGGCTAGGAATGCGGCGGAGGATACTATTGTGCGGCTGGATCGCATGGAGAACGTGCGTGATTTGATGTCGGAGGAACTTCGGGAGCGTGCAGCCGCCTTAGATGTTGTCAAAGTGGAGGACAAAAAGCGATCTATCGAATGGCGGCAACGTTCTAGATTGAGATGGCTAAAGGAGGGGGACGCTAATACCGCTTACTTTCACCGGGTGGCTAGTGGTAGACGTCGATTCAATTCCATCCGCGCTATCCTGGTTAATTGCGCCCTCATATCTGGCGAGAAGGAGGTGGGCGATGCCTTGGTGGGCCATTTCAAGAACACCTTTGCTTGCAGGTCGCCCCGCCGTTGGCGATGGTTGGGGCGGGGGGCTCCTTCCATATCCGAATCCGAGTCCCCATCCTTGATCAGGCCTTTCTCTATGGCGGAGCTTAAAGACGCGGTGTGGGACCTTAATGACGAAGCCTTGCCTGGACCTGATGGATTCATAGTGGCTTTCTACCGTGATTTTTGGGACTTGGTGGCTGGAGATGTATTGGAGGTCGCTCACGAGTTCTACACCACCAATCGTGGGTTCGACAGGATTAATAAGGCACTTATTGTTTTGATCCCCAAGGCTCTTCCGGCTAACCGCATTGAGGACTTCCGACCGATCTCTATCTCTAATGGGATTTATTTAATTATCGCCAAGGTGTTGGCCAGGCGCCTGCCCCCCCTTCTGGCGACGCTTATCTCGCCTACGCAAGCGGCCTTCATCCGTGGCAGGCATATCTCTGATTGTTTCGCTATGGCCTCGGAGCTCATTGCGGCGTGGAGGAGGTCCAATGCTAAGGGGATCCTTTCGACGATTGATTTTGCTAAGGCATACGATTGCCTTGACTGGCGATTTCTGTGGTCGGTCTTGCGGCGGAGGGGCTTTCCTGCAACGTGGATTTTCATGGATGCGGCGATGTGTATCCACCGCCTCACTATCTATTTTGCTGAACGGTTGTCCTGTGGGGGCTTACTTCCAGCCGAGGAGGGGGTGCGGCAGGGGTGTCCTCTCGCACCTCTTCTTTTTGTGTTGGCGGCTGATGTCCTTCCGCGTATGATTCACGGCGTGGTCGAGGCGGGCTTGACTCGGGGTTGTTATATTGGGGGCCTACATGTCCCTTCTATTCAGTTCGTTGACGACACATTATGCTTTATTGAAGGGGGGCCCGATGCGGTGTCAGGTATGGCCACTACTGTGCAACTATTCAGCGAGGCTTCGGGTTTGGCAATTAATGCGTCGAAGTTCCTTTCGGCATGACGAATGCGGAGGTCCTGGATTGCGCTCAGCTCCTGGGGTCTAACCCCTCGTCTCTCCCGTTTGACTATCTTGGCCTTCCACTCGCTATCGGTCGTACTCGCCTTCGCGATTAGAACGTGGTGGTAGAGAAGACGGTGGCCCGCCTCGCGGGATGGCGTGCGGCACTGTTGTCCAGAGGTGGCCGCCTGGTACTTTTAAAAGCGGTGCTTTCATCTATTCCTATTTACTTTTTCTCGGTCCGTGGTATGCCCAAGGGGACTCGCTTGCGGTTGGAGAGGTGTATGCGTGGGTTCCTGTGGGGACGCAATGGGGAAGGGAGAAGGGGGATTCACCTTGTGGGGTGGGAGGTTATGTCTCGGCCCAAGAGGTTGGGGGGCTTGGGGGTCAGGCAACTGGATTTGGTTAACGAAGCTCTTTTGCTTAAGTGGGCCTCTCGAGTATGGGGGAATGAGGACAACTTTATGATTAATGTCCTGAGGGAATTGTTGGGTGCGGACTTGCTTGGCGGCTTTACGAGCAACTTGCTTTGTCGCCTTTCTCCATTCTGGCGTGGAGTGACGACTGTTTTTTTGCAAAATCGCTCTTTTTTTATGCCAGTGTTGGGCAACGGGAGATCCTTTCGCTTCTGGACGGAGGACTGGTCAGGAAGGGGTGCTTTTAACATATTGTTCCCGCGTCTTTTCGCTTTGGTCGAGGATAAGGAGGCGTCTGTGGCCTCATGCTGGGTGAACGGGTGCTGGAGCCCCATCATTGCTCCGGCCCTTTCGGAGCACAGGTTGGATGATCTTCTATCGCTGCTGTCTCTGCTTGCCGATGCTCCTCGTCCGAATGTCGGGCGTGACCACTGGACCTGGAAGGAAGGATATTTCTCTACGTATAAGGCGTATTCCGCTCTAGCTCCTTCCATTACTGCCGAGGACGATATCCTGGTACGTGACTAGATTCTTGTGGGGCCTCAAACTTCCTGAGCGCATTGGGATATTCTTATGGCTTCTTCGTCGTGGACGACTTATGACTCGTAATCGGTGCGCAACCATTTTTTCGAATGTTGGTCCGCAGTGCGCTCTCTGTGATGCGGAGCGGGAATCAATTTCTCATCTATTTTTCGAGTGTGGCCCTGTTCGCACTCTTTGGGATGATCTGCCTTGGGTTAACGCCGCTTCCTTTCCTGCATTGTGTGAGAGCTTGATTAACTCAATAGGTAGGGAGAGGAAGCTCATTCTTGATCCAATCGCACGGCTATGGAGCATCTGGCTGGGGAGGAACGAGGCAATATTTGCGGCACAACGATTCTACAGGGAGAATATCATTCTGCATGCTAAGCGTCTTCTGGAGGATTGGTCCCAGGGGTAGACCACTGTGGTGATTTGGGGGTTCCTTCTCATAGCTACCCTTTCGGGTTTGGTGTTTGTTGTACATCTTTTCTGTTCTCTGTAAATACTTTTTTTGTCTTTAAATACATTGGGGTGAACACCGTCGAGTGTCTCCCCCTCTTTTGAGCCTAAAAAAACTATCAAAAAGTGGTGTGGTGACATCATTCGATTTAGATTCGTAGAAGATGTATAAAAGATCATTGATCCTTTCTCGAGGTAAGAAAGAAGGAACCTTATATATTGTATCAGGCTCATATGACAGGATAAATCTTGCATCCTCTGGACATGAAGCTAACACTTGGCATAGATGACTTGGTCACAGGAGCAAAAAGGGAATGAAGATCAAGCATAAAAAAGGAAAGTTGGTAGGATTGCATACTGCTGATCTAGACTTCTGTGGAGATTGTATCTTGGAGAAAGCATAAGAAAGTCATTTTCGCAAAGATTACAAGAAAACGAAAGACGGAACAACTGAAGTTGGTTCATATAGACGTACGGGGTCCATCTCAGGTACCATCTCTTGACAGATTTTATTATTTTATTACTTTCATTGATGATGTAACTAAAAAATTGTGGGTTTAATTTATCAAACATAAATCCAATATATTTGAGACCTTCAAGATATGGATGACTTTACTTGAGAATGAGACAGGTTGAAAGTTGAAACGTCTCAAGTCAGACAATGGGGGGTTAATGCCAATGTGTTAAAAATGGATCAGGAGATTAAAAACAATCCCAAGAAAGTCCACACAGAATGGTGTTGTTGAACGCATGAACAATACTCTTCTGGAGCGTGCGAGAAGCATGAGGTTACAAGCAGAACTACCAAAGCGAGGGCAAGCAGCATACTTAATCAATCGAGGTCCCTCTACTGCATTTGATGAGATCTTCCAGAAAAAGTATGGACAGAAAATAAGGTAACACTTTCTCATTTATGTGTCTTTCAATACATAGCTTATGTTCACATTAAGTAGGAAGACCGAGGAAAGCTTGACCCCAAATCAAGGAAGTGTATCTTTGTTAGCTATGTTACATATAACTATAGATATAGATTGTAGGATTTGGACAACAAGAAGATAGTCAGAAGCATTCATGCTACATTCAACGAGTCTTCCTTATATAAGGATGAATTGATTAAAATAAAGAAAACTGAAGAATCACATTATGTGAAGTTTGATGAAATTCCTAAACAAAATACATCACAACCAAATGATGAAAATGTGCAACCCATCCCACAGAATAATCCATAAACTCCGATGCTATGAAAATCTTCCAGAATCAGCGAACCCACTACAACACCTTCATTAAAGTACTTATTATTAATTGATAATGGTGATCTCGAATGCTTTGATGAAGCTCACAAGGTGAGACAAGGAAGCAGTGAGAGTTAGCCATGGATGATGAGATGGGCTCTCTCACAAGCAACAAGACGTGGGATTTAGTCCCCGTACCGAGAGGAAAGAAGGATATGCACAACAAGTTGCACACGGTAAAGGAAGAAGATGATGGTTCCGTTAGATACAAGGTTCGACTAGTGGAAAAGTAATTTCAACAGAAAGCAGGAGTCGAATTTACAGAGATCTTTGCGCCTATTGTAAAGGTCTCAACCATAAGAGCAGTATTGTGCATTGTTGCAGCTGACAAACTACATTTGGAGCAGTTGGATGTTAAGACAATATTTCTTCATTGAGATCTTGAGGACATTATATGCAATAACAAGAGGACCGTGTAGCTACTGGAAAAGAAGACATGGTATGCAAGCTCAGAGAAAGCCTTTATGGCTTGAAGCAGGCACCAAGACAATGCTACAAAAAGTTTGCTGATTTCATGACAAATACAGGATTCTACAAGTGTCATGCCGACTATTTTTGGTACTTCAAAAAGGTCGGTATGTCTTACATCACTATATTATTGTACGTAAATAGCATGCTTGTTGCATAATCCAACAAGGAAGAAATAACAAATCTTAAGGTAATGTTGTCCAAGAAGTTTGAGATGAAGGATCTAGGTCCTGTAAAGAAAATCCTTGGAATGCAGATTAGCAGAGATAGGAAGAACAAGAAGATGAGATTGTCTCAGTTAGAGTACATCGAGAAGCTACTTGAGAAGTTTAATATGAAAATTGCAAAATCTACTCAAACACCTTTAGAGGGACACTTCAAACTTTCAAAGGAGAAAGAACCTACTGCGGAGGAGCATGAGTATGTGCCCAAAGTACCCTAGTAGTTTGTTGTTGGTAATTTGATATATGTAATGGTTTGCACAAGACTAGATATCTCCCATGCAGTGAGAGTTGTGAGCAGATTCATGGTGAATCCAGGCAAGGAATATTGGAAAGCTATGAAGTGGATTCTACGCTATATTAGAGATACCTCTAACATGGAATTATGTTACAGAAATACTGACATTTCTATTTGAGATTTTGTGGTCTCAGATTTTGTAGGAAATATCAATGGTAGGAAAAAACACAAGGCATGTCTTTACCTTGGGGAGTGGAGTCGTTAGTTTGATCTCTAAACTCCATAAGATAGTGACCATCTCGATCACAGAAGCAGAATATGTGGTGACAACAGAAGCTTACGAAGAAATGATATGGATGAAGGGACTGATGAAATAGCTGAATAAAGAAAGTGGAGATTGTCAATTATTCAGCAATAGTCGAAGTGCAAATCATCTTGTAACGAGTTATGTCTTCACTCAAGAACTAAGCACATTGATGTGAAGTACAACTTTATTTGGACGCAGCTAGAAGATGGATAATTTAAGTTGAATAAGATCCACACATATGTTCACAAAATCTATAACGACGGAGAAACTGAAGACATGTTAGGCTTCTATTGGTCTTCAAGCATAGAAGATAAGGGAAAGCTCAAAAAGGACTATTGAAGTTGGGGCATGTACCACAAATCAGCCTTCAAGTGGGAGATTGTTGATATTTATCCTGTGAAGATTGATTGGTTGAATACTAGTGGAGAGCATTTTTGTGGATGATCTCCCTCCAGCCTTCTAATTGGTTGAGAGTTGTTGGGCCGGATTGTTGAGATATATGATTCGCCTCTTGCATCCTAATTGGTTGAGAGTTGTTGGGCTAGATTGCTGAAGTGTTTGATCCTCCTCATACATCCTAATTGGCTAAGTTGTTGGGTCAGATTGCTGAGATGCTTAATCTGCCTCCTGCATTCTAATTGGCTAAGAGTTGATGGTGGAGATTGTTGAATATAATTGGTATTCATTTCTTGCGCTATAAAAGTGGCATTAGGGTACCACATATTGTATCACAAAATCAGTCAATCAATAATATAGAGAGACTGGTGTGAGTAAGTGGAGAAGGCACATTGTCAAACCACTATAAATCCCTGTCTTGTGCGATTGTGTGTGCTTTCTTCTCCAATCGTGGTTCCATTAGTGTGGTGCTTGATCGGATTCGTCCCCAACAAAATCGTCTTCTACTAAGAAATTTGTGACAACATAATTATAAGGCTTGAGATACTTCCTTGATGGAATGATAAATGAGTTATGATATCACAAAGAAAGTCTATCACTAACTTTCTTCATAGAACCCCAGAGATAAAACAACCTTTACATAGATGCCAAGCATGTTGATGCCCCATAATAAAGATGTATAGTCAGAAAATTGTTGCGTGTAGCGGTCACAAGACAAAAAATCTCCTATGTTGAGAAAAATCAACCAATTCATGGAAAAACCTTGCAAACTCATAGGAAGACAACCATGATGGGCTTAATACATCTTATGTCATATTCGAAAATAGAATAGATGTTTATCGAAAGTGCTAAGCAAGATGTATCTATTGACACCGATGCAGACTGTGCAGCTTGCCCCAAGAATAGGAAATTCACCACTGATTTCTGCAATTATATGGGGGTAACCTCGAGATAGGAGAGCAAGGAGAACATTGTCGCATGTTCCATAAAATATTTAAATAGTATGTGATGGTTTTGGTCATTGCTAACATTATATAGGTACAGTTTGGTCTTATTCCTCACCACATCACTATTAGCGATAATAATAGACAAGGCAGAAGGGAAAGCCAATATTCCAATGTTTAGTGGTCATATTTGTAAAGAAATAAACATACGGAAGCGAATATCAGAGAAAAGATAAAACAAGAATAAACATCGGGATTTACGTGGAACCCTACTCCGTGAGGAGCGGGATGAAACCATGGGAGAAGCCCTCAAAGGGGCATGTTATGCATTGCACTTTCTCAATGAGTACAGGAGGTCTGGGGCTCCTTATATAGCCTTCCCATAGCCTCCAAGTCCCACCACTAGGCGGTGTGGGACTAAACACTGGATGGGGTAAATGGATCTTCTCCAGGATCCATTTACCCTGCTACAACTCAATGGATGCACAACCAAATACTCTAACACTCCCCCTCAAGCTGGAGCATGCAATGCTCAGCTTGGACAAACAGAAAGAAACTCAACTCAACTCTACAAGACACTACAGACAATATCAACCCAACGCGCACATTACTGCAGTCGAGGACGTTGCTTCTCATGCCGTGCAGGTGAGGAGGATAAACGGGCTGGAGTGTGAGTCGGCTGAATCTCCTCGTCGGAGAGCATGTGCTCTGAACTGCGCCTGTTAGAGTCACTGCAACTGAAATGAGTCTCTTCGTCGGAGTCCACGGTCGCTAGAGAATGGAGTCTGAAAATAGTCTCTCCTCGTCAGAGAACTGGGTCTCTCCCATCTGGCTCAGAGAATGATGCACTGCTCTTGTGTACCTATGATACCACATGAAAACCCTAGCCAACATGGCAGAGGGAATGGTACTCTACTCTGGAGTCCCTATGGCTCACATGAAAACTCTGGCCGAACAACATGAAAAGATGGGGACCTCTGAATTAATGGCATACTTGTGCTCATCTGAAAATGACTGCATCTATGTGCATGTCTAAAAATGAATCTCTCTCTGGAGAACTCGAAAAATGGGTCACTCATCATAAAGTGCCTCGATCTTGAACTCTGACCAATCTGTCGAGTCTGAAAAACTGCGCATCGAGTCTGAAATTGCGCATGGAAATCTGATAGCTTGTAGAGTCTGAAAAACTGACCAGTCTGGATAATCAGTGACAGAACCTATGACTCTACACATACTCCCCCTTTCTCCCATACTAGTCGGAAAACAGAGAAATCGACAAAGTTGGGAGAAGACAACATAATGGGGAAAACATCACTTAAAACTTCTTGCGGCTTTTCTTCATTTTTTTAAGCCGTCCATTTTTTTAAAGAACGTTTTTTTTTATAAAAGCCGTTTCAACCATTTTTTCAGCTTTTCTTGCATTTTTTTTGAAAATTTTTACGTACGGCTTTTTCTTTTCTCCTTTTTTTTGCATGCGCCTCTTCTTTCTTTTCCGTTTTTTTTTTCAGCCTCCTTTGACTTCACTTTTTTTTTGGAAACAAGAAGCCCATTTGGGTCGTTGAATATACTCCAGCCCACATTTGGGCTCAAAACAAATTGAGCACCCCCTCCTTTTTTTATAAAGAAGGTCGATGGGCCCATTTGTTTCTGACTTTAGGGTTCCCAACGGGGAACCCTGTTCTTTTAAAACAACCGCCCCCCTATGGGGCCTCTTCATCACCTTCGCCTCCTCAATGGGGTCCTGGAGCATCGTGGGCAATCTGGGAGGCATCGCACGCGGCTCCAGTGTTGGAATGGCGCCGCCGACGCCTACTGTTGTAAATCGGAAAGATGGAGGCTCGCACGCGGGGAAGGAGGGAGCGCCGCCCTGGAGATGTGGCATACCAGCAGGGGGTCTTGCGCGAGGGGGGGGGGGTCGCGCATCTGGAGGAGGCGTGCCAGGGCGGTGCTGCCTTGGTCGAGGAGGCCTGCTGCGCCGCCGCACGAGGGAGAAGCGAGGCTGGGACTGAGGATCCGCCTTGGGGCTGCGGGAGAGGGGAGGGTGTCGTCGCCCTCGCGAGGCCTGGGCGCCGAATGTTTTTTTTGTGTAACCCTATATCGAGTGCTGCAGGAGGCCACCTGTGATGACTTGGATGAGAGGGAGGCGGGGTTGCGCAAGCCTTGACGCATGTACGATGCCATCTGGACAGGAACTTGTGCCACCCATCAAGGCGATCTGGAGGGGAGGGGGTTCCTCTTGGTTTGACGGCACAGGGGCTCCGAGCGTTGATAACCTCTCCTGCTGTTGTGCGGCGCCGCTACCTCTATTTGAATCAAATCTTCGATTTTCTCCAAGAACAAATCCACGAACATGAAATATTGCAGAACGAACAATATTGAAACTCGACTAAATAAAAAAACATAACAGATATTCTTGAGAATCGAACCCGCTCTGATACCATGTAAAGAAATAAACATATGGAAGCGAATATCAGAGAAAAAATAAAACAAGAATAAACATCGGGATTTACGTGGAACCCTACTCCGTGAGAAGCGGGATGAAACTATGGGAGAAGCCCTCAAAGAGGCGTGTTATGCATTGCACTTTCTCAATGAGTACAGGAGGTCTAGGGCTCCTTATATAGCCTTCCCATAGCCTCCAAGTCCCACCACTAGGCGGTGTGGGACTAAACACTGGATGGGGTAAATGGATCTTCTCCAGGATCCATTTACCTTGCTACAACTCAATGGGCGCACAACCAAATACTCTAACAATATTCATAAGATGCCAAGTGTCCATATTGCTTAAGATAACCCTATGCATAATGTTGACCAATTTTGGACAATAACCATTGATAAGCCAGAGGGGTGAGTTTCAAAGAACAAAAGAGCCAGGGTTATCTTTTTCAGGACCATGTTGATGAGAGCATGATAATTAACCAGGAAATATTTGATACATCATTAAAATGTAGGAAATATATTAAAAACTCTAATGTTAATGACATATAATTATTTATCATTATATGAATATATTGGATGAAAGATACATGCATATTTGCAAAAAACAACCAATTAGGCCATTAATCGATCTGTTTACTCGAAGGCAGGGGTCGACTTGATTAGGACTAAGTAGTCACTTGTGGGTCGGTCAATTAGACACTCGATTTTTTGGTACTGTTTTTTATTATTTTTTTATTGTTTCTAAAAGCAAACTTAATCTAAAATTTAATCTAAAATGCTTAATGTTTGGTAGGAATTCAATTGTTACTTTTATTTTATTATTATGGTAATGAAAAAGTATAAATTAATTTAAATATATAAGAATAAATATTTAAAATGATTAATATATTTGGTAGGATTCATGCCAGGTCGCTCAACGACTGAAGCCATCCATTTGCTGTGGAGAACAATGGAAATTTATAGAGCTAAAAGGAAGAACCTCCACATGATCTTTATTGATTTGGAGAAGGCTTATGATTCTGTCCCACGAGAGATATTGTGGAGAGTGTTGGAGAAGAGACAAATACTTGTCCTATACATTAACCTCATAAAGGACATGTATGATAGGGATTTATTTTGTGTAAGGACCCCTTCTGGGAAGACTGGATATTTTGACATCAACATTGGTTTACATCAAGGTTCTGCTTTGAGTCCATTTCTTTTTACTTTTATTATGGACGAGTTGACCAGTCACATTCAGGATGAGTTACCTTGGTGTATGTTATTTATTGATGATATTGTGTTAATTGACGAGACTAGAGATGGAGTAAACGAGAAGCTTGAGGTCTGGAGACATGAGTCGGAGACTAAAGGATTTCGTATAAGTAGGGCTAAGACGGAATATATTGAGTGCACCTTTGATGGAAGCAATGGTGAAGGAATCGAGGTGAAGATTGGTGACAATAACATTCAGAAGAGAGATTCCTTTAGATATCTGGGATCTATTCTGCAACATGATGGGGAAATTGATGAATATGTTACTAATAGAATAAATGCAGGCTGGCTAAAGTGGAGAGGAGCCTCTGTTGTTCTCTGTGATAAGAAAATTCCTTTAAAGATTAAAAGAAAGTTTTACAAAGCAGCTGTGAGACCTGCTATGCTTTATGGATCAGAATGTTGGCATATGAACCATAGACATGTGCAGAGAATGAATGTAGCAGAAATGAAAATGCTAAGGTAGATGTGTGGACACACATGTAAAGATCGGATTCGGAATGATGCAATCAGAAAGAAAGTTGGTGTAGCTCCGATCGAGGATAAGATGCGAGAAAATCACTTAAGATGGTTTGGACATTTGCAAAGAAGATCAGCTGATGCACCAGTTAGGAGATGCGAGCGTTGGGATGTTGAGCCGGCTAAGAGAGGGTGAGGACGGCCCAAGAAGTGTTGGAAAGAGACAATACGAAGGGATCTTAGTTTTGTGGATATAAGCCCGGGATTGGCCCAAGATAGATCTGAATGGAGGCGAGGAATCCATATAGCCGACCCTACTTAATTGTGGGAAAAGACTTTGTTGTTGTTGTTGTATTTAAGTAATCAAAAAATCAAAATCGTGCAAAGTCCGACCAAATCTAATTATGTTGAGATTATTATGATCTTTTGGTGTTATTTATGTATTTTCATTTCCTCATATACCTATCGTGTTACTTACCCAAGAGTTTTTATCATATATAAGAGAGCCACGGGGTCCTATGAATATCAAGTCATTCAGTTTTCCCAACATGGTATCGGAGCAATGGTCCTATATCGGGGTTCATGTATCCCACCCTAACCCTAACCCTATGCCCCCCTCCTCGTGCGCCATCGGACCTGCGCACCCTTCCTTGTGCACCACACCCTGCCATACCCCTCCGTGCGCGCATCATCGCCTCGCGTCATCACAGCATCGCATCATCGCCTTGCAGCATCGCATCACGTGTGTCACCACCCACCTCATTGCCTCACATGCCTCCCTGCCTCGAGCCTTACATCATCGTGCCCTGAATCACGCTCCATCCTGCGCACAATCAGTGCATCCTACGCACATCTGCATGCATCTTGCCTGCATCGGACGTACATCTTTAGTGCATATGTGTGCATATGTGTGGGTCGCCGCCCTTTGCGCCTGTACGGCCTAGCCTACATCGACAAGAGATGAGGATGGTTGTATGAGTCCACTAATACAACCAATCCCCTATATGTGATTGTGTAGACTCATTTATAACGGTCTACTCCTCAATTTTGTTCTGAATTTCAGCATTCTCGCTACCATGTCAGAGAACAAGGGTGATGTTTTTTCGCCTAGTGCCTTCAAGGGCCCGACACCCATCGTGAAAATGGATGGGACCAACTACGAGTTGTGGTCCATGCAGTTTCGCACCCTGTTGCAATGCCATAACAAGGAGCACAGTCTGACGGATCCATAGCCGGAGGACAAGACTGGGGGACATGCTTCTTGGAAGCAAGATGATGCTTATGCTCGCATTGGCTCTTCGGGATGCTTACCACGGAGATTGCCAATGATATTGTCAATCAACCCACAACAAAGGCTATGTGGGATATCTTCGCAGCCACATATGGGCAGATGAAAAATGAGAGTAAAATTTTACGGTTGCAGTTTGATATCTTCTCGACCAAGCAGAATGGTCGACCTCTTCATGCACACTTCTCGCATCTTAGAAGCATGTTTGAGCGTCTATACAGCATCAAGCATATTACTACGAGCACTGAGCACCAACAGTTGTATCGGAATGCAACTATGACAGGAGTATTTTTGTCATCCCTGGACTCTGAGTACGATGCAGCACGTACCCAACTTCTTATTGGAGAGACGATACCTCTAATGGAGGAAGTGTACAAGAGGCTGAGCAGAATTACTACATCCTCTACCATTGTGGCTCAGACTCCTTCTGCTATGGCAGCCTCACGTGGTAGAGGGGGTACTTCGCAGTTTCGTGGTCGAGGACCACGTGGTCGAGGAGGAGGTCATCAGCGAGATCCATGTTCACAGTGCCATCGTCTTGGTCATTCCGAGGAGACATGCTTTCAAAAGCATGTGTATCCAGCCTCTGCCCGAGTTGCCGAGCAGGTCGAGCCTACTTCTACACCTGCTCCGGCTCATGACGCATGCTTTGATAGAAGATAATAGAAAGGCTGATGACCTCGATGTACTTATTGCCTTGAGGAAACCCCGTCGCAATTGTGCTTCGTACCCTCAAGTTGCGCATGTTTCCTTGGACCATCTTTCAGAGGAATACAGGAAGTTTTTTATGAGCCTCTCAGCCATTACTATACCACGAACATATCGAGAGGACATACAGGATAGCAGTTGGCAACTTGCCATGGAAGATAAGATGGTCGTTTTGCAGTCTCGTGGTACCTGGAATATTGTTTCTACCCCTCCAGGTGCATCTGTTGTGGGGTGCAAATGGATATTTATGGTGAAGCGGCGAGTGAATGGTAGTGTGGATCGCTACAAGGAAAGGCTTGTAGCACGTAGTTTCACCCAGACTTAAGGCGTGGAATATCAGGACACCTTTCTCCAGTGGCCAAAGACTCAACATTACGCATTCTCCTATCAGTTGTTGTTTCATGTGAATGGCCTCTTTATCAGCTTGATGTGAAGAATGCGTTTCTCTATCGAGATTTATATGAGGAAGTTTTTTTTTTGAAACCAACTCTTCGGGGGAGGCACGACGTGGTGCTCGCCCCAAAATTTTATTAAGGGCGAAGAAGCCCGATAACAAAAGACAGGAACTGTTACACAAAAAGAGGATCGAGTGGATCCATCCCGACAAGGAATTAGAGAAGAAGCACTACAAGTAAGACCAGTCGCCCAAGAGCAAAGCAGCGTGCGCCAGAATATTCTCCTTGTAGAACCTTTACCCCCTGAAGATCTTTGAGTTTCTCCCTAGCCATATCGCCCAAATATACGCCAATGGGCGAAGCAGGTCCCCCGCGATCTATCTTTATTCACGCGCAGTGAGCCCCAAAAGGAAGAAGCAGATGAAGCGTTGATCCAAGGAATTTGGGCCTCCGCCCAGATGCAAGAAGCCCCAGGACATTGGAAGAACAGGTGCTCCGACGTTTCCGAAGACCCCTCACAAACAGTACAATCCGTAGAACCGAACCCCACGAACAACCTTGCGTACCTCACTCGAGTCAAAATCCGGTCGCGTCTTAACAGCCAAAAGAAGAAGATGACCTTCTCCGGGAGCTTGATAAGCCAAAGAAGGTTAAGATCTATGCACGCGAGGTCATGTTGAGAATTCTCTTGCTGCGATATTGCCCTGAAAGCCCTCCTAGTTGAAAAAACGCCATCGCGCCACACCCAGTGGTCCAGGCCCTCCGAGGGCGTGGGCGCATCTTTAAGCAGGTGAAGGAAAGCCAGAAGATCATCGAACCGTTGATCAGAGAGGTTGCCGGGAAAGAAAGGAAGCCAGTCATTCCCACTCCTGTAGGAATTCACCGTCGCACACGGGTCCGTAGACAGAGCACACAGGCGAGGGAAGGAATCGGCCAGTAGGGCCCCACCCGCCCACCGATCGCGCCAGAACAAGAAAGAGAGACCATTGCCAAGCACCGGTTTAAACAGGTGAGAAAATCTGCGAGTAACAGAGACGATCCCCCGCCAAAAGGACGTACTAGAGCGTCGATCATTCGACTCTAATACCATGTCGACACCAAGATTTAACACCTCCCGCAAGATGCAAGGAAAGAAGGCGTTCGTGTTACCCCAGAGCTTGCTAACCCACTTCAGAAGCAGTGCATCATTTACACGATCAAGCGGCTGAATTCCAAGGCCGCCCTCGCACTTCCTCTTAGAGACCTCATGCCACGCCACCAGGTTAGGCCCACGCCAAGAAGGACCCCTCCTCCCCCAAAGAAAGTTCCGCATCTTAGCCTCGAGCCGCTTTCTAATCCCCGCAGGCATAATCCAATTGGACATGAAGTAGATGGGAATCGAAGCAAGGACCGATCTGATCAGAACAAGGTGACCGCCCCGCGAGAGCATTGCAACGCTCTACCCCGCGAGCCTCCTATCCGCCTTGTCCACCACCTTGCGCCAGTCGCGAAGTCTGGCTCTCCTCGCCCCCAGGGGCATCCACAGATAGTCAATAGGAAGGGAGGACGGAGGAGTCCCAGAAGAAGCCCACAGTCGACCGCCGAGGCCGCGTCCCACGCGAAAGGGATGACTTTGGATTTAGCCTGATTAATGAGAGTCCCCAGAAGAAGCCCACAGTCGACCGCCGAGGCCGCGTCCCACGCGAAAGGGATGACTTTGGATTTAGCCTGATTAATGAGAAGCCCCGATAGTTCGCTGTAAATTTTCAACGTTGCCGCCATCCCCCGGACCTCGTCCATGCCCCCCTCAATAAAAACAATAGTGTCGTCCGCAAACTGAAGTGTTGGGACGCTCCGTACCCCACAAGAGAAGCCCTTGGACAGGCCACGCTCCACCACTCTAGCCGCCATCTGAGGCAAGACGTCCACCGCGATAACAAATAATACGGGCGCCAAGGGGCACGCCTGGCGCACGCCCCTTCTAGGCTGAATCCGCTGGCCCACGATGTTGCCGTTCAACATAATAGAGAAGGAAGCTGTCGAGATACACCTGTGTATCCACGAGATCCACAACACCGGAAATCCGCGCGTCTGCAGCACCCTCCAAAGGAAGTTCCAATCAAGCGAGTCGTAAGCCTTAGCGAAATCCACCTTCCAAAGAACCCCCTGCTTTCCCGCCCGCACCCAGCTCTCGACCATCTCCGAGGCAAGAGCCGAAACATCCGAAATGTGGCGACCGCGGATGAAAGCAGCCTGGGAGGGCTCGAGCAAGTCATCGAGCAACGGTGCAAGCCTCCGCGCCAGAACCTTAGCAACGATCAAGTACAAAGCATTGGAAATTGCGATGGGACGAAAGTCTTCGATGGCACGCGGGGAGGAGGTCTTAGGCAACAAGACAATGAGAGCCCTATTGATCTGGTCGAAGCCTGCGTTTCTTTTGCAAAATTCCACACCACCTCCCAAACATCCTTCCCAACCACCTCCCAGAAGTCCTTGTAGAATGCAATCGGGAATCCGTCCGGACCAGGCGAAGTGTCGCCGTTGAAGTCCCAGATAGCACACTTAACCTCCTCCAAAGAGACCTCCTTAACGAGCTCATCGCAAATCCCGGCCGACAGACGAGGAGTATCCTCCCCTGACCAAAACCATCTGGTGGGCGAACGAGCAGCAGAGAATTCCCTGAAGTACTCAGCCTCCACACCCCCCGAGAGCTCCTCGCCAACGACCTCCCTTCCGCCGAACGAAATGGACTGAATAAAATTGGACCGCTCCGGTTGGACGCGACCCTATGGAAATAGGTCGAGTTTGCATCCACCTCCCTTATCCATCTAACCTTTGCCCTCTGGCGCCACTCGGCCACCCTCTTTCTTTCCTCCCTTTCCACCGCGGCCAATGCCGTCGACCTGGATAGAACCTCGTCGGAGTTGAGCTCCCTCGTCTCCTCCAAAGCATCTAAAGTGACCACAATGTCCTCCGCAGCCTCCTGGAAGACTCCCTTGCCTCCCGCGTTCTCTTCTTGAAAAGGCCAAGGCGCCCCGCAGACGCGTGAGCTTCAGAGCAAAGCGGGTCACAGTCGATCGACCCTCGCACTCTTCCCGCCAGATGTCAGCCACCAGATACCGGAAACCCTCCTCCAACATCCAAGACCTCTCATATCGAAAAAAGCCCGTAGATGGGCGCGACACAGTTGAGACCCAAACAATGGGGGTATGATCGGAGAAAGAGCGCGCCTTAGATACAACATTCGCGAGGGGAAAGAGCGACATGAGAGCCGTAGAAGCGAAGAACCTGTCTATGCAAGATTTAGAAGAAGAGTTCCTCCAAGTGAACTTAGCGTCGGACGCCCGCAAATCCTCCAGAGCCAACGAGAAGACGAGATCCTTAAAATCAGCAAAGCCCGGATCCGCGCCCCCCCTGCCTCGCGGTCTATCAGAAGCACGTAACGTGACGTTGAAGTCTCCCCCGATCAGCCACAGCGCATCCGGATAGTCCTGACCGACCCGCCGGAGATCGTCCCAAAGCTCCCTTCTCGCATTAGCAGAAGAAGGACCATAAGCACAGGAGAATATGAACGTTTGAGAGCCGACCTTCGTGGACAGCAAGACCGAGATCGAGTGACTGCCCCTGATGGCAGAGATAAGTGAGAAACCCGAAGACTTCCAAGCAATAAGCAAACCCCCAGAAGCTCTGATTGCAGTCAGAGCAGAGAACTCATCCAGATCCCCAGCGACAAAGGACCCGCCACACATCGACGTCGAAGGTGGCCAACTTGGTTTCCTGTAGAGAATCACATCGCACCCTCATTCTTTGAACCGGCTACCTAACACCCTCCTCTTATCCACATCTCCCAAGCCCCTCACATTCCAAGATAGAACCTTCATTTAGAACCACTGATGAAGCCCTGTGAGGGAACCACTCCAGCCGCTTCCGCCACCGCATCTTCGAAGGTGAGACAATAGTGGTGTTCCCTGGACACCGACCGCGAGGAACGCCTTCTCCTGTACCGCTTAGTAGACCTCCTCGAAGACTCTGCTTGAGACCCAGCCGCACCGATACACCCCACATCGCCTACCGCAGGATCACCTTCGACACGCTCGCCATCACGTGGAGAGGAGGGCTCTGCCCCCACACCAAGAGAGCCCAACCCCGGAGAGAGAGAGGGGAGCAACACCTGAGTCGACGAAGGGACCACAGCTCCCAGATCCGCCTGAAGAGATACAAGACCCGCGTCTGCCCGCACCGAATCCGCCTCCCAAGACGCCAACGGGTCCAGCTCGACCACCCGACAACCTACTTCACGGGTGGCTCTGAATGACTCCGAATGAATGCCCCGATCACGGGTGGCTCCGAATGAGAGCCCCGACCCGACTACAATAAAGCCAAACCCGGGAGAGAAAACCCGGAAGGCAGAATTTGGCGAGGCACCCGAGAAGTTGAAATCCCCACCGGTATTCGTGCACCAACTCGCCACGTCACTCCTGACATCCCCAAGGGCGGCTACCATGCAACTGCCCCATGCTAAAGGATGGGCATCACGTACGAGATGAGATGAGATGAGGGCCTTACGAAAACATCATAGCATGGCGTAACCTCCGAAGCGAAGCCCAACTGCGGAGGCTTCTCCTCGAAAACTGGAACAGCCCCCTTACCGGCCCTTCCACCGGCAGCACTCCGATCAGGTACAGGGGGCGGAGGTGGTGGCTCCACCACGGACAGCTCAACCCTACAGTAGAATCTTCCCAGCCTTAAAACCCCAAAGAAAATCCGATTCGACGCCCGATCGAGGAAGGCCTTGCTGCACTCCATGAGAATCGTCGTTGAGGAAGGATCGGAAACCGGCGATAGCCCGTCGTTTGTGACCGCCAAGACATCGCCCCATCTCTTTAGAGGACGCCGAAGACAGTGGACGGTCCTCGAAAGAAAGGGAACTCCTCTGACCACAGCAACACAGACCTCCAGCTCCGAGCACGCCCCATCCGCGAACCTGAAGTCCCTCCAAAGGATGCCTCCCTGAGGCCCTGCACGCAACAAACAACGACGCTGCTCCAACGAAAGGCCTCTAACACAGCACCTCTTCTTCCCAATAAGGACCACGTCTCCTGAGAACTGGCCTCCCAGGACTCCCTCGATAATGTAGTTCACCCCTTCGCTCGACATGCACTGCCCCAGGAACACCCACACGATCAGCCTTGCACTGCAACGCGGCCTTCTGCAAGGCTTCCCCTAGCCATGGATGAACCCGACGGCCCCGCACTGCGAGTCTCCCCCTTCGACGAACCCGCTCGCCATGCAGAGGCCTCCCCTCTGAAGGATCCCTCCCCAGCAGCAAGTAGGCACGCCTCCCCGCTACCACCTGCGCGTAAGACCGGTGAGCGAGTACTGAACCTCCTGCCACCGCCTTACGACCCGTCGACTGCACCGAGGGCCTCGCGAGAGAGAAGTGGCTCCCATCCCCCCTCGATCTTGCACCGCAACCAGCTTGCTTGTGACCCACGCCACCGCATGCAAAACATCGCGGTCTTGCCACACACACCGAAGCCAGATGACCTCTGACGCCGCACCTCCAGCAAACACGCCCCTGCTTCTTGTGCGACACGCCGGCACCCACCCCTCGCCAGTAGGAAACGCTGGTTCTCCCTCCGCAGCAAGGAACTGGGGGCTGTCGCAGGTAAGCCCCGTAGCGCGCTCGCCATCCCCCGGTCGAGGGAGAAACGTCGTTCGAGAAGCTCCCGCCGCCACGCTCGCTCCCCTAGTTCTCGCCTTCACGCTCGCCATCGATATGTTCTACATGAGGAAGTTTATATGCAGCAGCCACCAGGATTTGCTGCTGATGGGGAGTCTCAGAAGGTATGTAGGCTCCACAAGGCAATTTATGGCTTAAAGTTGACTTCGGTAAAGCAAGGCGATTTAAGTTGACTTCGGTATGTAGGCTCCACAAGGCGATTTAAAGCAATGTCCTAGAGCTTGGTACTAGAAGCTCTCAAAGTTGATAGAGCGTCAGGGAATTGTTCGGTCCACTGCGGATCACTCACTTTTTGTTCAGAGGACACAGAGAGGTACAGTTGCAATTCTTGTCTATGTTGATATTATTATTGTAGAGGTTTACATTATGTTATGATGTACCGTTACGTATTTCTTATCTACCTCATGTACATCTATGTAATTTACCCAAGGGTTTTCTCTCTATATAAGAGACCCTAGGGCTCTATGGAATAAACAACTGAGTATTTTTCTCTAACATGGTATCAGAGCCAAAACCCTAACCTAGGGTTTTTCTCCACCGCCGCCCCCCACCTCTCCTTCGGCCCGCCCTGCCTCCTCCTCTCTCGCCGCCAGCCGAGGCTCCCGCCTCCTCCTCTCCCGCCGCCAGCCGAGGCCCCCGCCTCCTCCTCTCCTGCCGAGGCCGACGCAGCCCTCTCTCCCGGCTCCTCTTCTTCTTCGGTCGGCACCTATTCATTCAAGGATTCAAGTGCATAAAGTCTACATATGCACTTGAATCCAATCCAGTTTTTGTAGACAAATGTTCTTTTGTCTATCACCCCTAGGTCTTCTTCTCCGGCAACATGTTAGACCAAAAGGTCATATGCCCTCCATAGGTGTCTTTAAAGGTTCGGCGCCAATAGTCAAAATGGACGGGACAAACTATGAGCTCTGGGCTATGCAGTTCCTGAGCCTCATGAAGTCATGTGGTAAGAAACACATTCTTACCGAAGATGAGCCGGCAGAGAAGACGGGGATATATGCCTCCTGGGAGGTTGATGATGCGTATGCCAAGGTCTGACTATCAGGGACGCTTTCGATGGAGATTGCCAATGACGTCCTTCATCAGCCCACCGCCAAGGAGATGTGGGATATTCTGGCTACTACATATTCTCAAGTGCGGAACGAGACTAAGATGCTGCAATTGCAGCATGATATTTTTACGATGAAGCAAAATGGGCGGCCACTTCACTCTTTGTACACGTCACTGCGAGGGATGTTCGAGAAATTATACAGTACCATCCCGCTCACGGCCACTCCCGAGCAACAGAAGACCTTTCGCAATGCTACCATGGTGGGAGTATTACTTGCAGCTCTTGATCCTGAGTATGAGGCAGCCCGCTCTCAGATCCTTGTCGATGCTACTATTCCTCCTATGGAGGAAGTCTACAGGAGGCTCAGTCGTATCTCTGTTTCCTCCAGCACGGCTACTCCACCTCCTTCGACAATGGTTGTATCACGATGGAGAGGCGGTTCGTCTTCTTTTCGTGACCGTGGTACACGAGGCTGGGGAGGACGTATTCGTCAGACGTGCTCGTTCTGCCATCATACTGGTCATTCCGAGGACACATGCTACTCCAAGCATGGGTTTCCAGCTTCGGCACGGATAGCCGAACATGTTCCGTCTCCTTCAACATCTACTCCAGATCACAGGTTCGAGGAGCTTGTGGCGCGAATTCGTGACATTATGCCGCAGTCATCGTCAGATGCTGCTAGTACCTCTGATGTTGCAGCATCTGCATCGACCAGTACCTCTGCTGCCGCCAGTACCTCAGGTAGTACTTCGGCCATTCGTCCTTGCCATGATCTATCTGGTTGGATTGTCGACTCTGGAGCCACCCATCATCTTTGCCGTGACAGAGATAAACTTGAGTCCTACAGGGATATTTCTTCGGGTCGCTCTGTTATCATAGCTAATGGCACCCATTCTCCTATTGTTGGACAGAGGGAGATTTCTTATCACCCTCCATGCACTTGTAGGATGTTCTACATGCACCTGAGTTTTCCATGAATTTATTATCAATTAGTCAGATTACAAAAGACTTGCATTGTCGTGCTATATTTGACCCATCATCTCTCATTTTTCAGGACATACTAACGGACAGGGTGATTGGTTGTGGTTCTGAGCACAATGGCCTATATCGTCTGGTCCAAAATTCCTATGCTGGCGTCTCTCTTTACTCACAGGGATTTGTTTCCCCATATACCTGGCATCTTCAATTTGGTCACCTTCCGCTCCAGAAAATGTGTCACCTCCTGCCTCAGATCTCTCCGAATTCCTCATTTCGTTGTGAAGCTTGTCAGTTAGGGAAGCATCATCGTTCTAGCATCCCTGGTCGTCAGAGTCGGAGCAGTAGCTCCCCGTTTGAGTTGTTTCATATTGACATTTGGGGTCCTAGTCGTGTACCTGATCATCAGGGACACAGGTTTTATCTAGTCGTGGTTGATGATTCTCATATCTCTTGGACTTTTCTTCTAAAGAATAAATCTGAAGCAGGAACTATTATCAAAAATCTTATCAATGAAGTGCAGAATGTTTTATCTTCTAATGTTAAATATGTGCGCATGGATAATGCATTGGAATTTTGCACCCATTCTCTTTCTCAGTTTCTTTCCTCTAAAGGCATTATTCACCAAACTTCCTATGCTTACACATCACAACAGAATGGAGTTGTAGAAAGGAAACATCGTCACTTTCTTGATGTTGCTCGAACATTACTTATTCAGAGTTGTGCGCCATTAGCTTTTTGGGGAGATGCTATACTTACAGCATGTTATTTGGTCAATCGTATGCCTTCTTCAGTTCTTGGGGAGAAGTCTCCAATCTCTGTTCTCTTTCCTGATAAGGACTTGTTTTCTCTTACTCCACGTGTCTTTCGTACAGTTGCTTTTTATCGCCGCTTATCTCCAGGACTTGACAAGCTCTCTCCTAGAGCTGTTAAGTGTGTTTTTGTAGGTTACTCTCGGACACAGAAGAGCTATCGATGTTATGATCCTCTTAACGACAAGTACTATGTTAATGCGGACGTTACATTTTTTGAGCCGGTTATGTACTTCTCCCTAGCAGGTGACAGATTGGTTTCTTCCACATCTCCGGATGATCATGTCTATGTTCCTCTACCTCCACGTCTGGGTCAAACTGAGTCCACTTAGCCACCACCACCACCACTACCACCTTCATACCACCCCATTCCACCGTTCCCTAAGTTCTACACACGAAGGTCAGGGCCTGCTCAAGCTACACGCTAACCATTTATCACGCCTCAGGTATGCTCCAATGTTGGTACTAATGATGGGTTAGATAATGTACCGATGCAGGAATCTGTGTTACAGGAGGTGGATCCACCAGTCAGTACAGTGGAGAATGATCAGGATATTCCTATTGCACTTAGGAAGCAAAAGAGGAAATGTGTGACCTATCATCTTGCGTCTTAGGTGTCTTTTCATCGTCTTACTGGTGATTTCCAGAGGTTTGCTGCAGCTGTGTCTTCAGTAGAGATACCACGGACATATCAGGATGCCATGAAGATTGATTGCTGGAGGTTAGTTATGGAGGAAGAGATGCGTGCCTTACAGTCTAGAGGGACTTGGACCTTGGTTCCTATTCCATCTGGTGCGTCTGTGGTTAGTTGCAAATGGGTGTTCACATTTAAATATCATGCAGATGGCCGTCTTGATCGGTACAAGGCAAGACTTGTTGTACGGGGCTTCACCCAAACCTATGGTGTCGACTATTTGGATACATTTTCACCAGTGGCTCGACACTCGACGCTTCGCATACTTCTATCCGTTGTTGTGGTACGTGACTGGCCCATTTTTCAACTTGATATCAAGAATGCATTCTTATATGGAGATCTACAGGAGGAAGTCTGCAGCAGCCACCAGGTTTTACTGCTGAGGGGGAGATTCACATGGTGTGTAGACTTCATAAGGCAATTTATGGCCTTAAACAGAGTCCAAGGCCATGGTTCCAGAAGCTTTCTCAGCTGATTGAACGACAAGGGTTCAAAAGATCAAATGCGGACCATTCGTTGTTTATTCAAAAGACTCCCAGAGGAACAGTTGTTGTCATGGTATATGTTGATGATATTCTGGTCACAGGAGATGATGCTCAGGGAGTCGAGAGGACTAACGAACTCTTGGGCAGTCAGTTTGTTACGAAGGATCTAGGTACCATACGATACTTTCTGGGGATAGAATTTGCGAGAAATGCACAAGGTATGGTAATGACACAAAGGAAATATGTTACGGACTTGCTTGTTGAAACAGGAATGGTTGGATGCAGACCATCGAGCACTCCTATGGACCCAAGTATGAAATTGTACGACAATGATACTGAAGAGGTGGACAAAAAAAGATACAGAGAGATGGTGGGTACAGTGTTGCAGAAGACGGTATTCGGTATTCAGTCGGAGGGGTCACTGAATAGAGAATAATCGGTATTCGGGCGACTATTCGGAATTATTCGGTTTTGTATTTTTTTAATATAAAAATTATTTATAATACATATATTCTTATATTTTTATACATATATGGTCATTATTTAACATGAATCTAAGATAAAAGTACCAATCAATATAGTAGACATAGAATTTGACATTTGTGGCGATACCGTGGTAAAATGTAACCCATAAATATTGAAAATTGAAAATAAAAAAATTAAAATATGAAGAGTCAAACTCCAGTCGGCCTCATAGTCGGGCCAGTCGGCCGAATAGTCGGCCGACTATTCGGTCGGGCTGACTATTGCCCGACTGGAGGTCTGTTCAGTCGGGTACCCCACCGCACCGCATAGTCGGACCGACTATTCGGGATAGTCGGCCGACTATTGCAACACTGGGTGGGTAAGCTTATATACATCACCATAACTCAACCAGATATTGCTTTTGCAGTAAACCGAGCGAGTCAATTTATGGAGCAGCCTAGGCAAGTCCATATGGAAGCCATGTACATGATACTGAGATACCTAAAGTCTTCTCCAGGCTCAGGTTTGCTATTTAGAAAGAACACAGATTTGTCCATTTCCGCTTGTGCAGACGCAGACTATGCAGGGTGCCCAAAGGATCGTAAGTCTACTTCAGGATTTGCTATCTTTATAGGAAGCTCTCCGGTTTCTTGGAAAAGCAAGAAACAAACTGTTATGGCAAGATCCAGTGTTGAATCCGAATATAGAGCCATGGCACAAGCAAGCACAGAAATGATGTGGGTTCAAGCAGTCTTGGAAGATTTGAATGTAAATGTCTCTTTGCCCATGCAGCTTCAATGTGACAACCAAGCAGCATTGTTCATTGCTAATAATCCAGCATTTCACGAAAGAACAAAGCACATCGAGGTAGATTGTCACTACACTAGACATGATCCAGAAGGGCTTGATTTCCACTTCACATGTCAATTCAGAGGACCAAACTGATGATATATTTACCAAGCCATTGCTCAAAGGACCTTTCCAGAGATGTTCTTCCAAGCTGAGCATGATCGATATCTATGCTCCATCTGGAGGGGGAGTGTAGAGGTTTACGTTATGTTATGATGTACCATTACGTATTTCTTATCTACCTCATGTACATCTATGTAATTTACGCAAGGGTTTTCTCTCTATATAAGAGACCCTAGGGCTCTATGGAATAAACAACTGAGTATTTTGCTCTAACAATTATCATTGGTGATGATAAGTAGGGCATTTGTAACATCTGAAATCTACACAAACCCGAACTCGACCCGATTAGGGTCCGATTAACCCAATAAAGTTGTTGGTCAATACCAAACAACCTAAAACGATCAATTGATCGTGAATCAAAAGTCGTTCGGGTGAAATCGACCAAAAATCGGTCGCATCGTAGTGTGTGCCGCGAAAAAGCCGTGACGCAAATTCGGAAATCATAAAACGAACCGAGGTCATCATAAATTCCGATTCGACGAAACAAGACCAACGGAATCGACCGTTCGTCAATCGGAGGTTATTTGATATTTTTAAATCATAAAATTTAACCTTAAACCAAAACCGTATCTCGAAAGGTTCGGGCATCCAAACCCAATCAAAAGTATAACAATATTATACTCATTATCAATCGTCGTTCAGAGATGATTAAAACGAAACATTTCGCGTCAAAATCCGAGGCCCGAGGCACAATTTAGGCCATTTTTTTAAACCTTTCAAATAAATGAACTAAATATATATATATATATATATAATTTCAAATTCCATAACAGTAACATCTCTGCTACTGTTGTTTGAAAATATATATATATATATATATAATACATAAGTAAAATCTAAAGGTATGCTTTTGTTAACAGACAGGAATTTCCAATTCCAACGTATAAAAGAAAAAGAAAAAATATTTATTTTCCAGCTACTGTACAGTAGAGCACAACAGCCTTTTCTTTTTTTTTACTCCACTTGGACATTTCAGCCCTCCAAGTGGATCTCAAAGCATTTACACCTGTCGAACAAGGAGGCCTTTCCCTCCTTATAAATAACAACCCAAAGCATTCGAGGGGAAAAAATCCATTTCCTCCTCACCGATTTCTGCTCCCAACAATCCTGAAGCATGAAGCTGATGCTGCAAACAATTGGGTTTACTGCTGCTGAAAACTTCAAATAGCTACCAAGATAGCTGGAGGTATTGCAGCTGCAACAGCCACCTCAGGGCTGCTACTAGAACAGCTGGAATTTGCAGCAGTTGTTGTTGTGCTCCTAGCATATCCTGGAGTTTCTTTCCCCTGCTGCATGCAACCACCAGCTGTTACATGCTTTGATCAAAGCTAAGAGATTTTTATCTTCAAAAATTTGAGACTCCTAAGGTACAACTCTAACCATCCATCTTTCTGCCATGCATGTAGCCATACACATTTTGATTTCCATAACCGATACTTGATTTAGATGGTTTTTTTGTGGATTGAAATCCTCTTGAGTCTTTAATCACAATTGGTCTGGAAAATCTGTTACCACATTTCACTCTGACTCAAAATATTCAATTTTTTTGGTTGATTATTCTAATAGAATTTGGAAATTTATTAATAGAATTACATAAGTATTTTGCATGCATTGAAGGATCCTTGCACACTTACCTTGACAATCTCCCTACTGTTAACCTCGTAATGAGGGGTCATTATATATATATATAGGTAAAATGTGTATGCCCCCTAGGGGGAGCTAACTTAGCTCCTCCCGCCCCTTTTTCACAATTTTTTTTATTTTTTTTGAAATCTAAAACCGTGTAAATTCATTATTAAATCCCTATATTATGTCATTCAAATTTCACGCGAAACAGAGACTCCTACGAACTCCATCCAAACGGGGTCGATTTAAAAAATCCTGTTACCGTTAAAAAAATGACTGTCTGGATGGAGGTCGTAGGAGTCTCTGTTTCACACGAAATTTTAATGACACAATATAGGAATATAGTGATGAATATTCATGGAAGAAATTTTCAAAAAAAAATTAAAAACATGGAGAAAATGGGGTGGGGGTAGCTAAGTTAGCTACCCACTGGGGGCAGCCCCATTTTACCCTATATATATATATATGGGAAAAATGGGGCTGCCCCTAGGGGGAGCCAACATGGCTGCCCCCACCCAATTTTTCGCAAAATTTTTTTATTTTTTTGAAAAAATATCACCATGTATATTCATTTCTATATCCCTCCTATATGTAATTCGAATTTCGTCAGAAACAGAGACTCCTACGGCCTCTATCTAGACGTCATTTTTTTAACGGTCGCAGGATTTTTAAATCGACCCTGTCTGGATGGAGGCCGTAGGAGTCTCTGTTTCTGACGAAATTCAAATGACATATAGGAGGGATATAAGGATGAATATACATGGTGATATTTTTTCAAAAAAAATAAAAGAAATTGCGAAAAATGGGGGGGGGGCAGCCATGTTGGCTACCCCTAGGGGGCAGCCCCATCAACCCATATATATATATATATATAAGATCAGAAAATAGATTTAGAAGAACATCTAATTCTCTGTTCTGTACTAAACTACTAAACTGTACTGTGGATTGATATTAAATTTTAAAAAAATAAATGTGATTAAGAAATTTTAATTATCTCTACTGTGTGTGATTTCTATGTATTTCCATATTATTCTTCTCTCTATAATGCAAACAATCAATTTGGTATATGTTATATGGCATTTAGATAGAAAGGTAATTTCAAAATCTGAACAAACGACTCACAAAATAATGTGTTTAAAAGAAATGTTGTACTGGCAGAATTCTTTAAAAAAAATTGGAGAGACCAACTATAAATTAACAATACTGAATTCGATTGAAAAGATTAAACTAAAGATCCAGCCCCTAAAACAGAAAGTTTTGGTTTCTGTTAAACATTTTATGGTGTTCTTGACTTTTATCTTCTTGTTACTCTATAGTTCAAACACATGCCCTGAAGATAATAATAACAATAATAAGTTTAAACATGAGTATCTGAGACTCATGATTTGTTGCATTGCTCTTAAATTAAACTTATAAAAACTAACATCAAGTAACCAGAAATTTTAAAGAAATATCTTTACATCCAAAATCACCTGCAGGAATTACAACACTTGAGGAAACCTTTGGATAAAATATTACTCTTTCTGCAACAAGGAGCGATTAATATTGCACAATAAAGATGCTTCAGGCACATAAAGGCATGTCTTCTGAGAAATACTAGATACTCCTACCTAGATATTATCGTTTGCAATGGAAAGCACTGTGAGGAAAGAAATAAGATCAAGAGAACGTATTAGATCAGCATAACTATCGTGAGCATCATATGATCGATGTTTTCATCGTGTTCTGATGACCAAAAGAAGGGAAAACAGATGACCAAAGAAAAGATTGAGAAATGATGGAGTATATATATAATGAGTTTGTTGTTGAATAAGTGATGACTAACAATTTTATTATGCCAGTTATGGTGACTCCTACACATGATTGTGCGAGGGCGCGGTGACCCTCAACTGGGCGGGAGATAGGAAGCCCAGTTAGGGAAGTGGCCGCCAAGTGCGCGGGTCTAGGATCCCAGTCCTTTCACAGTTTTTACGCGAGCCCGCAGTGTTTTTACTCCTTGTGGGATCCAGACTTTAGGCCAGCTCCGCTGACCCTTTGTTTTAGGATACCCAAGCGGGGGATCCTCGATTTTAGTTGTTCCGTACGAGCTCGTTTGCCCGTTACCGGTAGGGCCATTTTCTAGAGCGATTTTTCCAGAGAGTCTCACCCGTCTCAGTGGCGTAGTTTTGGAATAGACATATCCCTCCATTGGACCGCACTTCCAATTAGAGGGCGAAACGGAAGAACCATTTGTAGGCTATACCTCACCGCTTAAGTTTTCTTTCGCCAACAGACTTGGTGATTCTACATCTAGATCATCTATATCTACATCTAAATCATTTAGAGTTACATCTGAGACAAATTTCAGTTAAGGTTGGAGGAAAATTACAATTAAAATTGAGTTGATTTGAAATGACTATAATTTGATTCGAAATCCCTATAAGTTAGTGGACGTGTTGGGAACTTAGTTGGGATGCATTACATAACACCGCATGCCTACGGAGGCACAGCAACCCTAAGGCATTTTTAATACCTTAGAGTCATAGTGTGAGGTTACGCACAGACCAAGACCACAGACTATCCACTAACTCAAAAGAGTAAATAGAATTAAGAATCAAATCAATCACCACCATATCAGTCCATTATCAAAAACCATGACATAATCTCAATGACCAGAAAATAGCATCTACATGTGCCATCAACTATATATATATAAGATCCACAACATGATCTCCAAGATCCAAAATCATGATCTTTTAAACGCAGGAAATCATTATATGTTTAGGGTTTGTCATCTAAACTTTATATAAATATATATGGAAAATGTTGGAATAATGGGTGATCTTGGGGCTGCTTACAAAGTAACTTGAAAGCATGTTATATTCGCAAGTAAAAATAAATTGTTTTGTTCCTGTCTTTCTACTTGTTACTTTTGAATATATTAAATGCTTGTTTATGTTTATAAGTTTTTTTGGGAGGTACCAGCGCCCGCTGACGCCTCTTCTTTCCTAACATGTTTTGGCAGGCAAACAGCCTGCTGTTCAGTAGTTGTTCATGTTTCCAAGCGATAAAGTATATACCAAACGGTATGTTACTTTTGTGCAGTTTTTGGTTCACTTTATGATGTAAATGCTTTCTCTTCTATACAAGATTTTTGAGAATACTGTATATACTGGCAGACTTCTTGTACCTAATGTAATCATATAAAAATTATGAAATAAAGTGGTGGTGGCACTTGTTTCTTGTCTTTATGGTTTATACAAAGAATGTGAATGTCATATGTAAATATAGCAGCGCGAAAAATTTTCTCCTACTTTCTGTAGCTTGTGTGATCTCATACGAATGAAATGCCGCGAAAGTGTCGTAAACGGGCACCCGGATCCTCGGGGGTTCACAGCATTCAGGCAGCCAAAGAGTTCCTAGGTCAACATTTTGTGACCAAGGATATTGGCATCTTAGATACTTCCTTGGATTAGAATTCGCCAAGAACCAGCATGGTCTTGTGATGACCCAAAGAAAGTTTGTTATTGATCTTCTATTAAAGATAGGTATGACAGGGTACAAACCTACTACCACTCCTATGGATCCAAGTATGAGGTTATATGATGATGATACTGAGAAGATAGATAAGAGGAGATACAGGGAACTAGTAGGGAAGCTCCTATATGCTACCATCACTAGGTCAGATATATGCTTTGTTGTTAGCAAAGTGAGTCAGTTCATGGAGCAGTCCAGGAAGGTGCATATGGATGTTGTTTATATGATTTTGAAATATCTGAAGTCTTCACCAGGTACTAGTCTCTTATTCAGCAAAGGCACGTCTCTTGACATCACAGCGTATGCAGACGTAGATTACGCAGGATGGCCTAGGGATAGGAAGTCCACTTCTGGGTTTGTTATATTTGTTGGCAAATCACTCGTGTCATAGAAAAGTAAGAAGCAGACTATAGTTGCCAGATCTAGTGCAGATTCCAAATACAGGGCCATGGCTCAGGGATGCACAGAGATAATGTGGGTCAGGTCAGTTATGGTTGATCTTGCTCTTGATGTACATCTTCCAATGTTGCTTCTATGTGATAATCAGGCAGCACTATTTGTTGGCAAATCACTCGTGTCATAGAAAAGTAAGAAGCAGACTGTAGTTGCCAGATCCGGTGCAGATTCCAAATACATGGCCATAGCTCATGGATGCACAGAGATAATGTGGGTCAGGCCAGTTATGACTGATCTTGCTCTTGATGTACATCTTCCTATGTTGCTTCTATGTGATAATCAGGCAGCACTATTTATTGCATATAATCCTGCATTCCATGAGCATACAAAGCATATGGAAGTGGATTGCCAGTATACAAAAGACATGATTCAGAAGGGTCTCATATCTACCTCTCATGTTTCTACTAAAGATCAGACTGCAGATATATTCACCAAAGCACTTACTGGAGGCCCTTTCCAAAGATGTTGTTCCAAGCTGAGCATTATAGACATATATGCTCCAGCTTGAGGGGGAGTGTTGAGATTATTATATCTTTTGGTGTTATTTATGTATTTTCATTTCTTCATGTACCTATCGAGTTATTTACCCAAGGGCTTTTCTCCTATATAAGAGAGCCTGGGGGTCCTATGAATATCAAGTCATACAGTTTTCCCAACAAATTAAAAGTCCAACTACTGATTAATCCTTAATCAGTGACTCGGCCGACCAAGTACTACTACTGCCAAATGATGTGAATTACACAAGGAACTCTTATAGTTTAAAAGTTGGTTGCCAAGAAATTTAATTCTGTAGGTTTTTCTTACAAATCTGTCAACAATTTGAAATTTCCAATGAAGTCAGGGACCATCCCAGAGAAGTTGTTGTCCGATAACCACCTTCAGTGAAACAGAAAATGCAGTGTAAGAAGGTACCATACAGTGAATTCAACGAGTTTATGACAAGCTAAAGATATTACAGGATCTGCAGCTTCTCAAGGCCGGCAAAAGTTGAAGGTATTTGACCATTCACTCCAAGGCTACTCAAATACCTGCAAAAGAGGGAATGTTCGGTGTATTAGGATAAATATTTTATATGTTAGTACGGTTTATTAGGAAGTGAAAATTTTACATTTTTTGTAGATTAACTAACTTCCCAAGTTCCTCAGGTAGGGTACCACTGAAACTATTTACACTCAAATCCCTGTCAGGAGATTAAAAATAAGCTCATTAGCATGACCGATAACTTGCTAAATCTCCAAGTGCAGAGCCATCGTAATCATTATTAAGATTAAAAAATGGAAGTCGTTGTCTGTATTGACCCACTTAAATAGTGTGTGAAGAGCCAATAACCTACTCGAACTATGTGGCTAACATTTTGCTTGATCGGTGGTAAATCTTAAGGCCATAGTTCATTAAAGAAAAATAGTGCAACCGCATAATGTGACAACTTAAGAAGAGTTCTTAACTGAAGAAAATAAAAGGCGAAAGAGCATACAATGTCTCAAGGTTCTGAAGACTCCCCAGCTCTCTTGGAATGTTTCCTGATAGCAAGTTGCTGCTTAGATTCCTGCCATGCGCGCATACATAAATAAACAAGAAAATAACATTTATCCACAAGATGTTGGGGTATCTAGACTAAAATGAAAGAAGGTGAATCACCAAAGACATTGTTGACTTACAAGTGTTGCAGGGTAGTCATGTTTCCAATAAATGGTGGCAAAGCACCAGATAGATCATTTCCTGGCAATTGTCTGGCAGATTTGGAGCAAAATTGAGAGCAAAAACGAAGTGTGTAACATAATTATGTTGAATACTTCTCTAAGAACTCTAAGTAAGCAAGCATTATGCAAAGAGGTAATTTCATTGGTGTTTACATTAAACTTATGGCAACTTTCGTGGTTTTTATAAAAAAAACTTGTTGAAGTTTTATCAAAATATCGAATTTGTTAGAAACAACAGCAACAAAGCCTATTCCAACATTAAGTAAGGGCCAGATACATAGATTCCTTGCTTTATTCAGATCAATCTTGGGTCATTCTTGGGCTAAGATACAAAAAACTAAGATCCCTTCATATAATCTCATTCCAACACTTCGTGGGCCTTCATGTCCCTCTCTTAGAGGGCTCTGTTAGAATAAAGGGAGTCTTCGTTATGATAATAAGAAAACCCTAGGCTCTCTTATATAGGGAGAGGCCGTATGGGTAAATTACATGGATGTCTAAATAGAAGCGATAAATATAAACAGGGTACATAAACATATAATAATAATAGAAACTAACTATCTCTACACTCCCCCTCAAGGTGGAGCATAGATGTCGATCATGCTCAGCTTGGATGAACATCTCTGGAAAGGTCCTCTGAGCAATGGCTTGGTGAATACATCGGCAGTCTGATCCCCTGAGCTAACATGGGCCGTGGATATGAATCCTCTCTGGATTAGGTCCCTGGTGTAATGGCAGTCAACTTCAATATGCTTGGTCCTCTCATGGAAGGCTGGATTGTTGGCAATGAACAACGCTGCCTGATTGTCACACTGAAGCTTCATAGGTAGAGATACGGCTACATGTAGATCTTCTAGTACTGAGCGAACCCACATCATCTCCGTACTGGCTTGAGCCATGGCCCTATACTCAGATTCAGCACTGGACCTGGCCACAACAGTTTGTTTCTTGCTTTTCCAAGAAACCAAGGAGCCGCCAACAAACACTGCAAACCCTGAGGTTGATTTTCGGTCCTTAGGACATCCTGCATAATCTGCATCTGCACATGCTGAGACAGATAAGTCCGTGCCCTTTCTAAATAGCAGCCCTGAACCTGGAGAAGTCTTTAGATACCTCAGTATCATGTGTATAGCATCCATGTGAACCTGTCTTGGCTGCTCCATAAACTGACTCACCCTGCTAACTGCAAACTGAATGTCTGGGCGAGTTATGGTGATGTAGAGGAGTTTTCCCACCATCTCTTTATATCTCCTCTTATCCACTTCATCAGTATCGTCATCATATATCCTCATGCTGGGATCCATGGGGATGCTAGATGGTTTGCACCCATCCATACCAGTCTCAACTAGGAAGTCAGTAATGTACTTCCGTTGTGTCATCACCAGACCATGTGCATTCCTTGCAAATTCCAACCCCAGAAAATATCTTACGGTTCCAAGATCCTTTGTCACAAACTGACGACCTAGGAATGCCTTTGCCTTTGCTATGCCCTGAGTATCATCTCCTGTGACAAGAATATCATCCACATAGACCATTATAACAACCGTACCTGCCGAGGATTTCTGGACAAATAACGAATGGTCAGCATTGGACCTCTTAAATCCCTGGTGTTCAATTAGGTTGGACAGTTTCTGGAACCACGCTCGTGGACTCTGTTTAAGTCCATATATCGCCTTGTGAAGTCTACATACCATATGCTTCTCCCCCTCAGCAGTAAACCCGGGTGGCTGCTGCATGTAGACTTCCTCCTGTAAGTCCCCGTACAGAAAGGCATTCTTGACGTCTAGCTGATAAATGCTCCAGTCACGAACCACTGCAACAGACAGGAGGATACGGAGAGTCGAGTGTCTCGCAACTGGAGAGAATGTATCCATGTAGTCAACGCCATATGTCTGTGTAAATCCTCGGGCAACCAGGCGTGCTTTGTACCTATCCAATGTGCCATCCGCATGATATTTGGCTGTGAAGACCCATTTGCAGCTGACAACTGATGCATCGGGTGGTGCAGGGACCAAAGTCCATGTGCCACGGGACTGCAAGGCCTCCATTTCTTCTTCCATAGCTCGTCTCCAGCATTCACTCTGCAAGGCGTCCTGGTATGTCCGTGGTATGTCCACAGAAGACAAAGCTGTGGCAAACTGCTGGAAATCACCTGTGAGTCGGTGAAAGGAAACCTGTGAAGCAAGTGGATAGGATGCACACTGTCGTCTCGGTTTCCGAATAGCAATCGGAACATCCAGATCACCATCTGCGTCCACCTGTAAGGAGTCATCCTGCATAGGTACCGAACCTGACCCGTCATTAGTAACATCATCTGAACATACCTGAGGCGTAGTGATTGACTGAGTTGTCGTCTGAGCAGGACCTGACCGACGCGTATAGTGGTTAGGAAATGGTGAAACGATTCGCCGTGGACCTGGTGGAGGTGGAGGTGGTGGTGGAGGTGGAGGTGGTGGTGGTGGTGCTGGCATAGGAATGGACACAGGAGATGAGTCAGGTAAATGACAAGTAGGTGGTGGTGGAACCAAAATATCATCAGCGCTGGTGGATGGTACCATTCTGTCCCCAGCTGGCGAGAAGTACATGACCGACTCGAAGAAAGTGACATCCGCACTAACAAAGTACCTGTTGGTAGTAGGATCATAACACCGGTATCCCTTCTGTGTTCTGGAATACCCAACAAAGACACACTTGACTGCTCTTGGAGAGAGCTTGTCAAGTCCAGGAGAAAGACGATGGACAAAAGCCACAGCACCAAAAACACGAGGTGGTAGTGAGAATAGCTCCTTGTCAGGAAAAATAAGAGAAATGGGGATCTTCTCTCCAAGGACAGAGGATGGCATTCTATTGACCAGATAGCATGCAGTAAGGACAGCATCCCCCCAGAAAGAAATAGGAGCAAACCTTTGAATCAATAAGGTACGAGTGATATCCAAGAGATGGCGATGCTTTCTTTCCGCCACCCCATTTTGTTGGGATGTATATGCACAGGTGGTTTGATGAATAATACCCTTCAATGACAGAAATTGAGAAAGAGAACGTGTACAAAATTCCAGGGCATTATCAGTCCGAACATATTTTACTGAAGATGAAAAAACATTTTGCACTTCATTAATCAAATTTTTAATAACATCTCCTGCTTCAGACTTATTCTTCAGAAGAAAAACCCAAGAGACACGGGAAAAATCATCTACTACCACAAGATAGAACCGGTGCCCCTGATGATCGGGCACACGACTTGGACCCCATATATCTATATGCAACAACTCAAAAGGGGAGCTACTGCTCCGACTCTGACGACCTGGAAAGCTCGACCTGTGACGCTTTCCTAACTGACATGTTTCACAACGAAACGACGAACTTGGAGAGATCTGAGGCAGAAGATGGCGCATCTTCTGGAGCGGAAGGTGACCAAAACGAAGATGCCAAATGTATGGTGAAACTGGTCCAGCAGAGTGAGTGGAGATGCCAGCATAGGAATTCCGGACCAGCCGATATAGACCGTTCTGCTCAGAGCCACAGCCAATCACCTTGCCCGTGAGTATGTCCTGAAAAATGAGAGAAGACGGGTCAAATATAGCTCGACAATTTAAGTCCTTTGTAATCTGACTAATAGATAATAAATTCAGCGAGAACTCAGGGGCATATAAAACATTCTGTAGCTGCATAGTGGAGGATAAGAAAACCTCCCCCTGGCCAACAAGGGGTGAGTAGGAACCATCTGCTATCTGTACTGAGCGACCTGGAGGAATAGCCCTGTAGGCCTGTAGTCTTCCTCTATCTCTACACAGATGATGTGTAGCTCCGGAATCTATAACCCAGTCAGATATATCATGTGAAGATATGAAGGCTGAAGATCTACCTGAAGAACTGGCTGCAGCAGATGAACTGGCTGAGGCTGTGGCAGCAATATCTGACGAGCCGCCAGATGAATCACCAGAAGACTGTGGCATAATATCACGAAGGCGAGCCACGAGTTCGTCAAATCTATGATCTGCAGTAGACGGTAATGGAGACTGTGAGTGCTCTGCAACCCGTGCCGATGCTGGGAACCCATGCTTTGAGTAGCATGTCTCCTCCGAGTGTCCAGATCTGTGACAATATGAGCATGTCTGACTGACGCGACCGCATCTTCCATGAGAACCACGGCCACGTCCACGACCACGCCAAGAAGGTGGTCCACCTCTCCCACGCGAAGCTGCCATCGCAGATGGGGGTGGAGTAGATGAGCTGGAAGAAACTAGGATACGACTGAGCCTCCTGTAGACATCCTCCACCGGAGGAATAACTGCATCTGCTAAGATCTGTGACCGTGCAGCATCATACTCAGGATCGAGGGCAGCAAGTAGAACACCCACCATGGTGGCGTTCCGGAACGTCTTCTGCTGCTCTGGAGTAGCAGTCAGAGGAATGGTACTGTATAGCTTCTCGAACATCCCTCTTAGGGCCTGTTTGGTTGCAGGGTTGGACAGGGTTGGGTTGGGCAGGGGTACCCCTGTGAATAGTAAACTGTGAGGAGGAGAACCCTGTTTGGTTGGAGGGGTAACCCGGGTTGGGCCAAGCCAACCCTGTCCAACCCTCCAACCAAACAGGCCCTTAGGGATGTGTATAAAGAATGAAGAGGTCTGCCGGCTTGCTTCATCGTAAAGATGTCATGCTGAAGCTGCAACATCTTTGTCTCGTTTCGCACCTGCGAATACGTAGTAGCAAGAATGTCCCACATTGCCTTAGCAGTGGGCTGATGGAGAACATCATTTGCTATCTCCATCGTCAGCGTGCCGGACAACCATACTTTTGCATAAGCATCATCGGCCTCCCATGAGGCATAGATCCCTGTCTTCTCCGCAGGCTCATCTTCGGTAAGAATGTGTTTCTTACCATTTGACTTCATGAGGCTCATGAATTGCATGGCCCATAACTCATAGTTAGACCCGTCCATCTTCACTATTGGCGCCGGACCTTTGAATGCGCCGATGGAGGGCGAATCGACTTTCGATTCTGACATACTGCTGCTTGAAGAAGACGACGGGATAATAGACACTGTGATGAATGTCTACACCAACTGCATTGGATTTGAGTACGTGTGTAGACTTTTACGTACTCAAATCCATAAACCGGAGAAAAAGGAGTCTAGGGCACGCCTCCAAGGAAACTTACAGCCCTCGAAAGGCCTCGAGAACGACGCCTAAGTACTGCTGGAGGCCACTGGAACCCCAACAGCGGCAGCAAGGGGTGTCGCTGGGGCTGTGGGAGCGGCTGGCGGTTGCCGCGAGGGGTGCTGGATGCCGCTGGGACGGCTGGAAGCGACAGGTGGGTGTCGCTAGGGCTGCTGGAGGCCGCTAGGGTTGCTGGCTGCCGCTGGCTGGGGCGGCAGGAGCCGTTGGGGAGGGCGGCTGGGAGCCGCTAGCGGCTGGTTGCCGCTGGGAGGAGCGATGTGGCTGATGAAGCCGCAGAAGGGAGGGGCTGGGTGCCGCAGGCAGCGGCTAGAAGAGAGAAGAAGGGAGGGGCGGCGGGTGGGGAAGGGAGGAGAGCCCTAAGGCGGCTCTGATACCATGTTAAAATAAAGGGAGTCTTCGTTATGATAATAAGAAAACCCTAGGCTCTCTTATATAGGGAGAGGCCGTATGGGTAAATTACATGGATGTCTAAATAGAAGCGATAAATATAAACAGGGTACATAAACATATAATAATAATAGAAACTAACTATCTCTACAGGCTCAACATCCCAAAACTCGCATCTCCTAACTGGTGCATCAGTTGATCTCCGTTGCAAATGGACAAACCACCTTAAGCGGTTTTCTCGCATCTTATCCTCGATCGGAGCTACACCAACTTTCATTCTGATTGCATCATTCTAAATCCGATCTTTACATTTGTGTCCACACATCCACCTTAGCATTTTCATTTCTGCTACTGCTATTCTCTGCACATGTCTATCGTTTATGTAGAGATATTATGTCTTTGGACCTTTTTATGTTTACATCTATTTCTTCTGTCATTACACAATTCACTCATGGGCTTCTCCACTAAATAAGAGAGCCCTAGGGTTCTTTGGAATATAATTCGATTGTTTTTCCTAACCGAGTATATGAGCGGCGTTCCTAGTTTAGAGCTCTCATACCCCACCAAAACCCTAGCCCCACCACCAAGCATGTGTCACTACTGCCGTCTCCAGCAGCTGCTACCGCCGCCCTCTCCAGCAGCTGTCGACACCTCCTATTCATATGTGATTGCTGCCCAAGTCGCCAGACCTCCTACTTCAAGCGGTTATTGCCGCATTACAGAGCATCTTAATCTTAAGTTTCCTGATTATCGAAAATATCCCATCATTGGTTCATCCTTCGTCAAACCATAATCATATGGATCGATCTAGCAATGATGGAATATATATCCCGTTTACTAAATCACATAAAATTTTAGCCAACCATCCTCAAACTGCATTTTCTAAATGAATAAGAGCTAATCCAAATTGATCATGTAAAGATCTATTACATAACAAATGTATTTATTTTTCACATGATTCATATCATCTTCTTCCAAGTAGGTGATGTATTTTGCAGTAGAGGTCGTTGATGGGATTGGTTGCATCTTAAGTCTACACATGCAACCACTTCCTCAAATGTTTGTGCAGACGAATCTTCTTTTGATCTAAAAACCCTAGTTTTTGCTCAATCCAGCAGTATGTCAGAATATAAGGTTGGCATTCCAGCCACACGTGCTTTCCGAGGTCCAACACCGATAGTCGAGATGGACAAAACTAATTATAAATTTTGGGTCGTGCAGTTCATGAGCCTCATGTAGTCTACAGGTAAGAAATATATTATTACCGAGGAGCCAGCTGAGAAAACTGGGATAAACACCTCATGGGAGGTGGACGATGCATATGCACATGTTTGGTTATCTAGTACATTGACGATAGAGATTTCTAATGATGTTATACATTAACTCATCGCCAAGACAATGTGGGATATCCTCGCGGTCATATATTCTCAAGCGAGGAATGACATAAAAATCATGCAACTACAACGAGACATTTTCACAATCAAGACACCCTCTCGATTGTTTATATACGTCTCTGTTAGAAAATAAACATGCGGAAGCGTAATATGGAAAAGATAAAGAGTAATAAGAACGTCGGGATTGAACGTGGAACCCTACTCCCTAAGGAGCGGGATGAAATCACGGGAGAAGGCCTCAAAGGGTCAGGTTTGTCTATTGACTTTCTCAATGGTTACAGGAGGTCTGGAGCTCCTTATATAGCCTCCAAGTCCAACCACTGGCAGATGTGGGACTAAACATATGGATGGGGTAAATGGATCTCTCCAGGATCCATTTACCCATCTCTCTCATATATGACGCATATAACGAATACTCCAACACTCCCCCGTCAAGCTGGAGCATGCAATACTCGGCTTGGACAAACATAAAGAAACTCAACTCACGCTACAGGACACTACATACAATATTAACTCGACGCGCACAACTGTTGCTGTCGAGGATGTTGATTCTCATGCCATGCAGGTGAGGAGGATGAACGGACTGGAGTGTGAATATGCTCGTCGGAGAGCATGTGCTCTGAATTGCGCCTATAAGAGCCACTGCAACTGGAAATGAGTCTCCTCGTCGGAGTAATCTGGCCCGCCACAACATGTGAACAGCTGCTTCATCTCTGAAAAGGGTCAAACTGGAAAAGGCCGTGGAAGTGCATACCTCATCGAAGTCCGCGGTCGCTGGAGAATGGAGTCTGAAAAAGTCTCCTCGTTGGAGAACTAGGTCTCTCTCATCTGGCTCAGAGAATGGTACTCTACTCTGAAATACCTATGATACCACATGAAAACCCTCGCCAACATGGCATAGGGAATGGTCCTCTACTCTAGAGTCCCTATGGCTCACATGATAACTCTGGCTGAACAACAACAAGAAAAGATGGGGACTACTACAAAAGATGGCAAACATGTGCACATCTGAAAAGAAGACCGCATCCATGTGTATGTCTGAAACTGACTCGAAATCTGACGTCAAGTTTGAACAACTATAGAGTTTAAAATCTGAATGGTCTAGAAATCTGACATATAAAGAATCTGGATCTGACAATGAGATCCCTGTAACTCTACACAATACTCCCCCTTTCTCCCATACTTGTCAGAAAAATGACATCGACAAAGTTGGGAGAAGACAAGATAGTGGGGGAAAACATGAACATTCTGAAAAAGTTCTTGCGGCTTTTCTTCATCAATTTTTTAATAAGCCGTCCATTTTTTTAAAAAACATTTTAAGTCGTTTCATTTCCCTATCAACTTTTTTTGTACGGCCTTTGCAATAATTTTGTTTTTTTAAATGCGTACGGTTTTTTTATGTACGCGCCTTTTTTCTCAAAACATATACCTCCTTTTTTTTGTTTACAAAATATACCTTTTTATTAAACAAATCAGCCTCGCCTTTTTTTTAAATTTGGCCTCAACCGAATCTCACCCTTTTTAAAAAAAGACTGACCACACCCCCCCTGTTTTTTTATTTGCGCAGATCACCTTGTTTTAAAAAAAATCGGCTCAAAGGGCCCAAACAAAATACAGCCCACTTGGACTAATATTTAGAGTTCCATCAGGGAACCCTCTTGGAAGGAAATCATGTCACCCCCCCTGGTGGGTGGGGTAAAGCCGTTGTCGCCACCTACACGATGGAAGCGCCGCATGGAGTATCTGAAAGAGGAATCGCAGCCGCCTTTGCAAGAGATGGAGCTGCTTGTGACGGGAGACCGCCGTCGCCTGGGAGATCGAGGGTGAGGGCTCGCGACTGGAGGGAGAGTGAGGCAACGCAAGCCTTGCGCGCATGCGCGATGCTACCTGGAGGAGCACGGCTGAAGGGGACTTCTGGAGCCGCCGCATCGAGGGTTGGAACCTAACGCACCTGGGATCGCCTGAGGAGAGGAAGACAAGATGTCGTTTGGGGCCCCGAAGGGGAACTGGGTTTCGAGGTTCCCCGATCCTGTAGCCCTTCCCCGATCCCGGAGCCCTTCCCTGATGCCCAGAGATGAGGCAGAGCACCTGCACATCGCGCTACATCTGATACTTCATCATGGCATGCATCATCGAGCGCACGGAGGAAGATGTGCGTCGAGGCTCTCGATCTCTGCCTGGAATTGTGCTCACGAGAAACTAGGGTACATAAAACCCTATATCAGAGTGTGGCATGTTGATGTCGATCGGGTTTCAGAATCTGGATTTCATCATGGCCACTCGCTAGGTATGGATTCGGTGTGGCCTGGAATAGACGGCATCTCCGAACGGAGAAAATATTAGATGAGCAATTCTCCACGCAATATTGATCCTTGAATATGGATGACCTTTGAGGAATCATGAAACTCAAATCTTCTCAAATAAATCTTCAATGATAATCAAGAATTGATTCTTGAAATAAAAAAATGACATAAAATCCCCGAGAATCGACCCGCTCTGATACCATGTTAGAAAATAAACATGCGGAAGCGTAACAAGGAAAAAGATAAAGAACAATAAGAACAACGGGATTTAGCGTGGAACCCTACTCCCTAAGGAGCGGGATGAAATCACGGGAGAAGGCCTCAAGGGCCAGGTTTGTCTATTGACTTTCTCAATGATTACAGGAGGTCTGGGGCTCCGTATATAGCCTCCACAGAGCATCCAAGTCCCGTCACTGGTAGATGTGGGACTAAACATATGGATGGGGTAAAAGGATCTCTCCAGGATCCATTTACCCATCTCCCTCATATATGACGCATACAACGAATACTCCAACAGTCACTACGTGGCATGTTCGAGATATGTAAGTCTCTGGCAAACCATATCTGCAATAAATGTTATTATAAATTGCTTATCAATAAAAAGGTATTGATTTTTCACTTGAGACTATAATATGCAAGCACTTATTGGGTCCTTATGTACAAATAGGATTTTCTACCTTGGCCATCACAAGATCATACAGATATATTGATCCAGTTGTTGGTCATAGAGGCTAGTGTTATATTGGATATCTAAAGAGTTAGATTGAGGACCCAACGACAACATTAAGTGATTATAAAAAACGGATCTCCAAACCTGAGAAGGAGATGATAATCCATACTCCATAGGCTGACAACCAACTGAAATCTTGATGCAGGTCCTCTGTATAGGAACAGAATTCAGAGGTACGGAATAAGTTAAGTCAAAGAGTTGACTTAACGATATCGAGATATGTTAGAAAATAGGAATGCGGAAGTGAAATGATAAACAGAGCATGAAGAGCGGAAAAATAAACATGAACACCGAGAATTTTACGTGGAACCCTACTCCCTAAGAAGCGGGATGAAACCATGGGAGAACGCCTCAAAGGGCTTACAGTATATTGCTTTTCTCACTGGATACAATGGGTATGGGTGTCTATATATAGCCCCCACTGAGTCTCCACATCCCACAGACGGTAGATGTGGGACTAAACTGCAGATGGGGTAAACGGATCCTAGAGAGATCCATTTACCCATCTCCCACATAAATGACGCATAACGAAGATACTCCAACACTCCCCCTCAAGCTAGAGTATGCAATGCTCAGCTTGCACAAACAGAAAGAAAACTCAACTCACATTACAAGACACTACAGATAATATCAACTCAATGTGCACAACATTCGGCTGCTGTCGAGGACAGTTGCTTCTCATGTCGTGCAGGTGAGGAGGCCAAACAGTCTGGAGTGTGAATCAAACAAAATCTCCTCGTCGGAGAGCATGTGCTTTGTACTGCGCCTGTCAGAGTCACTGCAATTGAAAATGAGTTGCTAAACGGAGAACTCTGGCCCACCACAACATGTGGACTACTGCTCCATCTCAAGGGTCGAAAAGATCATCGCTAATTATCCATACGTAGATCTCTAAAGACGGGTCTCTCTCGTAAGGACCTCGAAGTGGGTTCTCTCTCATATGAACCTCAGAAGGATCTCGTACTGGATTCACGATCGCTTGAGAATGGAGTCTGAAGAAGTATCATCGTCGGAGAACTGGGCCTCTCCCATTTGGCACAGAGAATGGTACTCTACTTTGGAGTCACTATGAAACCACATGAAAAACCTAGTCTACATGGCATAAGGAATGAGATCTCTACTCTGGAGTCCCTATGGAACACATGAAACCCTGACCGAAACATAAAAGATGTGGACCACAAACAATGATGGCAAACATATGCACATCTGGAAAAACCGCATACATTTGTGTGTCTGAAGCTGAGGACTCGGAATCTGACATCGAGTCTGAATCATTTGAACTGTAGAGTCTAAACATCTGGCTGGTCTGGACAATCTGACATCTGAATGGACCTGTGACGCGACACATACTCCCCTTTTCTCCCATACTTGTCGGAAAAACAAACATCGACCAAGTTGGGAGAAGACAAGAAGATGCGGAGAGAAATGAAACATCACATAAGCCGTGTCCATTTCAATTTTTTAATTGCTTTTCTTCTCACATGTTTTTGAAACATTTTTTGTAAATAAGTCATCGCATTTTTTACGTCTTTCGTCTCTTTTATGAATCATTTTTAGGCGTACGACCTTTTTATATGTACGTGCCGCTTTTTTGCAGAAAAATATTCGCGTTACAGGTTTTTTATATGCACCCCCTTTTTTTCGGAACACATTTTTTTCATTTGATATTATTAGCCCAATTGGGCCCTGATCTCTCCCATTCTTTTTCTTTTTCCCTTTTTTTGGCCCACTTGGGCCTTATAATAGTAGCATGCTCTCATTTTTTTAATTTTACGGGCCCAATTGGCCAAAAAATGCAGCAGAGAGATGTTTTTTAAAGGGGCTATCAAGCCCTTTGATCCCGCAGCAATAAAGTTCCCATCGTGGGAACCCTCTTTCAGATGTCGCCGACCCCGATGGGGCATCGGGCATGGAGGGGAGCTACCTGCGCTAATAGGAGATAATCGTCGAAGGGCTGGAGGGCTCCGCCTTTGAGTTGTTGCGGGAGAAGGGGGTGCGGCAGGGGCTCGTCGTCGCCGGCTGGGAATGAAGAAGAAGGCACAGGCAAGGAGGAGGGGATTCCTGCCTAAAAAATCTGAGAAGCTTCGTCGCCAGGAGGAGCGGTACGATGGAGAGGTACCACCATATGCGACTGCTACATGGAGAGGTATCGCCTGGGGCTTCTTTGGAACCTTAGCGGGGGGCCGCTGGGAGAGGCATGCCACCACGAGTTGCCTCGCGCCGCCTGCACGAGACGAGGGAGGAAGAGGAGCACGACATCGGCCTGGGCGACATGAGCGAGAGGAGTTGCAACCTTTGGTTGCGCTGCCGCAGGAGGGCTGCTGAAGATACGCGATGCAGGAGAAGCCCTCGCTGTTGCTCGGAGATGTGCACCAGGAGATAGAGATGTGCGCGTTGTGCGGGTTTCTCATGGAAGGGCGGCTAGATGCGGAGCTTGGAGCGGCTTTGGCAGCTAGCGCTACTGCCAAGCCGTAAGTTGGAGGGGTTGTGTTGCATCAGCCTGAAGCGAGGCTCCGCCTAGAGCTCGGATGGAAGAGGCTGCTGGTTGCGAGAGCACGGGAAGATGCCCTAGAGCTCGAGAAGATGCGCTTAGATAGAACATGTTGTTTTTCACTTGGATGGGAGCACAGCCCGAGTGTTGAGAAGAAGAACTTCATGATTTAGGGTTACAAGTAAGGAACCCCAAACATCGCAGGTCATCAGATCTAAGGTTTTTCGAACCCAGTGATCAAAGATCAAACTCCAAAACATGAACAAATAATCTTCATCTTCAAGAACAAGAATTCCAAAATCGAATCTCCAATAAAACAATAAGACCCCGGGTGGGTAATCCCCCAAAACCCTCATTTTTAACCCACTAGTGGGACCCAATACTCAACTTCTACTCAATATTCCAAACTTCAATACAATCACATCACAAAAACCACCCACTTTTTCAAATTTCAATACAATCATATAATAATAACTATCAACTTTTTCAAATTCCAATACAATCACATCACACAAACCCTCCCAACCCTTATCCCACCAACCAAACACACTAAAACAAAAATGGGTTATCCACCCCCAGATAACCCGCAGAAAACCCACCAACCAAACGCACTCTAAAGAACATAAAAATCCTCAAGAATCGACCTGCTTCGATACCATGTTAGAAAATAGGAATGCATATGCAAACTCCCACATAAATGATGCATAACCAAATACACCAACAAGATAACAAAGACCTATGTCATATGCTCTCACAATATAGGCGTGCATCCTCTGATCACGATAAAATTGGGGGGGAAATAAATTCGAATTAATAACAATAAAAATAATATGGATAGTGATATCTATAATAATTTTGGAATATTATGGATATGATCCACATTATTATTTGGAGACTTATTTGTGAATAGGATTCACAAATTATATTATTTATGTAAATTGGATTCACATTCTAATATAAATGTGATTTATATTTTATTATAAACCAATCATTATAATCAGCGGCATAATTTGAAGACGTTACAATTTTTAAATTGAATTTCAAAACAAAACATATCAATCATTTTACACCATGTTGGATGTCCATGAAATAATAGGAATCCTATTTCTTTTATTTTAAATTTTAATTCAATGGTTGATTATTTTGGAATTACTAATTAAATAATCAATCATATTCCTATTAGAGGTTGGTTGCCTCCTCTAATCTTAGACCTCGATTAATTGATAAGGATTACAGTCATAATGGCCCATTTTTATAGAAAAGGAAGTCTTCCCCTGTCTTTCTGTACAACAGTGGCAAATAGTCCATTTCATAAATGCTCCCATGGATGCTCATGATAGCATTGCTTGTCGATTCTATGCTACTTAAGTGGAAACCAAGAATTTTTTATTTTTTACTATAAGGGAAGTCGATGCATACAATTGTGTAGATTGGGCTAGTTTATACTCCATAAATTAGGAGGAAATCTTGCCAATATAGAGGAGCAAAAATACACTATACCAGATCCATTGTCAAGGTGGAGTATCTGGTCATGGATTGTGGTGTTGTTGAGATGCTCTGGCATTACATACTACTCAAGACTTCAGGTTAAGCCAACACGTCTATAAAGCTATATTGTGCCATGACAACTATCAATCTTAATAATAACCTTGTAATGTATCTTGTAACTATCTTTTAATTTTTAGCATAAAAGGTTTGTGGTGACTCCCACAACGGGAGCTCACCCTCTCTTTGATCAAAAAAAAATCTTAATAATAACCTTTGTACAATATGATCACACCAAGCACTGAAGAATCGATGAACACTTTTTATAGAAGATTGATGTTAGACAACTTTGTCTTCTTTTCATCAAATTTGAAGACCAACTCGCCGAAAACATAATTTTACTGATGGTCTTCCCACAATGCCGCATGGAAGGAGGGTAAATAAGTTGGGTGTGATTGACATATAATGCCAGCTTAAGAGGGAGCATTGAACTACATATATGGGTCAAACGGATCTTAGGTACGTTTAATCTTTACACGTATAAAGAACGTACACAACACACCTGCGTTTTATACGCCAAAAAGAAAAAATATAGCCACCTGTACATTTATGTTGAGAAAGATTTTCTGTGTAAAATCTTGTATTCATGTGATTGATTGCTTTCTTGCATGTTTTTCCTCGTATATTCTATGACGATTGTTAACAACAGAGAACATTATTGGGACCTATCTCTAGTAGAAAAATTCTATATTTGTTTCAACATAAACTATATTTGCATGAGTAATTTCATTGAGAAAGTGTATACCTATAAGTTGCTATAACATAGACTAGTCAACCGAATATAATGTATATTACTACTGAGATTGGCACATCAGAAAATCAACTGAGGAAGTGATAGGTTTTCGTACGAGTTATATAGTAAACAAGGATAGAGTGCATACAATCTGCTAAGTTTTGTCAGATTCTTGAGATCTTCACTGATGTTCGCTGTCTTTAATTTTTTTCCTTCTACTTTTCTGCAAAATTTGATACGAAAATAAACATAGATTAACATCATAGAAATGTCTAAAAATTATTAATATGTTGCTAGATATCCATACATTTCAATAATGTGGCACACAGTTCCATTACTGAAGCTGCAATTGCACTTTATGCCTGGGTTAAATTTAGAATCATCCAAACTTGCGAAATCCGATGCAGCACCACTGCAAATATCTCCACTGACATTCCACTGTACTTGTGAACTTGAGGACAAGATGCTCCAGTAGTTAAAAATTGAATTCAATGCACTGGCTGTCCATTACATGGTAATTAAAATAGGATCAACATAAATTTCAAACCTTCAATGAAAGAACCGAAGTAGTAGGAAGTACCTCATTAAAGAAAAAGGTTCATTTCATGTCCGAATTCCAGAATAAATAACCAGAAAATTTCTAAGTTAAAGCATTTATCTGTACCCTTGGAAATAATGGACTTTTTGTATATTCTTTCTTTTCTATTTACTATTATGTGATCTTCACTTTCCATGTCCGAGACTCCTCTCTACGTGACTCATGGGGTTTGTATTTTATATAGATTGAGTTTTGTAGAGATAGTTAGTTTCTATTATTATTATATGTTTATGTACCCTGTTTATATTTATCGCTTCTATTTAGACATCCATGTAATTTACCCATACGGCCTCTCCCTATATAAGAGAGCCTAGGGTTTTCTTATTATCATAACGAAGACTCCCTTTATTCTAACATGGTATCAGAGCCGCCTTAGGGCTCTCCTCCCTTCCCCACCCGCCGCCCCTCCCTTCTTCTCTCTTCTAGCCGCTGCCTGCGGCACCCAGCCCCTCCCTTCTGCGGCTTCATCAGCCACATCGCTCCTCCCAGCGGCAACCAGCCGCTAGCGGCTCCCAACCGCCCTCCCCAACGGCTCCTGCCGCCCCAGCCAGCGGCAGCCAGCAACCCTAGCGGCCTCCAGCAGCCCTAGCGACACCCACCTGTCGCTTCCAGCCGTCCCAGCGGCATCCAGCACCCCTCGCGGCAACCGCCAGCCGCTCCCACAGCCCCAGCGACACCCCTTGCTGCCGCTGTTGGGGTTCCAGTGGCCTCCAGCAGTACTTAGGCGTCGTTCTCGAGGCCTTTCGAGGGCTGTAAGCTTCCTTGGAGGCGTGCCCTAGACTCCTTTTTCTCCGGTTTATGGATTTGAGTACGTAAAAGTCTACACACGTACTCAAATCCAATGCAGTTGGTGTAGACATTCATCACAGTGTCTATTATCCCGTCGTCTTCTTCAAGCAGCAGTATGTCAGAATCGAAAGTCGATTCGCCCTCCATCGGCGCATTCAAAGGTCCGGCGCCAATAGTGAAGATGGACGGGTCTAACTATGAGTTATGGGCCATGCAATTCATGAGCCTCATGAAGTCAAATGGTAAGAAACACATTCTTACCGAAGATGAGCCTGCGGAGAAGACAAGGATCTATGCCTCATGGGAGGCCGATGATGCTTATGCAAAAGTATGGTTGTCCGGCACGCTGACGATGGAGATAGCAAATGATGTTCTCCATCAGCCCACTGCTAAGGCAATGTGGGACATTCTTGCTACTACGTATTCGCAGGTGCGAAACGAGACAAAGATGTTGCAGCTTCAGCATGACATCTTTACGATGAAGCAAGCCGGCAGACCTCTTCATTCTTTATACACATCCCTAAGAGGGATGTTCGAGAAGCTATACAGTACCATTCCTCTGACTGCTACTCCAGAGCAGCAGAAGACGTTCCGGAACGCCACCATGGTGGGTGTTCTACTTGCTGCCCTCGATCCTGAGTATGATGCTGCACGGTCACAGATCTTAGCAGATGCAGTTATTCCTCCGGTGGAGGATGTCTACAGGAGGCTCAGTCGTATCCCAGTTTCTTCCAGCTCATCTACTCCACCCCCATCTGCGATGGCAGCTTCGCGTGGGAGAGGTGGACCACCTTCTTGGCGTGGTCGTGGACGTGGTCGTGGCTCTCATGGAAGAGGCGGTCGCGTCAGTCAGACATGCTCATATTGTCACAGATCTGGACACTCGGAGGAGACATGCTGCTCAAAGCATGGGTTCCCAGCATCGGCACGGGTTGCAGAGCACTCACAGTCTCCATTACCGTCTACTGCAGATCATAGATTTGACGAACTCGTGGCTCGCCTTCGTGATATTATGCCACAGTCTTCTGGTGATTCATCTGGCGGCTCGTCAGATATTGCTGCCACAGCCTCAGCCAGTTCATCTGCTGCAGCCAGTTCTTCAGGTAGATCTTCAGCCTTCATATCTTCACATGATATATCTGACTGGGTTATAGATTCCGGAGCTACACATCATCTGTGTAGAGATAGAGGAAGACTACAGGCCTACAGGGCTATTCCTCCAGGTCGCTCAGTACAGATAGCAGATGGTTCCTACTCACCCCTTGTTGGCCAGGGGGAGGTTTTCTTATCCTCCACTATGCAGCTACAGAATGTTTTATATGCCCCTGAGTTCTCGCTGAATTTATTATCTATTAGTCAGATTACAAAGGACTTAAATTGTCGAGCTATATTTGACCCGTCTTCTCTCATTTTTCAGGACATACTCACGGGCAAGGTGATTGGCTGTGGCTCTGAGCAGAACGGTCTATATATCGGCTGGTCCGGAATTCCTATGCTGGCATCTCCACTCACTCTGCTGGACCAGTTTCACCATACATTTGGCATCTTCGTTTTGGTCACCTTCCGCTCCAGAAGATGCGCCATCTTCTGCCCCAGATCTCTCCAAGTTCGTCGTTTCGTTGTGAAACATGTCAGTTAGGAAAGCATCACAGGTTGAGCTTTCCAGGTCGTCAGAGTCGGAGCAGTAGCTCCCCTTTTGAGTTGTTGCATATAGATATATGGGGTCCAAGTCGTGTGCCCGATCATCAGGGGCACCGGTTCTATCTTGTGGTAGTAGATGATTTTTCCCGTGTCTCTTGGGTTTTTCTTCTGAAGAATAAGTCTGAAGCAGGAGATGTTATTAAAAATTTGATTAATGAAGTGCAAAATGTTTTTTCATCTTCAGTAAAATATGTTCGGACTGATAATGCCCTGGAATTTTGTACACGTTCTCTTTCTCAATTTCTGTCATTGAAGGGTATTATTCATCAAACCACCTGTGCATATACATCCCAACAAAATGGGGTGGCGGAAAGAAAGCATCGCCATCTCTTGGATATCACTCGTACCTTATTGATTCAAAGTTGTGCTCCTATTTCTTTCTGGGGGGATGCTGTCCTTACTGCATGCTATCTGGTCAATAGAATGCCATCCTCTGTCCTTGGAGAGAAGATCCCCATTTCTCTTATTTTTCCTGACAAGGAGCTATTCTCACTACCACCTCGTGTTTTTGGTGCTGTGGCTTTTGTCCATCGTCTTTCTCCTGGACTTGACAAGCTCTCTCCAAGAGCAGTCAAGTGTGTCTTTGTTGGGTATTCCAGAACACAGAAGGGATACCGGTGTTATGATCCTACTACCAACAGGTACTTTGTTAGTGCGGATGTCACTTTCTTCGAGTCGGTCATGTACTTCTCGCCAGCTGGGGACAGAATGGTACCATCCACCAGCGCTGATGATATTTTGGTTCCACCACCACCTACTTGTCATTTACCTGACTCATCTCCTGTGTCCATTCCTATGCCAGCACCACCACCACCACCTCCACCTCCACCACCACCTCCACCTCCACCAGGTCCACGGCGAATCGTTTCACCATTTCCTAACCACTATACGCGTCGGTCAGGTCCTGCTCAGACGACAACTCAGCCAATCACTACGCCTCAGGTATGTTCAGATGATGTTACTAATGACGGGTCAGGTTCGGTACCTATGCAGGATGACTCCTTACAGGTGGACGCAGATGGTGATCTGGATGTTCCGATTGCTATTCGGAAACCGAGACGACAGTGTGCATCCTATCCACTTGCTTCACAGGTTTCCTTTCACCGACTCACAGGTGATTTCCAGCAGTTTGCCACAGCTTTGTCTTCTGTGGACATACCACGGACATACCAGGACGCCTTGCAGAGTGAATGCTGGAGACGAGCTATGGAAGAAGAAATGGAGGCCTTGCAGTCCCGTGGCACATGGACTTTGGTCCCTGCACCACCTGATGCATCAGTTGTCAGCTGCAAATGGGTCTTCACAGCCAAATATCATGCGGATGGCACATTGGATAGGTACAAAGCACGCCTGGTTGCCCGAGGATTTACACAGACATATGGCGTTGACTACATGGATACATTCTCTCCAGTTGCGAGACACTCGACTCTCCGTATCCTCCTGTCTGTTGCAGTGGTTCGTGACTGGAGCATTTATCAGCTAGACGTCAAGAATGCCTTTCTGTACGGGGACTTACAGGAGGAAGTCTACATGCAGCAGCCACCCGGGTTTACTGCTGAGGGGGAGAAGCATATGGTATGTAGACTTCACAAGGCGATATATGGACTTAAACAGAGTCCACGAGCGTGGTTCCAGAAACTGTCCAACCTAATTGAACACCAGGGATTTAAGAGGTCCAATGCTGACCATTCGTTATTTGTCCAGAAATCCTCGGCAGGTACGGTTGTTATAATGGTCTATGTGGATGATATTCTTGTCACAGGAGATGATACTCAGGGCATAGCAAAGGCAAAGGCATTCCTAGGTAGTCAGTTTGTGACAAAGGATCTTGGAACCCTAAGATATTTTCTGGGGTTGGAATTTGCAAGGAATGCACATGGTCTGGTGATGACACAACGGAAGTACATTACTGACTTCCTAGTTGAGACTGGTATGGATGGGTGCAAACCATCTAGCATCCCCATGGATCCCAGCATGAGGATATATGATGACGATACTGATGAAGTGGATAAGAGGAGATATAGAGAGATGGTGGGAAAACTCCTCTACATCACCATAACTCGCCCAGACATTCAGTTTGCAGTTAGCAGGGTGAGTCAGTTTATGGAGCAGCCAAGACAGGTTCACATGGATGCTATACACATGATACTGAGGTATCTAAAGACTTCTCCAGGTTCAGGGCTGCTATTTAGAAAGGGCACGGACTTATCTGTCTCAGCATGTGCAGATGCAGATTATGCAGGATGTCCTAAGGACCGAAAATCAACCTCAGGGTTTGCAGTGTTTGTTGGCGGCTCCTTGGTTTCTTGGAAAAGCAAGAAACAAACTGTTGTGGCCAGGTCCAGTGCTGAATCTGAGTATAGGGCCATGGCTCAAGCCAGTACGGAGATGATGTGGGTTCGCTCAGTACTAGAAGATCTACATGTAGCCGTATCTCTACCTATGAAGCTTCAGTGTGACAATCAGGCAGCGTTGTTCATTGCCAACAATCCAGCCTTCCATGAGAGGACCAAGCATATTGAAGTTGACTGCCATTACACCAGGGACCTAATCCAGAGAGGATTCATATCCACGGCCCATGTTAGCTCAGGGGATCAGACTGCCGATGTATTCACCAAGCCATTGCTCAGAGGACCTTTCCAGAGATGTTCATCCAAGCTGAGCATGATCGACATCTATGCTCCACCTTGAGGGGGAGTGTAGAGATAGTTAGTTTCTATTATTATTATATGTTTATGTACCCTGTTTATATTTATCGCTTCTATTTAGACATCCATGTAATTTACCCATACGGCCTCTCCCTATATAAGAGAGCCTAGGGTTTTCTTATTATCATAACGAAGACTCCCTTTATTCTAACAAGTTTACTTCCACGTTGTAGAAAATGAGAATGCGTAAGCGTATCAATGAAAAAGAAATATAACAGTGGATGAATACTAGGATTTTATGTGGAACTTTACTCCATAAGGAGAAGGATCGGGATGAACCCATGGGAGAATTCCTCTCAAAGCTTGGGTATTATGCTATTGCATCTCTCAACTATAACAGGTGGTGTGTGGTTTTTATATAGCCAGACCAATAAAACCAAGTCTTACTCACATACAATGCAAGACTAAACTTATGGATGTGGTAATTGGACCTGTTGAAGTGAAAGAAAAGTTGTATATCACGTAGCCCTAGAGCCCTCTTATATAAGAGAAAGGCTCTAGGGAGAAATTACATAAAGAGGACGGAAAACATGAGAAATATAAATAAAGACACAGATATATAAGAATTCTCTCAACACTCCCCCTCAAGTTGGAGCATATATGTCTATCACGCTCATCTTGGAACAACAATGTTGGAAAGGACCCTTTGCGAGAGCTTTGGTAAATATGTCTGCAATCTGTTTTCCTGAAGCAACATGGGAGGTGGAAATAAGCCCCTTTTGGATCAAGTCATGGGTATAATGACAATCAACTTCGATGTGCTTCATTCTCTCATGGAAGGTTGTATTGTTAGCTATAATAGAGCTACTGGATTATCACATTTGAGATGTATTAGAAGAGACACCTCAACTGCAAGATCAGTTAGAACAGACTTGACCCACATCATTTCAGTGCTCCCTCGGGCCATAGCCCTATATTCTGATTCAGCGTTGGATCGAGCAACCATAGTTTGTTTCTTACTCCATGAGACCAAGGAGCTACCAACGAACACGGTGAAGCCAGAAGTGGACTTCCTGTCCTTGGGACACCCAACATAATCTCCGTCAGCACATCAGGTAATTGAGATTGGCGTGTCTCTTCTGAACAGTAGACATGTACCTATAGAGGATTTTAGATATCTCAAGATCATGCAAAATGCATCCATAGGAACTTGTCTAGGTTGCTCCATGAACTAGTTAACTCTGCTCACAGCAAATGAAATGTCAGGCCTGGTAATAGTAGCGTAAAGCAACTTTCCTACCAGTTCCCTATGTCGTCTCTTATATATCTCCTCAGAGTTATCATCATAGAGTCTAGCATTAGGATCCATTGGTGTAGTAGCAAGCCTGCATCCTGTCATACCTGTCTCAGCCAGAAGATCAGTAACATACTTCCTTTGCATCATAATCATACCCTGCTGACTGCGTGTAAATTCCAAGCCAAGAAAATAACGTAACTTGCCAAGATCCTTGGTCACAAACTGTCGTCCAAGGAACTCTTTGGTATCCGGGATACCATGTTCATCGCTACCAGTAACAATAATGTCATCAACATAAACTAGAACATCAGTCGTACCTCCATGAGTTCTCTTAACAAAGAGAGAATGAACTGCAATAGATCTGACAAAACTATTTTGTTCAATCAACTCTGAGAGCTTCTGAAACCAAGCCCTCGGACTCTGGTTGAGGCCATAAATGGCCTTGTGAAGTCGAGACACCATAGCAGACTCCCCTTTAGCAGCAATCCCGGTGGTTGCTGCATGTAAACTTCTTCCTGTAGATCACCATACAATAAAGAATTTTTCACATCCAGTTGGTAAAGCGGCAAATCACTTACCACAGCAACTGCAATAAGAATCCGCAACGTGGAATGACATGCAACTGGTGAAAAGGTATCCTGATAGTCCACCCCATACATTTGGGTGAACCCACGAGCAACCAACCTGGCTTTATATCTGTCAACTGTGTCATCTGTATGGTGTTTTATAATAAACACCCACTTGCTGCCAACAATAAACGCACCTCGAGGAGCTTGCACAATGCTCCATGTACCTCGAGATTGTAAAGCCGCTATTTCTTCTTCCATTGCTAGATGCCATTGATTAATCTGCAGTGCCTCGTGATAAGAACGTGGTAACTCTACTGACAACCCCAGAACGAACTTTTGAAATTCCTCGGAAAGGCGATCCAAGAACACATGGGAAGCAAGAGGATGCATAATGCATGCACTCTTCTGCTTCCGTAGAGTAATAGGCACGTCTAGATCTTCATTGATCACAGGAGGTGCAGCATCTTGGATATCCTACATCACTTGTTGTATATGCAAATCACCATTGCCATTAGAAGAATACAAATGTTCAGAACATACCTCGGGCATGCTGGATGACTGGCGAGGCACTTGAGCACGAGGTGGATGCTGATAAACCTGGGGAAAGAATGGAGGCGGTGGAGGTAGGGTGGTGGTAGAGAAGACGTAGGAGGTGGTGGAGGTGGTGGTTGTGGTGGAGTAGAGATCGGATGTAAAGGCATATATATCTCTTCCCCAACCTCAGAAAAAATGAGCTTGTCACCTGTAGGAGAGAAGTATATAATAGACTCAAAAAATGTTATATCAGCACTAACATAGTACCTTCATCGAACATGGTCGAAACAACGATATCCTTTTTGGGTCTTGGAATACCCAACAAACACACATTTGACCGCTTTAGGAGAGAGCTTGTCAAGACTAGGGGATATCTGATGAACGAAAGCCACAAAACCAAAAACTCGAGGTGTAAGAGAGAAAAAAGTCGTCTCGGGAAACGTAATGAAGAACGAAATCTTTTCTCCCAGAACAGAAGAGGGCATACGATTAACAAGGTAACAAGCAGTTAGGACAGCATCACACCAGTATGAATGAGGAGCACGACTTTGGATCAAAAGGGTCCTTGTAACATCTAGAAGATGGCGGTGTTTTCTTTCAGCCACTCCATTCTGTTACGAAATATATACACAAGATGTTTGATGGATAATACCATGAGACGCAAGAAATGTGGCAAGTTGATTAGTACAAAACTCCAAAGCATTGTCAGAACGTATATACTAGATTTTTGTAGCATTTCAATAATGAAGGACTGAATAACAGGACCAACATCAGATTTGTTTCTAAGAATGTAAAGATATCATGTTGAAGCTGTAATATCTTTGACTCATTCTTCGTTGGAGAGTATGTCGCAGCAAGAACGTCCCACATAGCCTTTACAGTAGGCTGACTCGGTATGTCATTTGCAATCGTTGTAGATACCATCCCGGATAGCCATACCCGTGCATAGGCATCATCTGCCTCCCATGAGGCATTTATCCCAGTCTTATCACTTAGCTCCTCCACCGTGAGGATGTGCTTCTTGCCATTACACTGCATCAGACTCATGAACAGCATGGCCCATCGTTCACAGTTCGTGCCATCCATCTTGACGATGGGGGTTGGACCTTTGAAGGCCCCATGGATGGAACATCGGCTTTGTTGTCAACCATGACGACAACTATCACCAAGACTGGGACTGCAAAAAATAAGACATGTGTCTACACGAACATATGGGAAGATGGTTGTGGGTGTAGACTCATACCACAACCTCTTCCATTCTTTGAAGCTGCCTTTGGGTGGCTAGGGTATTTTAGATAATCACTTCGTACCCAAGAGGTCCAAAAGAGGACCTAAATCGAGACCGAGATGAGCAGGGGCAGCAAGGAGGTACCCACAGGGACGGCGGCCTGCAAGGAGGCGGCCTGCAAGTGGTCACGCACGCGTGGAGAGGGGCGCACGAGGTGAGCGCGCAAGGAGCAGCCCCCGCGAGAAGGGAGGAGGCGATGGGCGGCGGCCCCTGTGTGGAGGGAAGCGGTGGCCCGTGCGGCAGAGCACGCAAAGGGATTTGGTGGGGAGGGGCTAGGGTTAGGTCACAGGCTCCGGTCTAGGACCGTCGCTCTGATACCATGTTGAAGTAAAAGAAAAGTTGTATATCACGTATCTCTAGAGCCCTCTTATATAGGAGAAAGTCTCTAGGGAGAAATTACATAAAGAGAACGAAAAACATGAGAAATATAAATAAAGACAAATATATATAAGAATTCTCTCAACAGAACCCATATATGGATGCATATTCTAACACTCCTCATTAAGCTGGAGCATGCACTGTTCTACTTGGAAAAATAGAAAGAAGTCACTTATTAACATAATACAAGACAATATGGACAATATCAACTCAACGCATACTCTATTGGCTGCCTAGTGAGGACATTGATTTAACTACACAGACATACGGGTAGTTGCATGTGTAGACTTAAGATGCAACCAATCCCATCAATGATCTCTGCTGCAAGATGCAACCACTATTGGAAGAAGATGTGGCAATAGGCAGCAGCCGCAGGCCGCAAGCGGTGGTGGAAGCCGTAGGAAGCGACGGAGGTGGCAGATACCCCACGCGGCGGCGATGGGTGCTGTAGGCGACGCTTCAGAAGGGAGGGGTGACGGGTAGGGGGCTAGGGTTTTTCTTGGATACGAGATCTTCGGTCTAGGACCACCGTGCTGATACCATATTGGGATAAAGATCAAAGCTATATTCAAAAGAACCCTACGACTCTCTTATATAGAGGAGAAACCCATGGATAAATTACATAAGATAGAAGAAATAAATATCGTGAAAACGATACGTAGACATAATAATATCTCTACATGACTAAAGTTGCAAATTTATCATAGTCGTACGACTTCAAGAAATCAACCTTCTAGTTCCAAACAATGCCCTCTTGTGGTTCCACTTCCAATCCATCTTTATCTCTAATGCGAGAAAAAACCCATTTGCCATCATCCTGCCACGAGGAAAAGTTGTCGACTCTGAGGAGACAAGCATGCCCAAAATACTCCGAAGGTAATTCACTAGAACATTCATAAAAGTGAGGCACATCGTATTAGAAAAGGTTACCGCTCAAAGTCCTCGATACATGCAGTCACCTCCCACTTGGGCAACAAGGTAAGAAGAGCTTTATTACAACACCCAAACTCCTATAGTACTGCCATGAGATCACCCCGCACAACCTACTAGAATTCTTTGTACAATAGCACATGAAAATCATATGGATTGGGAACTCTATTTGTTATTGATTGGAAGACCTCCTTCTTAATTTCTTGCATCCCAAACTTTGTCACCAATGTGTATGTTTGGTTTTGTGAAAACTAAGAAACTCACCTACATGTCACCCTAACCCTCACGAGAGGTTCTTCTACTCAATGAATGGAAGTATGCATTCAAAACTTGACCTACTACCTCTAGACATGCACTTGGCTCCCGTCTACCTAATGGAGTAAATGAAATTTCTTATTTATCTTTCATTTGCCATAGAATGGAAAAATCGTGTGTTTGCATCTCCCTCTTCGAGTCATCACTATTGGGTCGTTTGTCTCCATTATACATCCACTTTCCGATTCACCGCATGAATGATATGAATTTGGTATATTCTCCGCTCAATCTCCTCTTTTATCAATTATCAATCTTCCTCGAGCTTATCCAATCTAATTACTTACTTTTCTGTCATGTTTCTTCAACTATGACACTAAGCCGAAAAATCCATGTTGTATTCCAACAAACATTTCTGAGTTCTCCCAACTCTCAAATGCAATAGGGATAATGGTTGACTGATGAATCTGCATTTCATCATCTTTATTCATTTATTTTAGCTTAAAATCCCTTATAAAACACCTATAAATATTAATAAATCTCTCCTTTTACTAATCCTCATTCTTGTGTAAATATTGTATATTTATCACTATTTTAACCTAAAATAAATGAACGAATGAATGAATGAAAAATAAAGAAAATAAAAGATGGTATGTATGAAATAAAACCCCGAAAGAAGGTCAAGACTTGACCTGATCAATAAGAAATAAATCAAGGGGAGATAAGGCCTAATAACCTGAATAATCAAGAAAATCAATCTTCACTTGTGTGTATTCATAACTTGTATATCCTTGTATATATTACATATTTTATACACTAATTTATTCATCATCAAATTCATCTCAAATAGCCAATTATCTCGGTTCTTTAGGTCTCATGGCATTATACATCAGACATCTTGTCCTTACGCTTCTTAATAGAAGTTAGAACGGTGTTACAGAGCTGAAACACCGTCATCTTCTTGATGATGGTACAAGGACTCTTCTTATTCAGAGTTGTGCTCCACACTCATAATGAGGGTATGTTGTCACTACATGTTAATGTTATCTAGTCAATCTAATGTTACCTTCTGTGTTGAGTGAAAAGATTCCTTTTTCGATTGTGTTTCCTAATAAGGATCTTTTCTCGTTAACACCTCGTACTGGTCTTGTTCACCATCTGACCCTTGGTCTTAACAAGCACTCTCTTAGAGTTGTCAAGTGTGTCTTTATGGGATACTCCTGGACCCAAAAAGGGTAATGTTGCTTTGATGATCTGATTAGACAAAGGTACTACATTAGTACTGATGTCACTTTCTTTGAGTCTATTATGTACTTTACTCCTACATGTGATAGGATGACCCACCTCTGAGCCCAATGAGGAGTTACATGCCCCCCACTCCACCACCACCTCCTCCCGTGGACCCTCCCGCTCCACCACCACCTCCACCACCTTTATCTGCTCCACCACCATCATCACCTCCTATTCTTGTTGGTCCTCTGCCCCCACCATGCAGTATGTTGACTCAATTTCTGCTACATTTTTATGTTCGCAGGTCACCCATTGTTCCCCATGCTCATGGACCTTCCGCATCATCCAGCGCGTCCCATGTATGTTCTGAGCACTCTATTTCAAATGATGGCATCGCTGATTTGTCTATGCAGCATGATACTTTATAGGATGAATAGGTGCCTTCACAGGAGGCTACTTTATAGGTCATAGTTGATACAAATTTACGGAAGTGGAGGCGTACATGTGCCATGTATCCTCTCGTTGTCCATGTTTCTTTGAGACGTCTTTCAAAGAACTCAGATAGGTACCCAAATTCAGTAAATCGGGTTTCTCAAATTCCATAAGCAGTAAGATCCGAATCCCAGGTTAGCAAAGAGATGAGATATATGACCAACTAATCTTTAAATATTACATGTATGCCCTGCAAATATTAGAAATGACATCCACTCAAACTTTAGTATTTCATAAGCAAACCCCGCATTAACTTCCCAATGGTGTTAAATTTAAATAAATGTTAACAAAGAATGGAAAAGTTATATTAACTTTCTCAAAGAATGGAAAAGTTACACTAACTCTCTCAAACTTTGTATCTTCTCCACTCTGCTTATTCCTGGACTGTCTCCCTCTCTCCTCCATTCTAGCCCCTTCTCCAGCCAGGCAACCGTGTCTCCCCTTGCAGCTTCCACATATTACACGAGGAAGTAGTGTGGGAATGGAGTGGGGACAGAAGGATAAAAAATATGATGAAGTTGGGGGATTCAATATGAATTTCTTAAGACTGTATTGGCAAAGACAATTTTAACGCGACTGGTGACGAGAAAAAATTTTGGGAGGCTTTGATGAGACACATGCATTATTTGATGTTAAAAAATTATTGGGTCACATATTTAAATATTCCCATAGCAAATGGCCAAATCATCCTGTCAATATAAAAGCAGGAAATATTAAGTTTAAATCCGTGGTTCTTTCATTTATTGTTAAATGCCCCATTCTTTTCCATCGTTTTCATCAACATAATTCAAGCACTTGGACCGCAATATCGGTCGTCGTGAATCTTTAAACACCTCTTATCTGCCTATTTTATAAGCCGCGAATTTTGGACAAAAACTTATTCCAGCTAGAAGTTATATTGGGTTTACTTTTTAAGCTATTTTGACAGTAAGTTGCAGGAGCACGAACTTCATGTAAATACCAAAGATTTGCAAGCATTGACCAGCCCAATGATCCGAGTGAGGATCATGAACTCCGATACAACAACGAAAATACGACCAGAAGCATGAACACAGTGGAATCCATATGCTGATTAACATTACCTTCATGTGGGTCAGTCTTCGGTTGGACTGCGGCCCCTCCAATCAAGAGGAAGCAGAGGGAGAAGGAGGCAAATAAGAGGAGGGTCCGTGGAAGATGGAGATGGCGCATCAGGGTCAGCAGCATGATGGATGGTGTGCTGTTCTTGGCTTTCCCTTCTTCGTCAGGTTTCGGTGGGACGGAGGAAGGGCGTTTCTCGGTACAAGCGAACTCTGTTTTTGTGTATATAAGAAAGGTCGGAGGTGATGGAAGGAGTGGAGGATAAAACGAAGGCCCGGGAAATGAAACCGTCAACTCAGATAATCGCCTCCTCTGCCTGTCGTCTTCAAGAACGATTTGACCGTTGATAAGGACCAAAATGGGGTATGAAAATGCAAAAACGAAATTTGAAACTTAGAAATCGTTCTCTCTCTTGTTTCGTCTAGGAACCATGGGCCCTCGTCACAAAACTATATGCTCTTTGATACAAATACAATGGATCACGCGTAGCTTTACTTACTATGGTATGGAATATACTTGTCAAATCTCTTATAAATCAAGCCTTTATTTGGCCACGAAAAGTTTTTAGGATCCATTTAGAGGAAGGATTCACTTCCTTATTTCTAAATAAACAAATTTTTTCGTGAAGTTAGCATTTCTGCAATAAGTTAGTGGGAAATTCCAAAGGATATGGTGGCAATGGAGCTAAGAGCCTAAGAGGCTGCCGGAGGAGAAGTTTGGTTTTTGTAATAATCCTTTAAGGTGTATTTGGTACGCGGGCTAGGGTGCGTTAAACTGATAGAGGAGAATCTATTTTTGTGTTTTGGTCTTTGCAGGGACGAAGTCAGAAAATTCTTCTTGGAGGGCTAAATTATGTACATATTATGTATCTAATTTATCTTATCATTTTAGTTGTTAATATTTGGGGAGGGTTTCCTCTGTTGTAACATGAGTTATAAAAGAGGTGATGTATTTTTTTTTAAAAAATTGTTTCTTAAAATCCAATCCTATAGGTAGAATCTTTGAATAATGCTATACACATCCTTCAAATTTTGCTCAAATCCAAGATCATTTGCTATTTTATATCAATAGCAAAAAGTCTGATTCTCTTTGAAATGGGTTTTAAGTTGCTTAAATATTGGTTGAACTTTTAACCACTAAAATAAAATAGAAAATGACATCAGATTTGAGAGAAATTTAGAGGATATGTAAAACATTAACGGAAATTTCAATTTATAAGGTTGGATGTGTGGAAACGAATTCAATTTATAAGGCGAGCTTCCACTAATTCCGTAATTAATTGAAACTAATATTAGTAAGGGTTTTTTTTAAAAAAAAATGCTCATAAAAACTTATAATCAGACATAAATAATCTCTACAAACATCGTATTGACAAAAGATCCCTACAAAACTCTTCATATCACTGAAATACACATTTATTAGTGTGATATTTCGTAATATGTTAAATGGAGCTGCCCCCTCGGGGGCTAACTTGGTTCCTTCCACCATATTTTTCCTATTTTTTTGAAAAAATCTTTTGTGAGTTTTATTCAATATATTCAAATGCAAATGACAAATACATATGCGAATATAAGTATTACCGTATCTTTAACCGTGTTGAATATGAATACGGATGCAGATATGGATTGGTGGATATTAAAATTATCTTACCATATCCTTAAAAACTGATACATATATAAAATAGATATTTATTACATACGAGTAATATTAGAAATACTCTATAGAATCGACTTAAATATATATGAACTGGATAAAAAATACATGATATAAATTTATTAAATGTGTTTGTATCATAAAAATTATACAAATATAGTAAAAGAAGGGATACAATTATGTTATGGATGTAAAAGAAGGGATAAAAATAAACATATGACTATATTTATAAACGAAAACGGATATATGGCTATGGATGTTTGCAGATATCAAAATGATATCCATACTCGTATCCCTTTTAAAACAGATACGAATAGGGATGTTAAAATTTGTATAAAACAGATATGGTGGTGGATCGGATAAGGATATATCCATAACCGTTTGCATCCCGACCTATATGTCACTCTCGCCTCGTGTGAAACAGAGACTCTTACAGCCTTTATCCGAACGAGATCGATTTCATCAATTCTACAACCGTTAAAAAATGACTGTCTAGATGGAGGCCGTATGAGTCTCTATTTAGCACGAAACTTAAATGACATAATATAAGGATATAGTGATGAAAACACATAAAAGAATTTAAAAATAATAAACATGGGAAAAATCGGATGGATAAGCCAAGTTAGCTCCCCCGAGGGGGCATCCCCATTTAACTCTTTAGTAATACCATTAGATTAATATTTTCAAACAAGTAACACTATACAATATTTTTTACTTTCAGGGATACAAACAAATATAAATATATGTATAAATCTCTTGTCATATTTATTATACATATTTCCTCATGTATACTTGTATCTGCATATCTATTTTTAAATAGATGCAGATACAAATAGGGTTGCAAACATGCAGATACCAATATGTGTCTATATCCATATATGCATACACAAGAAAATTATATAACCATCCATTTTTAAATCCTAAAAATTGAAAGAGGTATTCAAATCCATATCCATATATGCAAAGAAAATAAAAAGAAAAATCATTATCTATACCACATATGCTAAAATAAAAGATATATATCCGTGATGATTTATAAACAAATATGATGATGTGTATGTGTGTGTTTATGGATGTACCAACATCTGGTTATGCTCATCATACAATGTTAATAGTTAATTATTGTAATTAGATCATATATATTGATTTTTTTGAGATATGATGGGCTATTATACATAACATGCAATTTTTAATTATTAAATATTGTATTTAGATTATATATAGTACTATGTATATAAATATATATAAAGATTTTAATTGGGAGCTGGGGGGGCTAAGCCCCCACCCGTCCTCCCCTCTCTTTGTCACTGGGTGTTTGGATAAAGGGTTAAATTGGAGGTGGGTTTGTTGTGGGTTTGTTGTGATATGATTGTATTGAAGTTTGGGAAAGAGAGTAGTTGTTGGGATTTGATTGTATGAAGTTTGGAAAAGTGAACATAAGTTGAGTAATTTATAATTTTTATATGATATAATGGTATAACATATTATTGTTTTTGGAGTGAATGAAAGAGAATTAATTTATTTGATGTATTAAAAAAGAGAAAATATGGAGCCCACATTGGAGAAAGAAAGAGTGGGTTAAACCCCCTATCGAACGACACCTTAGCACATGTACCATCCTACATTTAGATGCAACTTTATAAATGTTCATTCATCTAAGATGCATAAGGACATAGATAACTATCAAATCTACCTTATCCATGTCTAGCTTGTTTAGTTCTCAAATCCATGTCTACAAAAATGAATTAGTTAGCAAGTTTATTTAGTTTATTTGATTAAGAAGGCTACTTCGTCATTGCTATGCTTTTTTTTACTCTCGTCTAAGAGTTTTCACATAAATCTATTTATTTATTCATTTATTTATTTTATGCTTCTACTTTTTTTAATAGTAGATCCGGTAATTTTGAGGGTCTGAAGCATCCCCTTGAGATTTGAACCCAGATCCTTTAAAGTGTAGGCACGCTGAACTACCACCAGACCACTCTTTAGGTGCTTCTACTTTATTAACATGATATAAAGTCAATCATTTTTAGGGTTGAGATGATTCATAGTTCTTTTTGTACATGGCAAATTGTTGAGAGCATCCATAAATTCTTTTTTGAATAAAATCTTAAATGGTTGCATTTAGGAATCCAACAAAGGGTTGGATGATTTACTTAGAAGTATTACTGCTCCACGTTCATTTTGAGAGATAAATCTTTTTTGCCACCATCTTTAGCATGATCGGTCAATCTCTAACAAATTAACAAAAAAATGTTACTTCCAAGAGTACATATACATCTAGTTGAAATATAACTGTGCATTCTTCCACCACCACCAATGAATGATGTGATAAGAGCTCTCAATATGATCATGAGTGATAAGACTTTTTCACTTAATTGTCACTATTCCGTCCTAGAATTCTTGTGTTGTTGCTTCCTTACTATCTATGGTCGATCACCTTATTTTTGATTAATTAGTTGTTCGAGCCATCAAATCTTATTTTAATTAATCATTTTAACTAGTTGTTTGATCCACCAGAGGTTATGGATTCTTTTTTTTGTCAATTACTCTAATAGCAGTCTTTATAGTTGAGAATACATACATATACATATATGTATGTGTGTAGAGTCAAAGACAAAGTTGTGGTGACTTATGTGCCAAATCCTTTGATAATAGTCAAGTAACTATTGACCATATGACTAAAGGTGCTCAATTTTTTATTATGTTAAACAAGTCTTATCGTGATTGTGTTTCTTTTTCTAGTCGATATAATTTTAGGGAAATGGAGTATAACCAACAATGATTACTTCTGCTCAACTAGCACATTATGTGTCCACGGCTGACCTCCAAATTTTATCTCCATTTGCAAGTACACTAACGATCTTAAATGTTGATTCAATTTCTATATGTGTCTCATCTTTTATGCGTCACAAAGCATTAATCATCTCCATGATTGAAACCAACTGCTGTGGAATAAAAACCCAAAACTAACCACATGTCTGAGCATCTACTATTCCATCAACTCGACCTCCAGCTCCATGTCAAAAGAGAGAGTGGCAGTCCCCCTTCGTTAATCAAGTGATGACGAGGTTTGTATGTGAGTGACTAGTGTGATGCAGTGGACTAAAGGCTCCACCACCACGACCCTTCTCATATAAGAATGCTCAAATTTTGGGTCTTCTTTAAAGGATATGGTTATATCCTCAAGCGCATCACGGAAGCGTGATCGTTGTATCGGATACGACGAAGAACGACTAGTCGCACTAGTTGTTCTATGCAGTGGAAATTAAAAACAAATTCATGCAACGAAACCACATGATCCAAGAACACTTCTCGGATCGTTTCGTCTAAACCACAAACAAGTATTAGGGTTACCTCTTGAAGCGTGGTTGCGATCGAGTCTCTAAACAAAGAGACCTGTCTCAAGTCCGATCCGACGGAGGAGACGCTTGCGAGCGCGGGGATGAACCGCATGCTTCTCGCAATCCATGTTGATGATCCAAGCGATATGATCTCCTGATCTCGACACACGAGATTCGACGTCTTCTTCACGAGCGAGACACATCGAAGGAGACGGAGATCCACGAGCAAACAATCGGGCAGCATAACGACGATACCGCAGCGATGGAGAGCCTCTCTAGGGCATCCATGGTGGACGGCCATGAGAGGGAGGGAGAGAGAGAGAGACTTGTTGTCTCACTTATTTGTGTGTAAAGAAGAGCAATGGGGTGCCTCTCCTTTTATAGGGTTTTGGGATCCATGGATCTCAATCCATGGGACAACACAAATCCAATGGTTCACATTGATTTGTGTTTCTTTCAATGGTCATGATTTGTTACTAAAAACACAACAACAATTAATTTAATAAAAATCAAATATATATATATATATCAAATATAATTTGATTTATATCAAATCAATCTTCATTGGAGAATAGGAAAGGAGGCAAGCCTCCTTCCATAAGGAGGATGGACAGCCACCAATTCCTCATGGGAATTGTGGCCGTCCACTCTTCCTATATGGAAGGTGGAGGCCTTTTTCCTATTACATGAGATTACATTATCTCATGATTCTCTCCAATATTTGCAACAACTTTTGTTGCAAATTATTTCACAAAAATAAATCCAATTTATTTTGTGAACATTGCAATCATGCCATTGGAAATTTGTGAATCATATTCACAACCCAAAATAAAATATAAATTACATTTTCAATTCAATGTCCTATGTGAATCCAATTCACATTAACATTTAATTAACAAATGTAAATTACAAATAGATCTCTCTTATATATTATAAATCACATTTATAATATATATGACTAATATGGATATTGCTATCCACATTATTCATATCCATGATAATTAAATCACATTTAATCATCTTGGATCTCTATTCTCTTGTGTTCAAATAATATGAATCACATTCACATTATTTACATCTTTGATAATCAAATCACATTTAATTATCTAAGATAGCTCTCTTTATAATATGAATCAAATTCATATTAATCATGATAATTAAATCACATTTAGTTATCCATTTTCTCAATGCTCGGATACATATATCAATAATAGAATTATCCACGAACACTTTCAAGGATAATGCGCTTTCTCCGCAGATACTTGGAGATAAGGACAGGGCAATTGTATTGTTCCACGTATAGTGACTTGGATATTGAGATCACATCTCAAATCCAGATCTCGGGCCTCCCATAGATGCTTGATTAAATCAAGACCGTAAATCTAATCTTCTCATTGGATCTGAATCACATTCAGATCATTGTCCAATATTTGGACTAAGATTAGGTTACTTCTCTACTGAGAGGAGTCACTAAAATCCAGACCCGTTTCATCACTCCCTAGGAATGGAAGCGTCATGGTTATACAATCGTTTATGATCACATCACCCTCAGGTATTCCCAATACCTGTACATCCTACATACTGGAAGACTCAGAATAAACCCGAAGTATTGGATCAACTTTATACTGTCTACTTCATGATTTTATCAGTAAGTTTCTCATTCGATTATTGGGAGTTGGTATCGATCATATACTTTCCAAAAGCATATATCATACCTAGGTCTTGATCTTATACTCTCCAAAAGTATATATCAAACCTACAAATTCAGTCAAGCTTCCAAAGCAAGACAACCGTGCGCACGGAATTTGATTCTTCCCAATATCTCATCAGTGAGCTCATGTCTTCCGGTTCAGCAGTGAACCTGTATGATCCCTTTGAGAGATCGTATTACTCATATGCCCTTATATGCACACCAGCGCGCCGGTGTATAGACCTTGATTAGGTCATCAACCTATTGGTCTGCCAAATGTACATACTCAGACATATAGTAACACATCTGTCTCCGATCAGAGGATGTGTGCCTATATTGTGACAGCATACGATATAGGACTTTGGTTATCTCGATCTCGTTAAGTCAACTCTTTGACCTAACTAGTCCGACACCTCCGAATCTCTATTCCTATGCAGAGGACCTGCATCAAGAGGTCGGTCAGATATCAGCCTTTAGAGAAAGGATTGCCATTTCCTTCTCAGGCTGGAGATCATCTCTTAACAATCATTTGACGGTGCTTGATGAGTCCTCAATCTAACTCATTAGATATTCACCCAAGCACCAACCTCTATGATTCAATAATTGAATCAACAGTTGTATGATCATTAAGATGGCCATGGTACATAACCCTAATTGTACTAAGGGACCTATTATGAAAATTATGTATTCTTTATTTCAGATTAAGGAGTGAATTGCAATAACATTTATTGCATAATGGCTCACTGTGGGCTCGCATTTCCAACAATCTCCCACTAGCCCAAAGAGCCATTAATGGGCTAATCATTTATACCCACACTCATGTGACAATCATAGGCTATTTAGAAAATAGCTAGGTAAGCTGATCAATCACTCTGTTCCCAAGAGACTACGCCAAGTAGGGTTGGGCATTGGGCTGGGCCGGCCCGACCCGGCCCAAAACCCGACCCGTATAACCCGACCCAAACCCGAACCCGAAATTTAATGGGCGGGCCGTGGGCCCTAAAATGAGCCCATATTGATTATCGGGCCGGGTTTGGGCCTGAGAAGGCCCAAACCCGTTAGCCCGATAGCCCGATCCATTCTAAAGCAAGTATATTTACATCTAGTACGGTATAATTATATCAATTATATTCATGTTCATTCCAAATACCATGTTGTAACTTTACTATCCTTATTCAAGTGTAGAATAAATGCTTAAATACATTAATAATCATATCCATTAGTGGATTGAGGATATTATTACATTAATATACAAAATTATTACATTAATATGCAATAATAGAATCTGTGTCCTCAAGTGTTACAACATGTACAACTGTAAGTAACCAATTTGTATTGGGTCATAGTGCCCGCATCTACAATAGAATATGTAATGGTGAATAGAATGGTGGTTTAAGTCGCCATATTTTTACCACATTTGTATTTTCAACATACAACTAATGTTAAAATCACAAATTAGTTAGCATGCTTTATAGTTTTAAACATGCACACATGCATAAGAAACAACCACACAAATGCAAGAAGAATGGAAGACATGATATTCGTATACATAGGTGTTAAATTGGGCCGGCCCGACCCGAACCCGACCCATTTTATTTGGGTCGGGTTTGGGCTTGGGCCTAATTTTTGAAAATAAAATGGGCCTAGGCCCGACCCGTTAGCCCATATTCTAAAATGGGCTTGGGCCGGGCCAAGGCGAACCCGGCCCATGCCCAACCCTAACGCCAAGTCCTTTTACAGCACTTGCATATCCCCAGTAACAGTGTTCACATCCAATGCGAATGTTGCATCTTATGCAACCAATACTCAAATTTGTCATAGTGTCCTTGACACTTTAGCTCGATTAATTATTATAACCAGTATTCCCATAATCCTTATTAGAATACCTTCATTCCTGGAGATTTCTATCTCCTAAGGTATCTAAAGTTAAGACCCTTATAGATCACTCTACAAGGTCTTAAACTTTCGAAGATAAGACTTTGAGATCACTATCTCTAAGTTTCATCATCTTTGAAGATATTGTTATTACTGCAACTAAGTGTTTTATTTCCAGAGTAGGATTAGTAACAGTTTACTACTCCCACTGCATGGCAGACATATGGCTTTTGTACACATCCAGCATACACTTCAGCTTCTCGTAATTGATGCACAAGTGCAAGCAGTTCTAGCATTCACTTTCTCAACTCTTTGAGGTGCTATCCCTTTAGACAGGTCACTACCACATCTTAAGGGAAGGAAGCTTTTCTTGGAATTTTTCAGAAAGTGGAATAAGTCCAAGGTGTACTACCAATGTGTTGGTCCCAACACCCTCTTCTCTTTTCTTCTGAACATCTTCAGAACTAGGATCTAAGAGGTATCCTTGAGATCATATCTCAAGGTATGGAACAACCAAATTATAAAACACTTATTATTATTTTTATATCATTCTAAATTATTAGAATAATATCTACATTTAGCACGATGAACACATTGGCACTCCCACTAAGCTTCACATGGTTCATCAAGATTCTATCATAACATTTATAATTTCATCAAATCTTATGTTCCAACTACAAGAAGCTTGTTTGAGTCCAAAGATGGAGTTCTTTGGTTTGCACACCTTGCTTTAATCAACCATGAAGTCCTGGGGCTACTTCATATAAATATCCTCAGAGTGGTATTCATAGAGGAATGCAATCTTGACTCACATCATGAAGATGTCATAGTCAAGTTGTGTAGCAAAAGTTAGCAATATTCTGATGGGTTAAAGCAAGGTCACTGGAGAGCAAGTCTCATCGCAAGCGATGTCTTCTCTTCGGTGTGTAGCTCATGGCTACGAACCGTGCTTTGAAGGTCTCTACCTTCTCATCAGGTTTCCTCTTTCTCTTGAAGATCCATTTACACCTTAATGGGTCTTACCCATATAGGGGGATCCTCGAGGGTCCATATACAACACTTGTATATGAAGTCTACATTAGACTTTTATTGCTAACATCCATCCTTTTATGTCATGATCCTCAGGAGCTTCATCACATGAAGCCCGATCATTGTCAGATTCAACTGACACATGGAATACATCCTCAAACTTATTTGAAGAAGTATTAGTGTTTCATCTTTAAATTATTCTTTTAGTTTCCAATTTCAGGAGCCTCGTTATCTTCTCAAGATTAAATGAGTTCCTTTACTTCATTTTCATCTTGATTCTTAAGAGAGTCATCCTCTAAGACTCACATTCTCAGAGATGAGATCCTTTAAGAATCTCAAGGTCATAAAGTAGGTATCCAATACCATCCTTTATTTTCTTAATGAAGTAGCACTCTCTAGTGCCAGATTCCAGCTTAATCAGATGGAACCTTATTAAGGATATATATAATGTAGTCTCTACCACATTTATATATATACCAGGAAACTAAGAGATAATTATGCTAAGATTAATCATTGATCAAATCATGTCACACATGATCAATTGTATCTCCCTACAACTCCATTGAGTTAAGGTTCATCAGGAGGACTGAGATAAGAATGATATTCACATCTCCATAAGGTATTTCTTGAATTCATCTAATAGGTACTGACTACCTAAATTAGATCAAATTCATTTAATCTTCCTTCAAACTTTGGTTCTAAACCAAAATTGTGAAATCTTTGAACATTTCAATGGTTTCTAAGTGAAAGGAAGAAATCTCATATCATATATAATCATTAATAGATATCACATATCCATAATGTGTACTATGATATATATGATTCACATACATCAATATATATGTGATCCTGAATGCCTTGATATCTTACACCTTTCCCAAAGAAGGGTGTATTGGACATTTTTACTCTGGAATACAATATTCACAAGTATTGTAAGATTTGAACATTTAGACGATCTAAAGATTCATCTCTTATCAGTCTATTGATCACATCAACAAACAAATGTCCAAAACATGATGCTAGATCATTGTCAAATGATCTTTATTCCCCTATTGATCTTTAAAGGTTTAATTTTCAGTATTATAAATATCAATGAACCATTCATTAATTTTCTAATTTAGTGGAGTCTACTAGATGTTAGACTACTATCTGAAATATATTTATCATAACTCTTTATGATAGGTCTATTCCAGATTTCATGTTTATTCCCAACATTTAGAAATAAACAATGAGTGTATTCTAATATCTAGGTCATAGAGACATTCTCTAAGACTAAGGGCTCCCACTGAAAATATGAAGTCTATTAATCCGATGGAAATTATTGCAACAATTGCATCAATTCCAACATGGATGACCATTAAACCTTAAGATCAAATTTCTAATATTCTAATACAGATGCAACCAATTGCAAGTGTCATTAGAAGATTGAGATACAATTATTAGACTTTATCTTATCAAATAAGTAAGTCAATTTCAATGATTATATGTAGATTTTTTTGATGTACTATCTGATTTCTTCTCTAAGGATTTTAGATAGATTTGATAGTCATACTATCAACACATCAACTTATTGCAGTATTGTCATTAATCCAACTCTTTGGATGTCATATGGAAGTCACAGAAGTACAGTCAACTCTTTGACTATATTTCTTACTTGGGTCCAACCCATGCTTCTATTGCGCTCCCTTTATCTATAAGCAACCATTGCTCAAGACAGAGGATCTCTTATGTTAAAATCAAAATTTTTAATATAAGAGTATTTCAACATTTATACATGCTTCATTCAATTCATACAATATGAATATTATGAAGCTTCAGGAATGACTAGAGTAAAGATAGTAGAATGATGACACTCATCATATCTACATCCATTTAAACTCTAAAAACTTAGGTTCAGGTAGGTACTCAAACAATTTGAATACATCATCTCTTACAAAGCCACCATTCTACATGATGCAGAGAACCACGTCATTCATGATTAAATGTCAAGAGCACATATGTATGTCAGAATATCTTTATTGATTTTATAAGGATTATTTGATAATTGCGATCATTATCGACATGTCACTTCCAAAGTACATTCGATGAGATCAAGACTTATAGAGACACACAAACCCTAGCATTTTAGTCCTATTGTCTTATTTAATTATCATTCCTCATTATTATGAGGAAACTTGCACATTGCAACCACATACATTATGTGTCTAATTGCAAGTATAATATCAGGATCAAAAGGGTCCAATCCATGATATTTTACTGGTTATTATTGAGTATAATATTGAGTGGGTTTAATGAAGGATTATCTGAAATAAGAAATTTGCATAAATATATATAAATAATTAATTTACTTTGATTTAGGAAATTTTATATCAAAGTTGTCTTGCCATGTCAATAATGAAAGTTCATTCCCTTAATCACTTGCAATGTAAGAGATATACTTACCATTATATCTCAAGCAAGATCTGGGATCTCCTTCCTTATCTTTGTTGCATCCTAATAATATGAGAACTTACAACTTGGATAAAAAGAAGCGGGAACACATTCCGCCTTGCAATACAACTTGCATCTCCCAATTCGGTCTTTAACACCCGGGCCCACCACCCCTAAGGCAATGTTGACCCGTCATTAATTGAACCAACCGTCAACAGGAATACAACTCGCTATGCACAATCCAATATCGCCCCAATAATATGAGGACTCGATATTGGGGTCACTACGCATACATCCTTACTCTTTCGAGAAGCGACGAGCCCGATCCAAAAGGATCATATGCAGGAGCTGTCACTTCGGACAAGCGTCTCCTACATATAATATCTGGCGACGAAACTCTTCGCCTTGACGGGAGACCATGGATGTTACTTATGTGATCCTCCATATCATATTAAATTCTAATTAATTAACATGAATCATATTCATATAATTAATTCTTCCAAGGGAATTATTAACTCTAATCATATTAGAGTATTCTAATTGGACATAGTTAATTCAATCATATTAAATTAATTAACAATCCAATTTAATCAATCAAACTTGAATGTCTTACTTGAATATATATGGTATTATTCTCAAAGTACGTATTAATTCGTATTTTAATAATTAGAAAAATACATCTTAATCCCTCGGACATTATCTCGGCCCTACCCGCTGTCATGGCCAGTACCGACGGGAGTGGGACGGACCGCATACGTTGCAACCCGCTACCCCAGCGATCCCCGACTAGACACCATATCCGCCTCGGGAAAGGATAATGCCAAATTGATTAATTTGTACTTGAGATGATCATCGGTTCTTCAACCGAAAATTATACCATATAGTAATCAAAACAATTTTGATTATAAGGAAATTTGCTAGACAAATTCCCAATCCTATTCAAGCAAGGAGTTTGATGATTGTGATTCCAATTATGATTTAGATCAAATCTAATCAATTAATTGATTGGGGCCAAGTCAATTAGGTAAATAATCATGTTCCAATATTTCACAAATATTTTTCATAATTATTTCTCGAAATTAACAATTAATTTTATTAATTGACAATCACATGGTTCTTGATTAGGACTGTAATTTCAGCAGTGACCCCCTCTTACTAAAATGAGCATATCTCAATCATATTAAATCCAAATTAGACAAAATCAATTTTCATAGATTGCTAATTTGATTTAGGACAGAACTCAAGTTATGTTTCACGCATTTCGAGGCAAGTCTAAACAGTAATTAACATTTTAATCACGTTCAGATCTACAGTTCTCGCAACAGTGCATACATGTTCATTAAAACAACCATATCTCGAGCATACGAAATCTGATTTACGCAAACTCAGATCCTATAGTTTTCTTATTTAATGGGGAACAAAATACAAGTATTAAATTCGTATTTAAACAATTTAAACAGTGCCGAATTTATTTACTAAACAGATCTGCGAAATCAAATGCGATGAAAAACTTTCGCGACCTTAACGAACCCAAGTCGTCCTCGTTTTGCAAATCATATTCGAAACCGTAAACCTGGCTCTGATACCACTTGAAGGATATGGTTATATCCTCAAGCGCATCACGGAAGTGTGATCATCGTATCGGATACAACAAAGAACGACTAGTCACACTAGTTGTTCTATGCAGCGGAAATTAAAAAAATTTTCATGCAACGAAACCACATGATCCAAGAACACTTCTCGGATCATTTCGTCTAAACCACAAACAAGTATTAGGGTTACCTCTTGAAGCGTGGTTGCGATCGAGTCTCTAAACAAAGAGACCTCATGTCTCAAGTCCGATTCGACGGAGGAGACGCTTACGAGCGCGGGGATGAACCGCGTGCTTCTCGCAATCCATGTTGATGATCCAAGCGATAGGATCTCCTGATCTCGACACACGAGATTCGACGTCTTCTTCACGAGCGAGACGCATCGAAGGAGACGGAGATCCACGAGCAAACAACCGGGCAGCATAACGACGATGCCGCGGTGATGGAGAGCCTCTCTAGGGCATCCATGGTGGACGACCATGAGAGGGAGAGAGAGAAAGAGAGAGAGAGAGAGAGAGAGAGACTTGTTGTCTCACTTATTTGTGTGTAAAGAAGAGCAATGGGGTGCCTCTCCTTTTATAGGGTTTTGGGATCCATGGATCTCAATCCATGGGACAACACAAATCCAATGGTTCACATTGATTTGTGTTTCTTTCAATGGTCATGATTTGTTGCTAAAAACACAACAATAATTAATTTAATAAAAACCAAATATATATCAAATATAATTTGATTTATATCAAATCAATCTTCATTGGAGAAATAGGAAAGGAGGCAAGCCTCCTTCCATAAGGAGGATGGACGGCCACCAATTCCTCATGGGAATTGTGGCCGTCCACTCTTCCTATATGGAAGGTGGAGGCCTTTTTTCTATTACATGAGATTAATTATCTCATGATTCTCTCCAATATTTGCAACAACTTTTGTTGCAAATTATTTCACAAAAATAAATCCAATTTATTTTGTGAATATTGCAATCATTCCATTGGAAATTTGTGAATCATATTCACAACCCAAAATAAAATGTAAATTACATTTTCAATTTAATGTCCAATGTGAATCCAATTCACATTAACATTTAATTAACAAATGTAAATTACAAATAGATCTCTCTTATATATTATAAATCACATTTCTAATATATATGACTAATATAGATATTGCTATCCACATAATTCATATCCATGATAATTAAATCACATTTATCATCTTGGATCTCTATTCTCTTGTGTTCAAATAATATGAATCACATTCACATTATTTACATCTTTTATAATCAAATCACATTTAATTATCTAAGATAGCTCTCTTTATAATATGAACCAAATTCATATTAATCATGATAATTAAATCACATTTAATTATCCATTTTCTCAATGCTCGGATACATATATCAACAATAGAATTATCCCTGAACTCTTTCAAGGATAATGCGCTTTCTCCGCAGATACTTGGAGATAAGGACAGGGCGATTGTATTGTTCCATGTATAGTGACTTGGATATTGAGATCACATCTCAAATCCAGATCTCGGGCCTCCCATAGATGCTTGATTAAATCAAGACTGTAAATCTAATCTTCTCATTGGATCTGAATCACATTCATATCAATGTCCAATATTTGGACTAATATTAGGTTACTTCTCTACTGAGAGGAGTCACTAAAATCCAGACCCGTTTCATCACTCCCTAGGAATGGAAGCGTCATGGTTATACAATCGTTTATGATCACATCACCCTCAGGTATTCCCAATACCTGTACATCCTGCATACTGGAAGACTCAGAATAAACCCGAAGTATTGGATCAACTTTATATTATCTACTTCATGATTTTATCAGTAAGTTTCTCATTTGATCATTGGGAGTTGGTATCGATCATATACTTTCCAAAAGCATATATCATACCTAGGTCTTGATCTTATACTCTCCAAAAGTATATATCAAACCTACAAATTCAGTCAAGCTTCCAAAGAAAGACAACCGTGCGCACGGAATTTGATTCTTCCCAATATCTCATCAGTGAGCTCATGTCTTCCGGTTCAGCAGTGAACCAGTATGATCCCTTTGAGAGATCGTATTACTCATATGCCCTTATATGCACACCAGCACGCCGGTGTATAGACCTTGATTAGGTCATCAACCTATTGGTCTGCCAAATGTACATACTCAGACATATAGTAACACATCTATCTCCGGTCAGAGGATGCGTGCCTATATCGTGACAGCATACGATATAGGACTTTGGTTATCTCGATCTCGTTAAGTCAACTCTTTGACCTAACTAGTCCGACACCTCCGAATCTTTATTCCTATGCAGAGGACCTGCATCAAGAGGTCGGTCAGATATCAGCCTTTAGAGAAAGGATTGCCATTTCCTTCTCAGGCTGGAGATCATCTCTTAACAATCATTTGACGGTGCTTGATGAGTCCTCAATCTAACTCATTAGATATTCACCCAAGCACCAACCTCTATGATTCAATAATTGAATCAACAACTGTATGATCATTAAGATGGCCATGGTACATAACCCTAATTGTACTAAGGAACCTATTATGCAAATTATGTATTCTTTATTTCAGATTAAGGAGTGAATTGCAATAACATTTATTACATAATGGCTCGTCGTGGGCTCGCATTTCCAACATTCTTCATTAAGACTTCGAGGCAAACTGGTGGCTCATCGACCACAAAACCCCCAAGTGACCTTGTCCCCATACCAAGTACCTCTCTCCATCCATCTTTTCCCCTTCGTTCTTTTATTATCCTTCTTGATTCCATCATCCGCACCATTCTTCTTTTTCTCAATCCTCATCTTCTTCGTATTTTGCTATATTTGAATTGTAAATTATCATCAGTGCCTCACCTTCTTCTTCGTGTCATTGCTCTTCTATCTCTCATGTAACCTTGCTACCTCTAGTTAACTTCGACCAAAGTTTAGCTTCGACCTCGTTCATCATGCCATGGAGCACTCATCTACCTTTTGTTGATCATTTACCTAAGCTCAATTGAATAGAAATGTCCAAGCGTAAGAGGATCAAGACACAACTATGCATGGCATATATTGGGAGTAGAGAAATTCTACATGTGAAGACATCCTCAAAAACTTGGGATGAATGCACCTTACAGCCGAACTTCCATCACCGTTCTTCACCACCTCACCTCATAGTAAAAGCATTAATTGAGCCATCGCCATCTTGAGAATTTCCACTGGGGAGTCTTCATCGAAGCCACACTATTCCTCTTCCTTCAGTAGGCCCCTTCTAATGAAGAGAAGAAGATGATCGATGAGGTCCTACAAACATCAACGGATTTATGCAATGCCACTGAAGTCATGACCGCTCAATAGGAACGTCAATCGTAGCCTTGAAGCAGCAAGTGGCACATGATAAGCCACAAGATTATCATATCATCGTCAATGAGAGAAAGCACCATATTCACTCAATCTAACCGTCAAAGTGCATCCAATAGTCTATCGCCCAACGTAGTCACATGCGCCACAACACATGACCTAGTGAAGTAACAAGTAGGTCATCTAGAGTTTTGAAATCTATACTCATGCCACCTCCCTTTTCTTGCTCAAGGGGCTCGATTTTTTCGAGAATTAGTAAATAAACCCCACTTTAGTTCTTTTTAAACTTTCTTATGCTATGAACTTTGTGTATATGCCCCCATCTTGGGGCATACTTATATTTCAATTGAAATAAAATTTTTTACATGTTGTCCCCTATCCCGTGCTTTTTGTAGATTACTTCTTAATTAATGCAAATTAAATCTTAAATGAGATATAAATAAAATTTTGGGTAAAATATCTCCTTTTGACTTATTAATCCAAAATAAATTCATAGTACAATATTTATTCTCAATTTTCAATATGTTATGAGCTTGATGAGTATCTAACTTTTCCCAAGGAATTATTGAAAATTTTGATTTATGCGCAATGTGAATTTCTTTTTGGGAATACCTTGTTGGTTTTTCTAGAACTCATTTTACGTAGCCACATTAATTACTTCATTTCACACATGCTTGCATTCTTTGGAGATCATTTAGTATTTTTAGAAATTTAAAAACTCAATTCTACAATCTGCTTATATTTTATGTATTGTTATAAATTCAAAAAACGTGTGAGAATCTCCTTCCATAGAACTATTACATGCATTTTCTACTGAAAATAGTTATTGTACTTGTACACAAAAAAATACAAAAGCATTCAAAATTTATTAAAATATAGAAAAAATATAAATTAAAAAAAACCCAAATTAGTGTTGTAGAAATCTTTCAGAGTATACTTTCTAGAGGGGAAAATCAATGTTTTAGAACCCTTTACATCACTCACCTATTTTTTTCAAAGAAGCATGTATTTAAGAAGGTAGCCGATAGCCGTGGCCGGTCCCACGCCCGGGTAAATGAGGAGGGTTGCGTTAGGTAACCGACAACCAACGTAAAACAGTCAGAGAAAACTTCCTAAATAGGACTTTTTTTCTAAAAAAATACTATTTAAGAAGTCGTCTCATGACAGTCGGATCTTTTCAACATGGATTTAAGCAAACATATAGATTTCGTTGGGGCGTTCCCTACTTGTGACGCATTGCATCGCCTGAATGCAATGAAAAATTGGCAAGGGCCGCTACATCGCAGCCTGGATGTAGCTCAAAATTTGCAAGGGTTCTCGCATGAGGAATACATAAAGGTAATTAAGCTAGTTCCGTTGCATCACCACCCGAAGGCAGTCCAAAATTTACAAGGGTTCTCGCATAATTGACGCATGCGAGTAAAGAGGCTAGTCCAAAAGAGATCACAACGAAAGTTGCGGATTGGTAGTTGGAATATTGGCACTTTAATTGGAAAGTTGATGGAGAAAGTGGATACGATGGAAAGAAGGAAAATTTATATATTATGTCTTCAAGAGACTAAATGGGTTGGAGAGAAAGCAAGGGAGATTGAGAAGATAGGCTTTAAACTTTGGTATTTAGGTAAAGATAAGGGTAGAAACAGTGTTGGAGTGGTTGTTCATAAGGATTTGAAGGATTGTGTGGTTGAGGTGAAAAGATTCGGGGATCGAATTATTTTACTAAAATTGGTGCTTGAAGAAGAAATTCTGAATATCATCTCAGTTTATGCACCACAAATTGGTTTAGATGAAAGGACTAAACAAGCTTTTTTGGAGGATTAGGATAAGAGTCTACAAGGAATCCCACAAAGAGAGATGATTTGCATCGGTGGAGATCTTAATGAATATGTGGGAAAAGATGCTTCAGGATATGCTAGTTTGCATGGAGGACATGGTTTTGGGGATAGAAATGAAGAGGGAAAAGCCATCCTGGATTTTGCAACCGCATATGATCTTTTCATAGCAAACACTCTCTTCAAGAAGAGGGAGGAACATTTATTACTTATAAAAGTGGGCCAACTATAACACAGATAGATTACTTTGCGTTGAAGAGAAGAGATATGATGCGTTGTAAAGACTGCAAAGTAATCCCAGGAGAGAGTTTGACAACCCAACATCGTTTGTTAGTCTTGGATGTAAAAATAAAAGGGTTGGTAAAGAAAAGGAGGGTTTCTAAGATAACTAGAACTAGATAGTGGAATCTCCACTGAAGCAAGCGAGCTTCAGGGAGAAGGTTTTAGAAGACTTATCTTGAGATTGTAGAGATAGTAAAAACGAGATGTGGAAGGCGGTAGCATCTTGTATCCGAAAGGTAGCCAAAGAGATGTTAGGCGAGTCAAAGGGAGGAGCTCCATGTCAAAAGGAGGCTTGGTGGTGGAGTGAAGGGGTGCAAGAGAAGCTAAAAATAAAAAGAGCTTGCTTTAAAGATATGTCTAAGGATAGAACAGAGGAAACTGTAAAAACTACAAAATAGAGAAGAAGGAAGAAAAGAAGGCCGTAAGCGAAGTTAAGTCAAAATCTTATGAAGTTTTGTATAAAAATATCGACTCTAAGGAGGGACAGAAGGATATATTCAGGTTGGCCAAAGCAAGAGAAAGAAAAACCAAAGACCTTTTCTCAAGTGAGATGCATTAAGGACGAGGAAGGTCATGTGCTTGTTACTCAGAAGGATATAAAGACTAGATGGGAGCAATACTTCCATAAACTTTTCATTTGGGAAGGAAATAGAGATATCACTTTGGGTGATCTAGCTTGTAGTGAAAGTTACTTGAATCGTGCATGCTATAGACGGATACAAAGAAAGGAAGTAGAGGAGGCTTTGAAGATTATTAGATCTGGAAAAGGAGTAGGACCGGATGACATCCATGTACAAGTATGGAGAGTTTGGAGAGTTTTAGGTGAGCATGGTTTGACTTGGCTTACGAATCTATTCAATGTTATTTGGCGAAGCAAGAAAATGCCTGAAGATTGGAGGAGGAGTATCGTGGTGCCTCTTTATAAGAATAAAGGATACATTCAAAATTGTTCAAATTATAGAGGTGTCAAGTTGATGTGTCACACTATGAAAATTTGGGAATGTGTAATCGAAAGAAGGTTGAGGAAAATTTCCAATGTAAAAGAAAACCAATTCGGATTCATGCCAGGTCGCTCAACGACTGAAGCCATCCATTTGCTGAGGAGAACAATGGAGATTTATAGAGCTAAAATGAAGAACCTCCGTATAATCTTTATTGATTTGGAGAAGGCTTATGATTCTGTCCCACGAGAGATATTGTGGAGAGTGTTGGAGAAGAGACAAATACCTGTCCTATACATTAACCTCATAAAGGAAATGTATGATAGGGCTTTATCTTGTGTAAGGACCCCGTCTGGGAAGACTGGATATTTTGACATCAACATTGGTTTACATCAAAATTCTGCTTTGAGTCTATTTCTTTTTACTTTTATTATGGATGAGTTGACCAGTCACATTCATGATGAGTTACCTTGGTGTATGTTATTTGCTGATGATATTGTGTTAATTGACGAGACTAGAGATGGAGTAAATGAGAAGCTTGAGGTCTGGAGACATGAGTTGGAGACTAAAGGATTTCTTATAAGTAGGGCTAAGACGGAATATATGGAGTGCATCTTTGATGGAAGCAATGGTGAAGGAATCGAGGTGAAGATTGGTGACGATAACATTCAGAAGAGAGATTCCTTTAGATATCTGGGATCTATTCTGCAACATGATGGGGAAATTGATGGATATGTTACTAATAGAATAAATGCAGGCTGGCTAAAGCGGAGAGGAGCCTCTGATGTTCTCTGTGATAAGAAAAATCCTTTAAAGATTAAAGGAAAGCTTTACAAAGCAGTCGTGAGACGTGTTATGCTTTATGGATCTAAATGTTGGCCTGTGAACCATAAACATGTGCAGAGAATGAATGTAGCAGAATGAAAATGCTAAGGTGGATGTGTGGACATACACGTAAAGATCGGATTCATAATGATGCAATCAGAAAGAAAGTTGGTGTAGCTCCGATCGAGGATAAGATGCGAGAAAACCGCTTAAGATGATTTGGACATTTGCAAAGAAGATCAAGTGATGCACTAGTTAGGAGATGCGAGTGTTGGGATGTTGAGCCGGCTAAGAGAGGACGAGGACGGCCTAAGAAGTGTTGGAAAGAGACCATACGAAGGGATCTTAGTTTTGTGGATATAAGCCCAGGATTGGCCCAAGATAGATCTGAATGGAGGCAAAGAATCCATGTAGCCGACCGTACTTAATTGTGGGAAAAAGGCTTTGTTGTTGTTGTTGTAAGCATGTATTGACCTTTCAAAAGTTTCTTTTTATTTTGTGATTTGATATTATATCTATTCTAACAATTCACCAAAAGAGTAAAAATACCAAAAAAACGCAATTTTTTTTTACTTTTCTATATTATCATCACATTATTTTATAATTGAAACTTTTTTCGCATTATATATAATAACCAAATGTTTTTATTTTATTTTTATGTTATTTATAGTTAATTAACAATTGAAAAATAAAAAATACAAAATAAAAAATATATTATATACATGTTTTATGTACATTATAGTATAACTAAAATTTTAAAACATTAGAAAACCAAAACAAAATAAAAATTAAAACACTTTGAACTTCACTACCTCCTTGATATTGAAGTTGTATGGACCAAGTAAAAAACCCTCCGTACATACCTTAATTAATAAAATCTTACATAAGTTATTTTATATAAATAACACTATAATCTTATAGGTTTTCTATAATTTTAAATTTTCAATATTGATAAGTAAGATAAGCAAAAAAACTCTAGGATCAAGGAAACTACCTAGTTGATAATATATAATGGTACACTACTGAAGTAAAAAAATATTTTACACTTTACAAGGAATTAATTATTCCTCGAACATTATAATGGAATTTCCTGTTGTTGAAAGCATATAGTGATATTATCTCCTATTAAACCATTGGAAAATGTATGATAAAATGAGACAACCAAATATGATATTGAATTTCGAGTTATTCAAATCTTTCAATATGTAGAATGCATGAGCATTGATATTATTTAAGGTCGATCTGATCATAGTAGTTTGTATACCATGATATTTTAATTCCAAAGGACTGATGAAACCGGATGGATTTGGGTTACTCCACTTAGAAATCAAATGAGTGAAGTTTAATTAGATTAAATGTCATAGAACCAAAATCTAGATCCAAAGAGTTAGAAGTTGATCTATATTTGTTCAAAGTCAATTGGCTAAGTAATTGGTTTGAAATCTAAATTAGTCAGATAACTAAAAGATGTTTGAACCATGACATCAGATACATTATTTGTGTATTCTCTCTAGTATTATTTCTAATTATTTGCAAATGCTACACATGAATACTGATTGGATCAAGAGTTATACAATATGAGAAACTAATAATTGAGGTAACAAGGATTGTGGATTCTTGTTATTGGTGATTGATGTATGAGAAAATGTGAATATAATTTACATAGTTGACATTTAGATAATGTAGATATAGGTTCCCGATAATTAGAAATAATATGAATCAGATTCATATTATCAAGATTTATATGAACATAATTTACATGATAAATTAATATTAATGTGAGATGTATTCACGTTCTTCATTAGTTAAGTGTAGATTGAATTGTATTTTATTTTATACTAGTAAACCATATTCATTAATTAGGAGGATGAATTATTATTTTTCCAAGTTAATTGGTGGTATTGATTAAGAGGAATAAGTCCACAATTATCAAAAATCATATCCATATATGACTTGGATTTTTTATATGATTTTTGGAGATAATCCTTAGCAAAAAAATTGTCTGTGTCTAATATGATGGATTATAAAGGAGATCCATACGTCTTTCATCCATTCATTCGATCCAAAATGTCATTTCAAGTCTTAATTCCAAGATGATGAGAAGAGTCTTTCCCTTATATTTCTCTTCCATGTTCATGACTGAAAAAAAGATATCTTCCACTCCATGTTCATGACTGAAAAAAAGAAGTTAATTTCATGAGACAAAAATTAAGACAGAGGTGATATATCCATATCTTCTTTAGCATGGATAACAATGGAGAGAAACATCTCTTAAGTTCATGGAAGGATCTCTTCATTGTTGTGTTGATTAGTGCACCCGTCATTGTTGGACATGTGAGCCACGACGAGCCATTATATAACAAAAATTATTACAATTCACTCCTTGATCTGAAATGAAGAATAACTAATTTGTATAATAGGTACCTTATTACAATTGGGGTTAGGTATTATGGCCATCTTAATATCATACAATCATTGATCTGAAGGTTGGATCATAGGAGCTAGTATAGGGTTGAATATCTAAACAGCTGTATTGAGGACTCAACCACACCATCAAGTGATTATGAAGAATGGATCTCCATCCTGAGAGGAAAATGGGCATTCTTACTCCAAAGGCTGACATCCAACCGATCTCTTAATGCAGGTCCTCTGCATAGGAATAGAGATTTAGAGGTGTTGGATGAGTTAGATCAAAGAGTTGACTTAACGAGATCAAGATAACTAAGACCTATGTCGTATGTTGTCATGTATAAGCACACATCCTTTGATCAGAGACAGATGTATTACTATATGTCTAAATATGTACATTAGGCATACTATTAAGTTGAAGACCTAATCAATGTTTATACACCGGTGAACTGGTCTGCATACGAGGACATATGATTAATATGATCTCTCAAAGGGATCATACAAGTTCACTATTGAACTGGAAGACATGACCTCACTCATGAGATATTCGAATAAATCGAATTCCAACATTGGTTGTCGTATTTCAGAAACAAGACAGGATTTGTAGGTATGATATATGCTTTTGGAAAGCATATGATCGATACCCATTCCCAATGATTGAATGAGAAACTTGATGATAAAACCCTAAGGAGACAGTTCAAAAGTGATCAAAACTTCGGTTTTATTCTAGGTTGTCCAATATACAGGATGTATAGAGTTTATGAATACTCGAGGGTGACGTGACATGTTTAGATTATGGTGGCTCCACTCAGTAGATTAATTACCCAATCTTAGTCTAAATGTTAGACATTGATCTAAATATGATTCAGATGCAATGAGAATATTAAATATTATGTTTGACTTTATTAGACATCTCTGAGAGATCTTTTAGATCTTGATATGAGATTGGATCTCACTATCCAATTCACCGATGAATCTCTATTTCATCATTTTTATTCTATCATTTTGGCCTTAAAACCGTAGTAAATGAAGGATAAATGTTAGATTATGGTGGCTCCACTCAGTAGATTAAGTATCCAATCTTAGTCTAAATGTTAGACATTGATTTGAATATGATCCAGATGCAACGAGAATATTTAAATATTATGTCTGACTTTATTAGACATCTCTGAGAGATCTTTTAGATCTTGATATGAGATTGGATCTCACTATCCAACTCATTGATGAATCTCTGTTTCATCATATTTATTATATCATTTGGGCCTTAAAACCCTAGTAAACGAAAGATATGGGGAAATCCTCAAGCACATCATGGAAGCGTGAGGATTACATCGAATGTGATCGGGAGCGACTAGTCGCACTAGTTGCTCCAAGAAGCGGAATTTTTAAATTTTAAAATTGATGAAACCACATGATCCAAGAATATTTCTCGGATCATTTCATCTCACAATAGGTATTAAGGTTACCTCTTGAAGCATGGTTGTGATCGAGTCTCTAAACCAAGAGACCTCCAATCTCAAGTCTGATCTAATGGAGGAGACGCATGTGAGTGCGTTGATGAGACGCGTGCTCCTCGCAATCCATGTTGATGATCCAAGTGGCGGATCTCATGATCTCGTCACATGAGATCCAACATCTTATTCACGAGCGAAGTGCACCGAAGGAGATGGAGATCCACGAGTAGATGATCCAGCAGCATAATGACGATGCTACGGCGATGACGACTCTCACAAGGGCTCCATGGTGGACGACCACTATGAGAGAGAGAGAGGCTTGGCATGTGGAGAATGAGAGAGGGAGAAAGATCATTCGTTAATCATGTATCATGTATTTCGAAGGGCAAGGGGTGCCTCTTCTTATATAGGGTTCTGGGAGTCCATGGATCTCAATTCATGGCCAACACACAATCAATGGTTGAGATTGATTTGTGTTTCTTTCAATGGCCATGATCTTGTTGTGAAAACACAACAACAATTAATTTATTTTAAATTAATTTATATGGATAAATCAATATAAGGTAATTTCAAATTAAATCAATTGGCTAGTCTTGGAGATAATAAGGAGACTAACCATATTCCCTAAAAGAAGAGGACAACTACCAATCTTCTCATGAGATCTCATTATATCATGATATCTCCAAGTTTTACAACAACAATTGTTGTAAATTATTTCATAAAAATAATTCATAATTATCTTGTGAAATATTGCAATCATGCCATTGGAAAACTGTGAATCACATTCACATCCCAAAATAAAATGTAAATTATATTTTCAATTAATTATCCAATGTGAATCCAATTCACATAAATTATTAATTAATAAATATAAATCACAATATGCTCTCTCTAATATATTATAAATCACATTTATAATATATATGATTAATATGGATATCGCTATACACATTATTCATATCCATGATAATTAAATCTTATTTAATCATCTTGGATCTTTATTCTCATGAGCCAAAATAATATAAATCACATTCACATTATTTACATCTTTGATAATTAAATCACATTTAATTATCTTATATAACTCTCCTTATAATAAGAATTAAATTCATATTATTCATTATAATTAGATCACATTTAATTATCAATTTTCTCAATGCTCGGATATATAATAATAACAATGAAATTATCCTTGAACTCTTTCTAGGATAATGTGCTTTCTCCGCGGATACTTGGAGATAAGGACATGGAGATTGTATTGTTCCACATACAGTGACTTGGATATTAAGATCATATCTCAATTCCAGATCTTGCGGACCACCCATAGATGTTTGATTAAATCAAAGCCATAGATCTAATCTTCTCATTGCATCTGAATCACATTCAGATCAATGTTCAACATTTGGATTGAGATTAGATCACTTCTTTATGAGAGGAGTCACAAAAATCCATACTTGTTTCATTACTCCCTCAAAATGGAAGCGTCATGGCTATAGAATCGTTTATGATCACATCACCCTCAGGTATTCCTAATACCTGTACATCCTGAATATTAGAAGACCAAGAACAAACCCGAAGTATTTAATCTCTTTTTCACTGTCTACTTCAGGGTTTTATCATTAAGTTTTCTCATTCGATTATTAGGAGTTGGTATCGATCATATACTTTCCAAAAGCATATATCATACCTAGGTGCTGATCATATACTTTCCAAAAGAATATATCAAACCTACAAATTCAGTCAGGCTTCCAAAGCGAGACGATCATGCACGAAATTTGATTCTTCCCAATATCGCATGAGTGAGCTCATATTTTTTTGGTTCAGTAATGAACATGTATGATCCCTTTGATAGATCGTATTACTCATATGCCCTTGCATGCACATCAACACGTCGGGGTAAAGACCTTGATTAGGTTATCAACCTATTGGTCTGCCAAATGTACATACTCAGACATATAGTAACACATATGTCTCCGGTCAGAGGATGCGTGCCTATATCGTGACAGCATACGACATAAGACTTTGGTTATCTCGATCTCGTTAAGTCAACTCTTTGACCTAACTTATCTAACACCTCCGAATCTCTATTATTATGTAGAGGACCTCATCAAGAGGTCGGCTAGACATCAGCCTTTAAAGAAAGGATTGCCATCTCCTTCTCAGGATGGAGATCCTCTCTTAATAATGATTTGATGGTGCTTGATGAGTCCTCAATCTATCTCTTTAGATATTCATCCAAGCACCCGTCTCTATGATTTAATAATTGAATCAACAGTTGTATGGTCATTAAGATGGCCATGGTATATAACCCTAATTGTACCAAGGGACCTATTATATAAATTAATTATTCTTCATTTCAGATCAAGGAATGATATTTGCAATAATATTTATTGCATAATGGCTCGTTCGTTATGAGCTCACATGTCTAACAGTAAATGCTTGTAAATAGGTTTAACTCATGCATTTTATCATTCATGTATATTTGTGTAAATATTGTATAAAATATGGTTTTTAAGCCAAAATTATAGAATAAAGAAAAGAAAAGAAAAATAATATAATATTGAAAATATTTTATGACCCTAGACCCCGAGACCTAGGCATCTCGGTGACTAGGTCAACAAGGAATAAAGTAAGGGGAGAAAAGGGTTAAAACTCCAAGAAAATACCCTTTTATTTATTCATTCTTAATCATTTTTGGGACCTATTTTTAGTTCCATTTTTTGTACCTTAAATAGAGAAACTTTATACATAAAGTTGTAGATAATTGAATATAGAAAAATATAAAATTGATTTCGCACAAAAATAATATACAGATAAAAACATATACTCAGAATAAAATTCTAAAACCCTCGGGCCCATATATATCAAATAAAAACTAAAAATATATCAAAATCACCTTTAGTTGTATATAACTTTTAATAAGCTAATTAATGAACATGGTTTCAATGTATTTGGAATTACGATTTTAAAGTTAGGTTTTTGGCCCCTATTGTCTACTTGTTCTGATTAAAATATTCATTTTAATTATTATTCATTATTTTTATAATTTCATATGTTTATAATTTTGAAAATATTATTTATAATATATGTGCATATTAAAACATGAATAAAATGTTAAACGAAACCTTAAAATAAAGAGATTTTATCACTTGTGCCCCTCCGAGATATCGCAATATCAGTTATGCCCCTATCTTTTTGGTAATATCAGTTGTGCCCCTCACTTCTTGCAAATATATCACTTGTACCCCTCAGGTTAGTTTCCGTCCATCCCAAACGCATACGGACGTTAACTTTAGGGACACATCAGGAATTAAATGAAAACAAATGAATGGAAAAGTCCAACCACTATTCATCTTCCTCCTCCCCCTCCTCTTCATCTTCCTCATCCCCCTACCCTGCCTCCTCCCCCCCTGCTGCACCCCCAGGCCCCCGCAACCCCCTGCCCCCCCTTGCCCCGCCGACCCGACCCAGCGCCCCCAGGTCCCCTTGCCCCGCCGACCCGCCCCGGCGCCCCCGCCCCAGGTCTCCCCTCCGTCCCCCACACCCCTCCCCTGGTTGCCCTCCGCCACCCGCACCCCCTCCCCCGGATTATCAGAGTATCGGAGATGGTGGCGCAGAAGCAACTGATATCATCCGACCTCTGCGGAGATTCTTCACAGCTATCAGAAGAGATCGAGTCCTCGAGGTGCTTTGCATCTTCTGGATCGGTACGAGGCTGGGGTTTGTAGTGAATAAACCAGGGCCTTGGAGAGAGGTAATTAGTTTCAGGATCGTAAGGAGGAAGAGAGGTCTCGGCAGTAGCCACTGCCGGAGAGTGATAGATGGGAGGTGGGACAAGGAATTCGCCAGGATCTTCTCCAGATTCCCAGTTACCGACGTGGGGGAGATCCAACTCATCTTGGGTGTCATAGCCAACCTTGGATTTCGCATCAAAACTGAAGGAACCGAGAGATTCCATGGAATCCGTAGCGGAAGAAGCGAAGGAGGATCTCGTGGCATCGTTCCTCTCCGATAACACTCTCCGCTTCGGCGATGCAGAGATTAACTTCGATGAGGCGGAGATGGTAGGCTCCATGAAGCTCTTGCCGCCCTTGGAGAAATTCACCATCGGAGATTTCCCACGCAGCTCGTTTTCCTTGTAAACCGACGACACCAACCGTCCCTTTTGAGACCAAATCCTTCTGGGGCGGAGCTCGGAGCAGGGGGCCGGGGGAGGAGTTCCGGCCAGAGAGGGAGGAGGAGGAGGTTGGAGGAGGAAGAAGAAGACGGGGGAAGAGGAGGAAGAAGAGGAGTCTGGACAATAATACCCCTCTTAACTTCACCAAGGTTTGAAAAAACCATGGTTAAGTCAACTCATTGACGGTCAATCTAATGGAAGGGCACAAATAATAACGGAGAAAGAAATGAGGGGCACAACTGATATTATCAAAAAGATAGGGGCATAACTGATATTGCGATATCTCGGAGGGGCACAAGTGATAAAATACCTAAAATAAAATACTTGTATAAAACATATAGATGAAATACCTATATCTATACCTATATAGATAATACAACTATTTATTTAATTATATATCACATCAAAAAAATAAAATAAAAATATATTTAAATGTAATTAAGTGATAAATATATAAAATAATAAAGTAAATTAAAAAAACTAAAAATACAAAAATAAAAATAAAAAATTAAAATATATAAACCAATATACATATATATATAGCCCCTAAAAGGTAACTTGTAATTTTCAAGCTTTAAAAAAATAATAAAAATCATAATAAAATAATTCAGAAAATAATAAATATTTTTATTTATAGCTTAAAATAAACAAAATCGATTATTATTTTTAATTGATTTTTGAATCATTTTTTTCAGGATTTTTCCTTGTTGGTCTACATAGACCAACTAGGTTGCGGCTAGAGTTCACCTACGATCAACTCTCTGCCCAATGTCCTGGCATTGTCAGAACTGCATTCCGACCCGTTTTCTCGATTTTTTTCCGTGATGAATCCTTTCACCATTTGACAAATCTCCCTTCATAACTTTTCTTCCCCATTACTTGAGGATTCATGCCCTAGGATTGTATCGAAGAATGGGTCGTCGATTCGCTCGATCGCCCTCGTCCTTTAGAGCCCCTCGTTTCACTCCATTCTGTACATAAACCACACCTCGATTTTTCCCAATTTTAAAGTTCCCTTGGCCTAATCTTTCTTTGCCTTATAGCACTCAAACGATCGGGAGTGGTGACAACCTCTTCACTGTGCACTTAGGTGGGTCGAAGGACAGAGTCGGTTGAGTTCTCCACAATCTCCGTCGCCTCACCAGCGTGGAGATCCCATCTCATGGCTTCAGGCCACTGAGGTCTGTTTCTATTTAATCTTTAGTTATTTGTAGGTCTTAGTGTTCATTCTATATCATGTAGTGCATGTTTTACTTGTTAGCAGAGATTTCGATCGAACCCCCTAGCTGGAGCTCTTGAGCTTCGACGACCTCCGTTCACCACCACCTTGACTCTCCACTGTCCACCTCGCCAATAAATAGGGCAAATGCCTTGCCATACTCCCCGTCGTCTTTTGGTGCAGGTTTGAATGCCAAAAGACCCTCCAAGGGGTAGACTTCTGCAAGGCTAAGGTACCTGGAGCCACCTTTGACTCCTAACCTCGCGGCAGCGTGCCGGGTTTTGTCAGCCCATTTTGGCTTCGTCGTTGGGTCAGGGATCCTTCCAAGAACGTTGGGGACTCTTTTGTGCAGCAAGGGAGCTTCAGGAGAGGAGAAGCATGCTCGAAGAAGATCACCCTCACACATGTTCTTCTCAGTTCATCCACCGGGCGTCCCAGTCGTTGATCCGAGCCCGTTCTTCTTGGGCTACAGCTACCGTTGGATGACGTAGTGCAGAAGTAATCCGATCGTCGACCACCATTTCCGAACCGTCGCGAAGTGCCAGGGCGTCGACACATGTATAAGTGACCGCACCATGACCGTCCACATGCGCCCTTGGCTGGGGTATTTTGCATTTTAACCCCATCAATTTTGTATTTAAAGTTTAAACCTGAAACTTTCATTTGCTCTTACTTTTATTTCACAAAATTTGCACCTAAGCCCCCACAACTTTTGTTATCTACATTACGGTCGAGGCCACGCCACCGCACGTGACGCTTCACGTGGGGGGACATTTTGTGCTTGGACCCCCTCAGGTTTTACTTATGTCCATTTAGTCTCGAAAGTATTTTATGTTGTTATGTATTTTTAGGATATTTGTAAACATGCCCTTCATCTTTTTGCTAATTAGAAATTGGTCCCTACTAGAGTGTCTCACGTGTGTGAAGACGTGAGTTGCGAATTTTGCAGCAAAGCCACTGCGTGTTTCGGATTTTGTAATTGGACTTGTAACTTGAATATACAGTTGTAACTTTAAGTAAAAATTGCACTTTGGCCTCTGCTCTCTTTGATATTTACAAAAACACCCCTGTCAGGAGTGTAGTTTCTCTTTGTTGTCTCGATTTATTTCATGCATCTATATTACTCTAAAAAATCCAAAAAAATTGGCATAGCTTCTCGTTGCATTGCACTTTCACGCCATATTTTTTTTACATTTTTGAAGGCATTTTAATATTTATGGAAAAATAAAAAACATCACTATTTACCCAGTTTCCACTAGAAAATCTATAAAAATTATAAAACCTTTTTGAAAATTTTCAAAAAAATATATTTTGTATTTATTTAAGTATTTTGCAACTTCAGAACAAAAATCACTAAAACAATATAAAGAAAAGTAATAAAAATTGAAAAACCCCTAAAACTATTAAAAATTGTAAAAAATTCTTAACAAAATCCAAAAATCATATTTTCTGTTCCATATTTTTCTATATATTATTATCTATAAATAAAAATTAATTTGGAGAATTTTTTATATTTTATATATTTTTATCTCCATTTTAATTTCGGGTATTTATTTTGAACCATGTTTTGGGTATTTTTGACTTTAAAAATCTCTAAAAATTAGCAAAATTATCTAAAAAATCATAAAAATAGTAAAAAATTATATAAAACCTAAAAATATTTCCTTTATTGTATTTTAACTATTTTTACCTATTTTTGTATATTTATTATCTTTCTCTTACCTATATTATATATATTATAACTTTTTATTTCTACTTAAAGAAAAAAGAAAATATAAAATATAAAATATAAAAATAAAATACAAAAATAAAAAATTAAATATCAAAATATAAAAATATAAAATCAAAATAAAATAAAAAATTTAATACCCAAAAAAATAGCACACTTATAGACAAATACATTACATTCACTTTTGTGCATTCATTGCCATGATCTTCGTTATCCCTGTGTTTGACCTCTACATTACTTGCACTATACACATCTTTCGTAGAGTTATAATAAATTTTAACTCCGCATATGGTTTTCATTGTTTGATCATCTGTTATGGTTTAATTGTTGTCTGTAGCCAGGTTTCTTGCGGGTCACCACGGCGATTGTGTCTCCGCCTTGTGATAGATGTTTAGACCCATGAAAATCGGCTTCAACAAATGGCACAGTTGTCGGAGAGACAACTTTAGATTGGGATTCATTTTTTATTATGATATTTGTTTATATTTTTGCCCTACTTATTTTCTCATTTATTTGATATAATTGTTTGAATTATATAATCCCCCTCTTTTATTTGACTTTTTGCGAGGAACGTGGATCGAGGGAGGAGCTCTCTTGTAGGAGCGCATGTGCACCCATGTGAGGAGACTTTGGATCTGCACCAAGGCAGACTTGGAGGGAATTTAGAAGAAAAATATTGAGCATTTATTTTTTTGCATCTTATTGTGTAATTTAAGAGAGAGGGAGACCCTATTTATTGTAATAATACATGTAGCGAGAGTTCTCGATACAACGCTTGTAGGACCCATTGTGGTGCGCACTGAGGAGACTCCAAGACCGGACACTTCGGTTCTATTCTAAGTCATTAGCATTGGTTCTTCACGATAATAACAATTTCTAAACTTAGGGTGATTTCATCGGCTTGCATTTGCATATAGTATAGGTTTCAATTTTGTTGAGCATCTTTGCATGTAGAGTGCTGGAGGCAAGATGAGCATTTACGCTTTAGCATTCATCATTGTTTGTGCCACTTGCATTTCTTTTTCGCCTCTCTATCTCTGATTTTGATCACATAGGTGCTAAGTAAAATCGACTTCTCGTTAGGCGCATGCATTTCTCACTAAAAATCCAAAAAAATGATAACTAATAAAATTGTAACTACTAATATTACTCGACCATAAAAGAGACCAAAAAGAAAAATCTTATCTTGAGGCGAGTAATCCCCTCATTGTCTTCATTTTACATTGCTCGCGCACACACTAAAGATTAGTGTCAAAATCCCATTCATCCCCTAGGTATTTGCGCAACATTATGACTTCTCACCCAAATCTAAAACAGATAAGATAAAAAGATCTCTCTTTTACGGTCTCTATCGAGTTGAATAGGTGAATTGAGGGTTCATATTATATGAGTTTGCTTGTGATTGCTTGTGTGTATTCTAGATCGCTTTTGTGCATTTATGCCTTCTTCTCATTTCTCTTGACCTGACCATCATGCTCTCCTGACCATTTTCTCTTGTTTCGAGATGGCCGATAGTAGCATTTTTTTTCCAGATTTTGTGGATCCCTCGTTCACTCTAGCCGGTCCACCTCTCTTTTTCCAAGAGGACTTTGCTCCTATTTTTTGTACATATCCGACCCACCCACTATTTCAGGATTTGGACTTTGACCTTTACCAATCATTTCCACTACCATCACCTTTACAGTTCTACAATCTTTATAGAATATCCAAATTCGGATTGTGATTTTTGCGCACACCCGCCACCCATATTAGACATACCCGATCCTGAGATTTTGGAGTCACCTCTGATGATTTCCACACTTGAGATCTTGAATCAGATAATGGAGGATATGAACTTGAGGATGAATGATATATTTAGCGTAAATAAGATCCAATATGCTGCTCCATTCTTTGATGATATGGGTTCACTCGAGGATTTCCATGAGAGCTTGCAATCACCTAAAATACAAAAAATAAGAAAATTTTAAAAATCTAAAAAGATTTTGGGAGACCTTTGGTTGAGTCAAAATGTGAGGAGAGTGCCCACTTGCCAGATTTTTGGACCACACAACCATTCACACCCTGTCCCACCTTTGACCCCAAGGATGTCGCTGTACAGAATGCTCTTGGCATTCATCGTGTATATGCTTATTTCGACTTCCTCCATTGTATGGAGGATGTCCAAAATTAAAAAATGTTTACTGAACCCGAAGTGGTGTCCGCTATTCATGAGATCATTGATGCCCTATTTCTCCATGCCATGACCCAATTATCTTCTCATCATCATAAGAAGAGAAAGCGGAGGAGCAAATCTGAGCATCATATATTGACCATGGCCACTGCTCATGCTATCACACATCGGCCTATTCCTAGGAAAAAGAACACCGCCACACCTTTCATTAGCTGCACCATCTCTGAACACACATGTGATCACACTCTCCATGATGACGGTACTTCTATTAGCATATTACCCTTCTCTTTGGTACAATCTCTTCACTTGGGGCCTCTAAGAAGACCATGACGATAATACAGTTTGCTGATGGATCTATCAAGAGGCCAAATGGTATCCTTGAAAATGTTGTTATTTCGATTCAGGGCACGGGCTACAATGTTGATTTTGTCGTATTGCCCATGTAGACCTCTACAGGGGAGCACTCTCCAATCATCCTGCGACGATCATTCCTTGCCTCTGTGAGGGTCGTTATTGATTATGGATCAGGAGAGATTAACTTCTGTCCTGTTGACAAGAGTGAAATGTTGATCACTGCACCTATAGTTGACCAGAGATCTACACCTGATGCACCTTCACCTATCTTGGCTGACCTTGATGACCATGACCTTGATGAGACGATCAGAGATTTCTATTGTATGTTGGATTCCACTGAGACCCAAGAATTCCCTCCAAGGAGGAAGACTTGGAAAGCATGGACCTCAGAGTTCCTTCTTCTGGGACCCCGATGTAGACCTGCACCTTGTCAGATCTATCCCTCAGCGGTCCCGCAAGAAGGTTTGCTTTTGATCTTCTTGATCCTTTTTACATCCATCTTTATTGTACATTCACTTTTGTTCACCTCCGTCTATCTTTCATTTTGCTCAACCACCCCATTCTTCTGTATGCCTTGCTTAGGATGTATCTTGTCCTAAGTATGGGGGGGGGGGTGGATGAGCCGAGTGTTCATTCGTCGTTCCGTTTCATCACTCCTGTTGTTTCCTATACTTAGGGCTTCTTTTACCCTAAGTATAGGGGGTGATGTGTACATCCTCTCTATCGTTCTTCCATCTTCAGATCTCTTTTCTTCCTTTTCTTTTCTATTTCTTTTTATACCGAAAAGGTGTCACCCCTTTTTGTCAGTCTTCTATACTTAGGATGTACTTTGTCCTAAGTATAGGGGGTATGCACCCCAATTATTTCTATTCTTTGATCCTCTCCACTGTCTCCTCTCCTTGTCTATACTTAAGGATATCTTACCATAAGTATGGGAGGAGACAGTCTGAGTACGATATGTTCATTCCTACCCTTGACCCTCCCTACTTTGTGTATAGTCTGCTATACTTAGTATTAGTTGATCCTAAGTATAGGGGGGACGGTCAACTTCCTATTCGTTCATTCATTTCTCCATTCGTTTATTCTTTAGACTTTTCTATACTCAATACGAGTTATATCTTCTCTTTTTTCTCTCATCTATGAGTACATAGCTCAAGCTAAGTATAGGGGGGTCGTATATACTTTAGCCATAACTCGTACTTTCTATTTTCTTAAAAATTATGGCTTATTATACTACTAAATTCATTAAAATCACTTAATAAAAATATGTTTATTATTCCTCAAATTATTTTTCTATTACTGATTAATAAATTAGGTGAAAATATTTTTTTTTGCAAAATGTTTGAAAAATAGTTGGAAAATCTTTTTGAAAAATCTTTTGAAAACTATTTTGAAAATGTTTTGTTACATATTTTCAACCTTTGTAAAATTGTTTGTTTGAAAAATTATTTTCTTTGTATAAAATAAAAATGTTTGAAAACTATTTGCAAATGATTTGAAAAATGGTTGCAAAATATTTGACAAATCTATACATACTGTTTGGAAACTTTCGCAAAATGATTTTCAAATGTGTGTACATGTTTGTAAAAATAGTTTGTAAAATTATTTTGGAATATAGTTTTTCAAAAAAAATTCGTAAAATGATTTCAAATAAGTTTGAGGAATATAGACATCACACTAAAACTCTTTATCTATATATATATCTATTAAATTGACACTTACCCCTTGTAAATTTTTAAAAACCTTAATTCTTGTAAATACAAGATGCATCTCTTTGTAGATATTTGTACCTAGTTTTTGGCCAAAACCTTTCATTTTCAAAAATCCCCAAAACAATTGCAAAACTAAAACACCGAAAACATTAGAAAAATCTTTGAAAATTACAAAAAATGCATATGCATCATCTCTTTCAAAAATCCATAAAAAGTTCAAAATCTTTGAAAAATGCATCACAAATATTTTCTGCATAGCATTCGCATGGCATTAGTATTTTCAGATCAAGTTTGATAATTGAACAAGTCTATGTAAAATCCAAAGATTGGAGCTTGGTTGGACCTTAAATCTATCTAATTAACAGGAACCTTATAGGAGCTGGAATTGAGGTACTTCATGTCTAGCTGTCTTAATTCTTTGAGGATCGTGAGACATGGTTCAATGGATTCTTGACTGCCTTAGTAGAGTATTTCGGAGCACATGCACGACTCTTGTTGATAATGACCTAACTTGGACACCTGCACCTTTCACTTGGTTGAACTCAGTTGAAGTGATGAGGGGGTTGGATTTGCCGATATGAGACACACACAAGTGGAAAACATTTGTCCTCCTCTAGGGAGGGAAGTGCACCCCAACCCGTCCGGTGATGATGAATTTTTAAGACAAGAGAGTGTGGGTTGCAATAAAGCTTCAAAAGAGGGATAGTCTACTAGCTCAAGAGGAAAATCTCCCTATGTAAATGCTGCTGTAAATAGTAATTAAAAAAATGGCAAAAAACAAAAACTCCAAAAATTGGACAAGCCTGAATAAAAATGAAATGCTTGCAAGAGTGTACATATTGGTATAGTTGATAAGCAAGCTTGAGCTTCAAAGCCAAATCATGTGAGCCTGTAGCTGGATGACTTGACTACATTAGTCTTGCATCCTAGGATAGGTAGCTACACTGGCTACCGTCCATTCTTCTCTTCACCCCTCCTATTGAGCTGGTTGTCACTTGAACTTAGAAGAGAATACCCCGCTCCTCGAGGAAGGAGTTATTGGATTGGGGAATCATTGGGTTGTCATGCTGGAGAAGTCAGTCTCTTTGTCATTTCAGTTCGGGAGAGCCACCATCAATTACACTGTATGAGTCAGATCATAGTCATAAGGGTTTGCGTATGAGTTGAAGTATTCTGACCGGGTTATTGAGGAGACTTGAGCAGAGTTTTGGGATTCTCGAAGGCTGTTGGATTTCAAATTTGATTCCCATTAAGTTTCCACCCACACTGAAATTTCAAAGGTCCGATTTAATCTCCAAACTTTGATTTTGTGAAGACAAGTTTGATAATTAAATTTAATCCATCTTTCTTTGTTTTCTTTTCTTTATTTCTCTTTTCTGCACTTATTGCATAAGCGTTTGCTAGGGACTAGCAAAGGCAAGTAAAGGGGGATGATAAATCTCCATTTCATCATCTTTATTCTATCATTTTGGCCTTAAAACCTATTAAATGCATGTAAATAAGTTTAATTCATGCATTTTATCATTCATGCATCTTTGTGTAAATACTGTATAAGTACGATTTTTAAAGCTAAAATTATAGAATAAAGAAAATAAAAGAAAAAGAATAAAATATTGAAATTTTTTTATGAATCTAAGCCTTGAGACCGAGGCATCTCGATGACTAGGTCGACAAGGAATAAAGTAGGTGGAGATAAGGGTCAAAAATCCAAGAAAATACCCTTTTATTTATTCATTCTTATTCATTTTTGGGACCTATTTTTAGTTCCACTTTTTATACCTCAAATAAAGAAACTTTATCATGAAAGTTGTAGATAACTACATATAGAAAAATACAAAATTGATTTCGCACAAAAATAGTATATAGATAAAAAGCTATACTCAGAATAAAATTCCAAAACCCTAACTTCCCAGACCCATATCTCTCAAATAAAAATTCAAAATATATCAAAATCACTTTAGTTGTATATAACTTTTAATAAGATATTTAATGAAGGTTGTTTCATATTTTTGGAGTTACGGTTTGAAAGTTAGGTTTTGGATCCTTATTGTATACTTGTACCGATTAAAATATTCATTCTATTTACTATTCAATATTTTTATATTATTATAATTTTATAAATATTGTTTATAATATATGTGCATATTAAAATAGGAATAAAATGTTAAATAAAACCTTAAAATAAAATACTTGTATAAAACATATAGATGAAATACCTATATCTATACCTATATAGATAATACAACTATTTATTTAATTCTATATATCGCATCGGAAAAATAAAATAAAAAAATTTAAGTGTATAAAATTAAGTTATAAATATATAAAATAATAAACTAAATTAAAAACTAAAAATACAAAATAAAAATAAAATATTAAAATATATAGACAAATATTCCTATATATAGCCCCTAAAAGGTAACTTGTAATTTTAAAGCTTAAAAAAATAAAAATCATAATAAAATACTTCAGAAAATAATAAATATTTTTCATTTTATAACCTAAAATTAATAAAATTTATTATTATTTTTAATGGATTTTCGAATCATTTTCCAGGATTTTTCCTGGTAGGTACACATGGGCCAACCGGGTTGCGGCTCTCTACCCAACATCCTGACATTGTCAGAACTGCATTCCGACCCATTTTCTCGATTTTTTTTGTGATGAATCCTTTCACCATTTGATGAATCTCCCTTCATGACTTTTCTTCCTCATTACTCGAGGATTCACGCCTTAGGATTGTAGCGAAGAATGGGTCGTCGATTCGCTCGATATCCCTCATCCTTTGGAGCCCCTCATTTCTTTCCATCCTGTACATAAACCATACCTCGACTTTCCCCCATTTTTTGAGTTCCCATGGCCTAATCTTTCCTTTCCTTCTTGCACTCAAATGATCGGGAGTGGTGACGACCTCTTTACCGTACACTTGGGTGGGTCGAAGGTTGAAGTCGGTGGCGTTCTCCACCATCTCCACCGCCTCGTCGGCGTGGAGGTCCCATCTCATGGCTTCAGGCCACTGAGATATGTTTTTTTTCTTTAGTTAGCTGTAGGTCTTAGTGATCATTCTATATCATTTAGTGCATGCTTAAGCTTTCGCGTTAGCATAGATTTCGATTGAACCTCCAAGCCGGAGCTCTTGAGATCCGACGACCTCCGTTCACCACCACCTCGACTCGTCACTATTCACCTCGCCCAATAAGTAGGATAAATGCCTTGTCCTGGTCCCCGTCGTCTTTTTTCTGTAGGTTTGAACGCCAATAGACCCTCCAAGGGGTCAACTTTTGCAGGACTAAGGTGCCTGGAGCCGCCTTCGACTCCTGACCTCGTGACGGTGCGTCGGGCTCATGAGCCCATTTTGGCTCCGCCGTCGGGTCGGGGATCCTTCCAGGAACATTGAGGACTCTTTTGTGCAATAAGGGAGCTTCGGAAGAGGAGAAGCATGCTTTGAGAAGATTGCCCTCGTGTTGTTCTTCCCATTTATCAACTGGGAGTCCTAGTTGATCCGGGCCTGTTCTTCCTGGGTTGCAGCTACCATTGGATGACGTAGCGTCAAAGCCGTCCGATTTTCGACCACGATCTAATCATGGTTGATCATCTCCAAACCGTCATCAAGTGCCAGGGCGTCGACATGTGTATAAGTGACCGCATCAGGACCGTCCGCTCACGCCCTTGGTTGGGGTATTTTGTATTTCAACCCCTTCAATTTTGTAATTAAAGTTTAAACCTAAAACTTTCATTTGCTATTACTTTTATTTCATAAAGTTTGCACCTAAGCCCCCACAACTTCTGTTATCTACATTACGGTCCATGCCACGTCACCTCACGTGACCCTCCACGTGAGGGGACATTTTGTGCTTGGACCCCCTAGGGTTTTTCTTATTTCCATTTAGTCTAGAAAGTATTTTTATGCTATTATAAAATTTTGAGATATTTACAAACATGCCCTTCATCTTTTTGCTAATTAGATATTGGTCCCTGCCAGCGTGTCTCACGCGTGTGAACACGTGAGTTGCAGATTTTGCAACGAAGCCCCTACAGGTTCCAGATTTTGTAATTGGCCATGTAACTCTAATATAAAGTTATAACTTTTAGTGAAAATTGCACTTTGGCCCCTGCTCTTTTGATATTTATTAAAATACCCCTGCAAGGAGTGTAGTTTCTCTTTATTGTCTCTATTTATTTCATGCATCTATATTCCTCTGAAAAATTCCAAAAAAATAAACATAGCTACCTGTTGCATTGCACTTTCGTGCCATATTTTTATTTATATTTTTGAAGTTTTTTAATATTTACAAAAAATCGAAAATATCACTTTTTGCACCTATTTGCACTAGAAATCCATAAAAATTATAAAAACTTTTTGAAAAATTTCAAAAACGTATAGTTCATATTTAGTTAGGTATTTTGCAACTTCAGACAAAAAATCACTAAAAAATATAAAAGAAAACTCATAAAAATTGAAAACCCCCTAAAACCTTTATAAAAATATAAAAAATTCTCAAAAATCCAAAAACCATATTTTCCATTCCATAATTTTCTCTATAACCTATATATAAAAATTAGTTTGGAGAATTTTTGATACTGTTTTATATTTTTCATCTCCATTGTAATTTCTGGTATTTATTTGGAACCTTGTTTTGAGTATTTTTTACTTTGAAGATCTCTAAAAATTTGCAAAATTATATAAAAATAATAAAATAGCAAAAATTGCACAAAACCCAAAAACATTTCATTTCTTGTATTTTGACTATTTTTACCTAATTTTGCACATCTATTATCTTTCTCTCTTACCTATATTATATACATTTTATATATTACTTTATAATTCTACTTAAAAGGAAAAAGAAAATATAAGAATATAAAATATAAAATAAAAATACAAAATCAGAAAATTAAAAATCAATATAAAATCGAAAATAAAATAAAAAATATTAAAAACCACAAAAATAACACACTTATAGATAAATATATCAAGTTCACTTGTGTGCATTCATTTCCCCGATCTACATGCTTGTTCCCTGTGTTCGACCTCTACATTACATGCACTATACACATCTTTTGTAGAGTTATAATAAATTTTAACTCCGCATCTGTTTTTCATCGTTTGATCATCTGTTGTGGGTTAACTGTTGCCTCAAGCAAGGTTTCTTGCGGGTTGCCCCAGCGATTATGTCTCCACCTTGTGTGATACATATTTTAGACCCATAAAAATTCAGCTTCAACACTCACTATACATGGAATGTACAGTCGTCTTATCCTTAAAAATTATTAAACTAATTTAAACAAAAATTATTAAAGAATGTGATGTGCTTTTTATCTAACCAGGTATAACATCTAGGGTCGATTTCAGGGAGGCTATAAATAATTGAGGGTGATTAATTATTACTAATTAATAAATGTTTTTAATATCATTTCTTTTTGTATGTTTTTATCTTTTTAATGATTTTTATTGATTGTATGAATTTGTTATTGAAATATATATATTTTTAATTAATTTTTCAATGTTTTATATTTTATATGTTTCGATTTTTAAATTTAATTTATTTTAACTTTGCAATTGTCCTTGAATTTTTAGTTTTTAAGATCATTATAAATAATGTATATGCAAAAATGAAATAAAAGTCTTTATAGATTTTAAAATATGTGAAATTTAATAAAAAAATAAAAAAGTAAATGTTTTATGTGTTATAAAATTTTTGACAATTTGTTTTGGTGATTTTTACGATATTTTATATTTTTATAGGTTTTTTATTGATTTAAAGTTGAAAATAATTTTTAAAGTAAAACAAGCTATTGCTTTTGGTATTTTTACAAAAGAAAAGAAAATAAAATAATATGAAAACTAGTTTTATACATAAATATTTTTAGTAAGCTTTCAAACAAGTCCAATTATGTATTTTTTATTTTTCTACCACTTTGTATGATTGTTATAAGATTTCTAGAATATTTCAATTTTAAAGGTTTTTGTTTATATTTTTTGATTTGTTTATAGGTGGTAAAATACATTAAAAATAAGCTACAAAAATTTCAAGAATTTTCAAATATCTTTTTGATTTTTTTGTATTTTTTAATATTAAACAGTGAAAATGTAATGTTTTTGATTTTTTTAATAATAAAAAAAACACAAAACGAAAATTATCCAAGTTAGGTCTGATTATTAGGAATTTAAGGTAATTTTTGTGAAAAAATAGATAGCAGGAACTAATTAATCTAACTATCAAAGAAATAAATAATTAATTGACGATTGAGACCTAAATGTAAATTACATAAAATATTTATGCATTTATTAACAAATAGAATATTACTGGAGTAATACTGCAAATAAACCACAAACACGTGTGGAGTACCAACATGATCTGAATCTGAAAGGATTAAATACCAAGTACTAAACACTTTACTGTGATTTATTAACAAATGAAATATTTCAGGGTAGATTCCGCAAGTAAAGCAACAAGCATGTGTCTGTACACGTGCGCATAATACACATGGGATGTGAAATATGACATACTAGTAGTTATTCCAAAGTTTATTTATATGCATAAAGGATCGAATTGCAAATAACAGAAACGAAAGGAGAATAAGTGATATTTCACCATTGGAGGTGCACCTCACACATGATAGCACCAAGGTGATGAAGGACTCTGATGCAAACTTATATATGATGATGTGGCTCAAATTTGGGCATGATCCTTCTTCGTGATCTGACATATCTGAGATATGCAGGAAGAACTTGAAGAAGGATTATCAAGGCGAGTTTGAATCTCCTTATTCTCATCAAATCTAGTCTTGATCTTCAATGTAAGGTGTTTGATCAACTCCAAAATGGATTCTGCTTTGGCTATTGGTGATCAAATGTTCCAGAACTCATTGATCGAAGATATGGTATGTTGTTGCTCAAGTGTGTGCTACTGAAACTTGTGTCATTCCTACATGCTCTTGGGACATGCAAATGGTTCGAAGGCTTGAAGACAGGATATTCGTTCAGATTGTTATTTAAAACAAGTAAATCAGAGGTGTTTGGGTGAATGGATCGGGTTCCTATTGATGGAGTATTTAAACCTAATCATTTCATATCCTAAGATCTGAATTTATTAGATCATGATAGATGGTGTGAAGAAATGGAAGGATATGGGATGAGGTGATTAGATCGGGTTTAAAATCGAAGGAATTGGCCTTCGATTGTTCGGATCGTAGGCAGATTCAAGCCTACTTCTATATGGAAAAACTTGATGTGAATTGATTGAAAATTGCACTGAAATGAAAGGCAAATGCGATGTATGATTACCTGATAGAAAATAGGATGTAATGGGTTGGTTCTCGCCTCGATGCAGTGATGGATTATTGAGAGAATATGATCGCAGCAAAGCTCCTATGAGCTTGATGCTGGAAGTGGCGGATCACATCCTGATCTTCCTCCTCTCGCACTCTTATTTCCTGGAGTCGCCTACTGTCACTAGGCTCTTGCTCAGGTAATCACACTAGGGGAGAAAGATGGACGAAGATGGATCGGAGGAGAAATGAGAACCTGAAAGCTTATTTATAAGCTAGAGGAAATGGTGAAATTCAAATGAAGAAGAAGCATGCAAATCGAGGTGGATCCAAGCGAAAATAATCGGGCAAAAATCTTGGTTATTAGGTGGTTGATCATGTGGAGAAATCGAATTAAAAAGGGGTAGGATCGAGTTCAGGTAATTAGGTGAAGGACATGGTTGAATGTGTCATTATTGGGCCAAGAAGAGGAAGAAGAGTTGATCCAGGTCAACAGACCTGGGTTGGACCAATCAGGTGGCGACCCGAATAAAGACAAGCATAAAACAACAAAAATATTAAAAATAAATAGAAATCACTAAGAATTAGATAGAAATGGCTTTAAATTGAAAAGTCATCAACATAAAATTGATTATAAATTACTAAACTAATTTTATTATGATTTTTAATAAATTAAATAAGTTAAATTGAATAGTTAAAATAATTGAATACATGTAATTACAGAAATAAAATACATATATACATAGTATACATACTTTTAATTATTTATTTGTACAAATATATACACCATTTTATATTTTGTTTATTAATACTATATTTTAAGGGTTTTAAATACATTTATTTTTGTGGGTTGATTTATTAACATAAATAAATCATGATCTTTACAATATTGGTACAATTTATCTGTATACAAAAGATAAATAATTTTATTTAGTACTTTTATGCATTTTTTTGGAGTTTTAAATTTTATTTTATTAAAACATGGAAGAGTTTTCAATATAGTTTTGGTTTATTTTAAAGAATTCATGTAAAGGTATAAATAAATAGTGATATATACCTATATAATAAATATGCTTATTTAATTATTTAATTTTTTAGCATTTATTTTTATTATTTGCATTTTATCTAATTAATATAAAATACACAAAACACATCAAAAATATAATATGTACAAAAATATCAAAAAAATTAAAATATATACAAGTCATATATAATTGTATAAGTATACTAACACCCCCAAAAGGACGACTTTCACTGCTTAACTCCGAATTTTATGAAACTACTTCCATTTTAAAGATTTTTTTATTTTGAACATAATGAAAGTGAGGTTATTAGTTTTGAGTTTATATAGACAAGATATTGAGCTTTCAATTTTGATTTTACGACTTTTTCTGAGTATTGTACATTTTATTTTATACAAGATTTATTTTTGTAATTATTTTTATTATTTAAAAAACATTTTTATATGCAAGTCTTATGAAGAAAATATTTTTTATTGAAGTTGAATTAATGATAAATAAAATAATACAAGATATGCACATCATGAATAGTGAAGAATATATATATTATGAAATTGGTTTTTTGAGATATTTTATAAATTAACGTCCTCATCTCCCCTACCTTTTTTCTTATCGATTAGGTCAAGACTTGACTTACTCTCGGGGTTAGGATTGGTATGTATTTATTATATATATAACCTTATTTTCTTTCTTTTTCCTTTATTATTTATTTATTTATGGTTAAAATAACGGTAATAATATAATATTAGCAGATGGTAGTTTGATAATAATTGAGAATTAGTACATAAGTTTTATAAGGGATTTTAAGCCAAAATGAAGGAATAAAGATTATGAATTGTTGGTTCATCAGTCACTTGGAATGCCTCTTTTGCGATGTTTTGACTTATTTACTTTTTGACTTTTTGTATCAAAATTTTTTGAACATCTCACCCTCCATAATGGATAGCCAACTGTACTAAATGTCGGGCCCCTATAAGGTATCCCACCCTTTCTTTTGGTGTTTTGTTAGATCTGATTGCAGGTGTTGGAGCGCCTCAGGTACATTGTATCACGATCTCTTTTTGATGAAATGAAATGCAACCTTTTTGTTTGAAAAAAGTGGAGGATATAAGTAGATAAAGACAACAGGAATTTTTAATCAAGATGGGGAGAACATCTCCGAGCAATCGACGGAGTTTTTAGAGCCTGGGTATTATGCCCAAATCACATGAGCTTAACAAATTTGGGTTTGTTCACTCAAGCATAATGTTTCCAACTTTTGATTTCAGTATCTTACATGTGAATAAGATGAAGACGAATATACTTCTAAGATCCTGTATACAACCACGATGCATGATACAATATCCATTTTTATTAGTTTACACCATGTCCAGGTGCATATGATTAATCCGACACCATACACAATTAATAGACTTATATTCTTTCATGTAGTTCCTTTAGATCTTTTATAATTTTAAACGGATTATACACATACGTGCATCAGATATGTGGTTAATCATAATTTGCCAACCTGACAAAGCAAAGATATGTTAGGGGGTGAGAAATTGTATTATACGCACAATGTCTTGATTTTCTATACTCCTAAACGTTGAAGTTTTAACTGGAATTTATCTGTAATATAATATGTATACTCGAAAACCCTAACCCATTTTGTTGATTGTTGTACGCAGCGGAGCTGATTCTCAAACCCTTCTGAATATTAATATCTTTTTATGGAAAATCAGGGGAATTGGAGGCCTTGGAAAGCGATGAGACTGAAAAACCTCGAAATGAAGTATAAAATCATCCCAATTGCGCTTCAGGAAACACGAGTGAGAGATTTAGACCCTAGGAGCAGACTCCCATCATTAGATTTTTTCTACTGTGGCATAATAACCAAACTTGTAAAATCCGATACATACACTCAACATGAGACCCAAATACTTTCTCCTGCCTTGCCATAACTGACTTTGACTTCTTTACCCACATCAAACTCCTACATACTCAGAGCAACCTACCCCTCTCCTTTGTCAATATCTAGTGTCCTCCTCAGGCCGAAGATAAACAAAACTTCCAAACCTTCTTGGAACAATTAGATGATCCGTATGACCATTTAATTCTGGCATATGGTTTTTGCCTAGCCAGATACACGAGCGACTCCTCCTCACAATGGCCCCTCTCATGCATTAATATATCCTTCAATGACTAGTGCCGCAACCTAGGATTAATCAAACTTAGAGACCCGGAACTCACTTACACGCAGATCTTCGAGAATAGTGAGAGTTGGGCTATCATTGACCGCATCCTCATCTTGCCCTCCTTAAAAACTGTCTCCACAAACCATGACTCTGGGCCCCGAAAACATTTTCGGGTCATATACCCATTATCTCACATATCTTCTCCCTCAAAATGGTTCGACCCTCCTTCAAGATGGGAGGTTTCTGGTTTCATAAACCAGATTTCGAGAAGTTGGTATCGTCCTCGTGATCAACACGCATATTCAACCACAATTGTTTCTGTATTTGGCATATCAAAACCAAACACCTCATAAGTGCTATGTTGAACTAGAAGAGAGAACATAAAACCATTCGGCGAGATATCCTCTACCCTCACCTGCACGTTTGAAGAACTAGAGAAATTATTCCAAACTACCACTCCCCCGGCCAAGACATTCTTGACGAACTTTCCAAAGGTCACGGCGATCTTAATGATGCCAATGCCGAGAATTCCTGTCCATGAATCAACGTGAAAAAATACGGTGGTTGCGTGAAGGGGATAGTAACACAGAATTCCTCCATACAGTTGCAGCTAACAAAAGGAATAGAAACTCAATCATATTACTAAGGAGCTTCGAGGGGGTTGAATACTTTGACAACCAATCCATAGCCAACATAGCCTCTGAATAGTACCAGAAGCTATACCACGAACCCCCATTTACACACATAACAACTTCTATTTCCTCCCATACATGCTTGGGTTGATTGTCAATCCTGAGGATCTGAGTGCTCCATCTATGAAATGAAGTCTACGATACCATCCCTAATCTCAAATCCTTAAAAGCACTAAGACCAGATGGTTGCACCCCAGATTTCTTCAAAAAAATAGTGGAGTGTAATCAAAGATGATTTCATGCCTATGATCACCGGACTCAACGCCACAGACCTCGATATCAAAGAACTATGTTTCATCAACAAATCTATTATATTCCTCGTTTACAAACAATGTGATCCAAAAGATATCACCAACTACGGACTCATCAGCCTAATCAACCTCTCCCTTTAGATAATCTCCAAGGTTGTTGCCAACGTTGGGCATCTAAATTTACGAAACTCATCCCTCCCACAAAATGTGCCTTTCTCAAATTCAAAGATGCCTCTGATGCCTTCACGCTAACCTTTGAAACTCTCTCGACCTAGGACATGTGATAAATCTCCATTTCATCATCTTTATTCTATCATTTTGGCCATAAAAACCCTAGCCAATGCATGTAATTAGCATATTTTGTACATATTAGCATCCATTGTTTATCACATTTATTGTGTAAATAATAATACTTTTAACGCCAAAATTATACAATAAAGAAAAAAATAAAAAAATAATAAAATACCAAAGGTATTTTATTGCCCTATACCCCGAGATCAAGTCAACAATTGAGTTGGTCGATAAGGAATAAAGTAGAGGGAGATAAGAGCTAGAAATACAATAAAATACCATTTATTTATTCATTCATTAATGAGTCATTTTGGGGGTCTATTTATTCTTTATTATTTTTTCATCACATAAAGAAGCTTTATCATAAATGTTGTAGACAATAACCTAAATAAAAATACAAAATGAGTTTCTACAAAAATAATGTGCAATGTACATTTTAGACACAAAATAAAAACCAAAATCCCAACTTCACAAACACATATCTTCCAAATAAAAATCCAAAATGTATCTAAATCACTCTAATTGTATATAACTTTTTATAATCTATTTAATGGAGGTAGTTTCATATTTTTTGTAGTTAAGATGTGAAAGGTAGGTTTTGTACCCTCATTGTATAGTATACCCGAATAAAGTATTTATTTTTTCAATTTTATATTTTTATAATTTTGTGAATTTTATATATAACATGTGTAAGTATTGGAACCAAAATAAAACCACAAATAAAACATCAAAATAAAATAAGCCTATAAAGACATAGGTAAAATACCTATAATTATAAATGTATATAAATCAAAGTAGATCTCATTCTTTCATTATTTTATATTTTTATACTCTTGTAAATATTATTTATATTATATTAAAAATATAAATCTAAAATAAATCCATGAAAATACATCAAAATAAAATAATGTATATAATACATAGATGAAATACCTATATATACCTATAATATATATATATTTAAAGACACAAATAACATCAGAAAATGTAACAAAAATATATTTATATACCTAAAAATAATTTATAAATAAATAAAAAAAATAAAATAATAGAATAAAATAATAAAATATAATCTACAAAATAAAAATAAAATATACAAATATATATATATATATGAATATACCAATAAATGTACCCTTAATAATTAATTTGTAATAGATAACAACAAACAAATAAATAAAATCATAATAAAATAATACATAAAATAATAACATTTTTTATTTTATAATAAAAATAAAATCAATTATTATGTCTACTTAATTGATGTGTGAATACATAGTTTTGTCCTCGAGCGGACTGCGTGGCCCAATGGCATCGCTTCCAGAGTTGATCCTTGGTCAACTCGACCCCCAAGCACCTTCTTGCTTGTCAGAATGTCGCATCCCCATTTTCCTCCATTTTTTCTGCTCGATCTATCGATCGAACCCGCCCGCTTCCTTCACAAGAAATCATCATTGATCTTTCTTAATCCACATCGAGCCACTAATTCTCTTGTACATACGATGGATCTTTCCATAATCCTAGGTCAATAAGGGTGCTCGTTATGCCTATAAATAAAGACCTTCATCCGTCTTCTTCTCTTTTGTCACTGTTCAGAGTCTTGGATCCCTATTTCTTGGTTGAGAGAGTTACCTCATGACAGGAGGAGCATCTTTGCGGTTCGGATTGGCTCCAGGAGGACGAAGGTGCACCCCACGGCGGCTCTTCGACCACCCTGCTCCTTGCCATCGCTGACAGGTATGAGAGTTGTCTCTTTCTCTTTTCTAAGTTACAATTAGTTGTAGTATCCATTTTCTATTCTTATGTTATATTTTTATTAAGCCAAGTAGGGAAAAATTCCATCTTCGTAGGTCACTGGAGTGAGCTCCGACGAACCCTTCTATGCATGATCGTCCACTGCTCAGTCGCCCTAACCACCCCAAATCCTTCCCCTTGGCTTATTACACACATGACGTACCTTCACTTACCTTTATCTTGCTTGGATCGAGTGATCGCTCCCTCCTCCTCTGTTGCTTGCTGGAGGGAGTCCATCCATACCATCTCTCACCCATTCCACCACCTAAAGCTCCCCGAAGCCGCGTCTTTTTGTCCCTAACCATTTGTTGCAGGAAAGAAGCTACAAGGGAGCTCTTCAAGGCTCGTCTACACTACAGGAACCTCCCAGGTCCTCCTCCTCCGCCAGCCGTCAATGAGGCCCATCGGGGTAATTTGATACATCCGATCAACGTGGGAGGGACCTAGGAGTCTTTTGGGACCATTGGCAGTGGCAGAGGACCGTTGAGCGCGAGGATTTTGAAGATTGAACTTGCCCAAGCCTAGTTCTTGGGTTGTTCGTCCAGACCCCCTCATTGACGTTGGATAGAGCCACATCTCCATATCAAGCAACCACCGTTCGATCGCTTGGGCTGCCACCATCAGATCTCCAGCATGCATTCTAATCTTGTTCGTTCATCACCAAACCGGCATCATTTCAGGAAGGCACGTCACGTGGCAAGTGAAGCTCATCTGACCGTTGGCTTCTGCACATGAAGGGGTAAAATTACTAAATTTATCCTCTGTCTTTTTGTATTTATTATCCAATCTTGTAATTAAATTTTACGTGTCAATAAAAATGGAAAAATTGCATGTAGTCCCTTGTACTTTCTAGATACTACATATAGGTCCATGTTAGGTCACCTTACGTGTCATCCCACGTGAGGTGGCCATCTCGCAAGTATACCCTTGGAACGTTTTGTATATATTTTGGTCTAGAAAAATTCAAAGCACTTGTATATTTTTGGTTAAATTGCAAAGAAGCACTTGAAGTTTATTTTATTTATATGTATGCCCTTTCCAACAATTGTATTTTTGTGTGCTTGATGGGTTTATTTAATATACTATTATGCTATAAAAATCATGAAAAAATAGGTGCAGGTTCCTGATTGTTGTACTTTCAAGTCATGATTTTTATTCACAATTTTGGGTCTTTTTGATATTTATTAAAAATTATTTTAAGCACAAACCGTCTCTCTCTAACGTATAAAGTATCAAAAAAATATAAGAATGCTTCAAAAAAATCCCAAAAAATTGTATGTTGATTATTTATGTATTTTTAGCCTTTAAATAAAAAATCACTAAAAACAGAAAATCAAAACACTTACAAATTAAAAACCCCCAAAAACTTGATAAACATTTATATATATTTTTTAAAATTCCAAAAAATGTGTTTTCAATTTTATAATGTCTCTATATTATTATCATGATATTAATTGATTTGGAGAATTTTTGATGAAAGTTTCTTTTTATAATTTCCATTTCAATCTCGGCCTATTATTTGATCTCTGTTTAAAGCTATTTTTTACTTTCTAAATCCATGAAAACTTGCAAAACCCCCAAAAAAATCGTAAAATATTAGAAAATATATAAAACCCAAAAAATTTTATTTTCTATATTTTGATTCCTTTTATGTGTATTTATAATTATATTTTCTTACAATATAAATAATATATCCTATATTATTTATATTTAAAGGAAAATGAAATAGGAAAATATGAAAATATATAAACAAAATTTAAAAAGATAAACAAAAATAAAATAACATTAAAAATTAAGACATGCAAAAATAAAATAAATGACATGATTGTATATTATACGATTTGTTTAAAAATAACCGTAGGATGCCCATGTTGCTCTTTATAGATCGACCTCTACGCACTTGCTTGCTATACATCTGGTTGTAGAGAATAATAAATTTTAACTTACATTTTTTGTTATTCAGTGCTTTATTCTTATAGTGGGTTGATTGTTGATTAATTAGGACCTTTGAGTGGTAAACACTTCGATTATGGTTTTGTCTTGTGAAACCATATGACCATCTTTAGATTCCTAGTTATCAAATGGCGCCGTTGTTGGTGGAGGGCCATTTGATCTACCGAGATCGGATGGACCAAGTGCTGCCATGTGGTAGTTCCTTTTATATATTTATTTATTTTTAAATTTAATTTAAAAATGATATATATATATATATAATGGGTGACACATGGCGACTTCGGAGCTACCATGTGGTACCCCCAGAAAATTCAAAAATAAAATATAAGAGATAAATCAAAATGAAATAACAAATGACATCGGATCGAAAAATTTACTTCAGGAAAGTTGCTTGTCTCGATGAGATCTACAATTTCATGAAGGGCCAAAAGAAAAATAGGTCATTTGCACAAAGTGATATTTTTGGGGTCCCCTATGTATATAGAGCACCTTTCTCTCAAAAAATGTATATAGAACACTTTGATTTTTGATTTATGTAATTTTTATCAATTTGAAATAAGATAAAATGGGGGAAAAATCGATAAAACTGGAGATAAATATTTATACATTAATATTTTTAGATTTTTATTAATTAAGAAAATGTATAAATAAAATGAAGTACAAAAGATACAACTTTTCTACAGACTGTTAGTGAACATTTAGACTTGTCGATTTCTTTGATTTTGGTTTTATTTTGGATTTGGAATTTTGTATATTTTAATAAACTTTTATCAAATAAAAAAATGAAAAATAAATAAAATAAAAGAGTTAATTATGTATATAAAATATCTGGTCAAAAATCGCTAAAATACACATTGTGTAAAAGAGGCCCAAAATCCAACTTTCACATATGAGTTCTGATTCACTTGAACTTAGACTTATTTTGAAGGTAATTGAATGTACATTAGTTCAAAAGTGAGTAGGATCATCTACGTTGTATGAGGAAGATATCATCATTTTAGTCCAAAAATTGTGGAATTAGGGTTTGAGTTTATGGACCACTTATTTATGTTAGTGATTTTTTTTGTATTTTACATTTATTCTTGTCAATAATATGCACACAATGGAGTTAGTTTTAGGTGATTTGGAGTTAGCATGAATTGGCTAAAATTGAGGAAGTTAGCTTATTTTACATGTCAATTAGGATGGGATTTTCGGCTTCTTATTTTATGCAATTATGTATGATAAAATGCTATTATTCTCTCTCTCTCTCTATATATATATATATGAATACTAATTATGCAAGACAATTGATAAAATGCAGATGAATTTTGGGGAATTGATCTTAATTATCACCTTTAGAGTAACGAATCATAATTTCATCACCCACCAAGGACCAACTAGCAATGTTTCTTTAAAATTCACAACATAATTTCTCATTCCAAATCACAGTGGCAGATAATCGTAAAGAGTGCATCAATATGGTGGTTGATCTGGAGAGAATGATGTGACATACTATTTTAGGGTACATCTATGTCAACCTCTGTTTTATCTAAATATACTGCTTTACTCTACGATTGTTCCCTATAAATTTATCTGTGTCCCTACCCATCTTGTTGCTTTGTTATCTTATGGATCTTATATTGCATAGATAATGTAGAGAACCCTAGCAACCTAGGGATGAGCATTAGGTTGTGCCGGCCTGGCCCAGCCCGAAGCCTAGCCCAAAAAGCCCCACCCGGCCCAAGAGCCCAAACGAACATTGGGCCAGACTTGGGCCCAATATTTAGGCCCAAATTTTTTTGTTCCGAGCTCGGGCTTGGCTCGTCCCTGCTCGACCAACCTATGGGCCCGACCCGAAGAGGGCCCGAACCCTTACCGTATACTACATGCCTAGAAACACCCACATGTTTCATGAACACTCTGTTCATGTATCCTGTCTTCATACAATGTTCATAAATCAAGAAATTTAGGTGTGGGACATATGAGTTGACGATCATTGTATTTCAATTCATAATTAATTTTCCTTAATTAGTCTATGATTTAGATTCTGCTTGTTATTCTTGAATTTTGTAGTGTTTATTTTTTTTCCATCATAGCATTCTTTATTACCGAACCTTTACCTAATATGGGCATTATGCCTAATTTTTTAACACGCAATGCCCAGTGCACCTGTTTTTGTTAACTATGTAAATTTGGTTCACTCTTTCAATTCTGCAATGAGAGACATTTATGGTATCTAACATTGAGTGGACTTGTATAAAATGAGAAATCATTTCCAGTAAAATTGAGTTTTAGTTGTTTTCATAAGTATTATGGTATATGTTTTATACAATTTTAGCTCATTTAACTTGAATTGAGATTGACTTTAAACAAAACTCAAAGTTAATAATCTATTATGGGTGGAGAAGGGCTGACCTGGAGATGGGCTGACCCGACCCATAGGAATTTGGCCGGACCTGTGCTTGGGCCAAACCAAAAAATTTTTTGCGGGCCTAGGCTCGGCCCATGGCATGAAGTTTTTAAACGAGCTTGGGTCTGTGCCTTTCAAGGCCCGTCCCAGCCAGGCCCATGCTCATCCCTGTGCCAGCCCATGCCCTCGCACTCACCGCAAGTGATCTGGAAAGCCATGACGTGTTATCAGCCTGCCGCCGATGCTCCCCTGGATGCTGCAACTTTTTGCAATGCTGAACTTTCATACCCGTTGATTTTTTTGCTGTTATATTTTTTTCCTTCAAAACTCTTAACATTTTACCGTCCATAAGGATGAGCCAGATGTACTAAATGATGGGATCCTTATTGAGTAATTTAGCATATGTTTTGTGGTTGCTACAACTATCTGTAGGTGTTGCTTTGTGACTGGTGTGCATTGTAATCCCTCTCCTTTTCTTTGATGAAATGAAATGTGACCTTTTTAGAAAAATACAGGTTTTTAAAAAAAAATAAATGATAACAATAGTCGCATCAAAGATTATCTTAGAAACAGTGAATACATAAAGATCCAGATGGGAGTGCATAAACTTGGTGTTTTTATTAAATATTGTGGGAAGGATATTCCATTATTTATAGAGTGGAAGGGATAATAATGTGTCGGATTTTTTTCTCCGGAACATGTATCTAAATGATTCAATAGATATTGGGTGTTTGGGAAAATATCGTGGTTAAATTAAATACACATATATTGGAAAGTCCTTATACAAATAGATGTCACACACACCAACTTGGATATTAGATTGCTAATACAAATCATAACACCGTAACCACAACATCCACATTTATATGAGTCAATTGTAATCTATGTGATATATACATAGAGAGGGCTAATCTTGTGAAAGTATGAGAGCAGTTAGTCTGGGCCACTAGATTCTGGTCATCATTGGGCAGAATCTAATGGTCCAGACTCACTACTCTCATGCCCTCACAATATGGAGCTCATCAACCCTCAACCATTATATATATATATAGGGTCATATGTGGCT